>MNCI01017274.1:28942-67992 GCA_015680685.1 Gnetum montanum
TAGACTAGGCTGTTGAACAAAATAGGAAATTTTCAACAACTCACAGTACTTGGCAAAGTTGGCTGAATCCCTTTAAAGTAAGTCATTTGTAGTTCACACACAACGCAATCATTACATTTCTCACAACCGCATGCCGCAACAGCACACACACATACTCACATTAACTACTGAGTTTATTTGGAGGTATCTAGGACTTGGTGTTGCCAGAGACCAGCAGGCACCTAAATCCTGTTCGAGGACACTTGTTGGCGGTCGCGTCCCAAACGGTCGCCAACAGAAGGACATCCCCGCAAACGAAGAATCCATTCATGCAATGATTTCACAACACACACCACAAGGATTCGGTTCAAAAACCTTAGTCTTTCATGATGATGTAGTTAAATGCAACCCCGAACGAAGGGAGGTCACAATAGCTCCATTTTCTATTAGCGTATGTGTTGGGAAATGTACCATTCATAGAGTGCACGTTGATGATGGTGCAGCAACAAACGTAGCTTTATACTCCCTCATCGATAAACTAGGCATGGTAGACGAGATCATGCCAAAGAAAATCACGTGTTTAAAATCCTTCAATGGATCACATGTCATAGTTAAGGGCACAATCAACTTAGCCTTTGTGGTAGGAGAACAATTCCCCACCAGCATGGAGTTCACTATCATAGAAGAGATGCCCAGTTTGAACATGATTCTTGGCAGACCTTGGCTAGCACAACAACAAGTCATTTCCTCACTGATATATTAAGAAATTTTCCTTCCATACGAAGATGGAAAAGTCATTATACATGGCAACAACACTCCCTTTCAAGCTAACCACAACATAGACATGTCACACGTCTTGGAAGAAGAGCCTCTTGATGTAGCACACATGGCAACAAATGCAACACCTAGAGCCAAAACACCTAGATGAGTGGCAACCAATAGAGTATTTAAAGCTAAAATGCCCAAATGAGTGGCAAAAACCATAAGCCTCCCAGTGGATCCTAAGCCTAAAACACTTCCAAAACCACATCCAGTTAGGAGACAACCACATGATCAAAGTGCCCCTACGGCCAGAAACAAGCTGGATCTTTGCACACTCTTCACATTCTTTCACGGTGCATATGTCACATTCATTTATATTGTACTAGCTTACGTGTTCCTTCATGGCATGAAAAGGCCTTAAACTAAACTATGGCCTGAAATGGCCTTAAACTAGAGCATGTGGCCCGAAAAGGCCTTAAACTAGCTCATGGCCTGAAAAGACCTTAAACTACCACCTTTTCACATTATTTTCTATTTACTTGTGCATTTCAGTTAATTTTTTCTATAGTTTTTATTTAACATTATTTTCTCTAGTTGCTTTTGTTTACAAGATCATACAAACATACACACATGCATCCACACCGATAGTCCTGGCATCATGAATTAAAACTGATACCATCGACAGTCTTGGCATCATGACTTAAAACTGATACCACACACTATCCTGGGTTATGATGATAAACTGACATCACACAACACTCGTCCAAAATGATAGTAAACTAGCACTCATCCAGCATGACATTAAACTACCACATTCTTCTGCCAGAGTTCGCTAAGACTATAAACTAGGTTTCCTCTTCACAGTCTGCCACGACTATAAACTAGCACTTCACCGTCCACTACGACGAAAAATTGGCAACATCCAATAGGTTATGATGTAAAACTAACCCATGACAGTCTGCTAAGACTATAAACTAGCAACATCTTCATCGGCCTATAGATCTATTGCTGCATTCGACTGCCTATGCTCATCAAAGCCTGCTGCATGAAACTGATGTTGTTCAACACTCTATTTTCTTGAAACTCTATTTTGCCAAATGCATCCATGTTTAAAGTGTTAATTTTACTCATTCACTCGTGGTTTTCTTGTCTTCTTCAAGTTGTGTTTGCAGGATGACACTTAGAGTTGTTTGTACACAGATGCATTTCATCATAGTGACAAGGCACTACATTATTCTTGATGCCCACAACCGGGTTCATCAAACCATTCACAAGTACATTTCCTCACTCCCAATACACCCCATAGTTACACCCCCTGATACATCCCATTCATCCCCAAAATTCTGGATGCATTGTTACTCACTATAACTCTATAACTAGTGGCAACACAAAATGATGCACAACATATTACAAAGAATGAGTACAAAACTGATAGCAAGCTCTTTCCACAAAAAAATAGCAAAAAACCAAAAAAGAAAAATGCATCACAAGGTTGTTGGCTCTTCCGATACACACCCCAAGTGGGAAGGAAATTGTCTTAAAGGCAACACTCGTGTCTCAAATGCTCATGTTGCATCTCACCACGTGGCTTTGGCAATCAACAATGAGTTTCCTTAAACATAGCACACGGGTCTCATTTCTCCAAAGGATGTACTTCCTCACCGCGTGCCTTTGGCAGTTCATAACAAGTTCCCTTAAACATAGCACAATGGTCCTATTTCTCCAAAGAACATACTCCCCATGCCTTGGTTCCAAGTCCACTAGAAACTGGCTATTGACAAGGACCAACATGACTCGTTCACATGAGAGCACCCATCTCTGCATTCCCCCTCCCAGTCACAATCCCATGTACTTTGGAAACACGGTGTGATGACATCCAGCCAATGGCCAACGGATAGTGCTAGATTCCAAGTTGATTGTGGTGTTTTGTACTTCTTTGTCGATGCCTCTCAGGTAGATTCCTCCAGGCATCAACAAAGAGGGGCCAATGAAACAACACAAAAATTTTAGCAACACTTCTAGACAACTTCAGAGCCTCTGAAGCGGCTTCAAACAGGCCACCATGGAGTAAGAAAGGTCCCCTTGGGGCCCATAGATCATGACGGCAAGTCCCAATGTCAAGAATCATCAGTTTTAGGGTCAAAATATGCAATTCTGGCTAAGTACACTGTGCTTATGCTGCACAGCGTAAGGCTAGCGTAACCAATTTTTGTAGCCCCAGAATTGAGTCCAAACAGGCCGATTTTGGGCACCTGGACACTCCTCAAGAATCATTGAAGTCCCTAGCATCTCCCAACATTCAAAACCATAAAATTTGAGCTCAAAAATCACCTTTTTTAGGCCTTTTTTAGTTTCATACACTGGGGTTAAATTTTCATACATTGCACAGCGTATGAACAGCATAACCAAGCAAAAATGCGATAAAAAAGGAAATTTTAGGACGCATATTTAACATCTAAGGATCCCCCAAGGATAGGAATCATTTGTACATGTTCACAGGCTTCAAAAAATTCATTTTTGGGGTTCAAATATGTCATTTTCAGTTTCATACGCTGGGGTTACAATTTCATACGCTGTACAACGTATGAACAACGTAACAAACCAAAATAGGCCCAAAATGGCAACCAAACGGAGTCAAAATTTGCATCTAGGCCACCTTGGAGAGTAGGAAGTAGTTAGGAAACATCAAATGGGCATATTCATATAAAAATAAGCTCAAAATAGGGTAGAAACACTTGGTTACATTGGGGGTTACAGTTTCATACGCTGCAGAGCGTAATGCCCAGCATAATCAATCAAAATAGGGCCAAAATGACATCTAAATCATCCAAAATTTGGCACATATAACCCTCATGACCCATGGCATGTAGATCCACTCTAAACATGGGTCTCACAGGTCAAAAATTGGTTCAAAATACACTATTTTTAGGTCATACGATGTTAGCTACGCTGGCATGCTTCCAGTAGCGTAAACCCAGTGTAAACACTTTCATACACTAGACACTAGATGCTGGATGCCAAACACTGATGGAAGAATAGGCTACACACACATCAGAGCTAGATCCATGCATGCTGGAGGCTTTGGTAGCCCAAAAAATCACAGAACTGCATATCTGGAGGCCATACACCCAGATCCACGCTTGTACATTAACATTTGTTGCATTTTTAACATTTTCAGTGTTTCAAGTTCTTATGCTGGGAATTACACATGCTAGCGTAAGATATATTGGATGATACACTATACATTATAATAATTTCTATGCATTCTGGTCAAAATGATCACATGCGTCGCCTGATATGCATTTCCTGCACCCGAAAACCATGGATCTTCACATAGATCCGCATCCCATGCATCAAAATCGTATAAATACCCTGATTTTCCATGAGATCGGGGTTGGAAATTTTTATCATAGAGCATCCTATGCACTTTGTACACTAAACATTCTAGGCAACATTTCATACGTTGGACATCAAACTTGGTTATGCTGAGTAAGGGAAATCTTGGTCACGCTGCAGAACCTGCAACCAGAAACCTATAATCCCCAGCATCCATTCACATCCATTAGGGCTGACGTATGATTGGTGGTAATCCACAACTATGTTTGACTGGTGCACATTGTAATAATTTTTAATACACATTATTTACATTTTTGCTAGCCATTTTTTAGTTTTCACACAGTTTGCATCGTTTACATTCTTTTCACCGTTTACCATTTACATTCGTTACGCCTGTTATGCTTGTTTGCATTCTATTTTTTCTGTTTCCATTTGTTTACACATAACCCAGTGCCATTGCAATTGGATATGCTTGGGGAAGTCTTTGTTTGATCTGTGTGTAGACTATTCAAGGCACTCTGCCTTTGTTAATTTCCAGCTTGTCCTCAGGCGAAGGTAGGGTCTTACTGTTTTGTCCATAGATCTCTCGATGTCCATTTCATTCCAGCCTCGCACCAATGATTTTGGATAGTACAACTATCAAGTCATGATATCAAATTTTACCTTACACCAAAAGATGACCTACAAAAGATGATAGATAAGGATGAACTGGTGCTTAATGCCTCTAACCCAATTAGGCCTCAGAACTAGTCAATGCATATTTATAAAGACCAATTGAATGCCAATAATAGCTCATATACCATAGTGGTGTTTAATGTTAACAACAACCCAAGGCCTACTAGGGAACCATTTGTGATTGGGGTACCTCTTCACAATGAAAGGGGTCCATGAAATTTCACTAGTTCAATGACCTCCTTTGTTGTAAGGATCCCATCAACAACATTCCATAAAGAGCCTTTTGTAACTAGAGTGCCCCCTACTATTTCAACCAAGTCAATCCTTATGATGAAACAATGATCCCGTGTGGTGGTCAATGTAATTTCTTCTCCCTTTCAACTAATTGATAACTAAAATATCTTAAGCAATGGAAGAACCTTGAGAAAAATCCTAAACACTAGAATGATAAGCAAGCCAAGGCATGGAAAGAAGTGGGCTCACCCAAGCCCACTTCTATCTCATCTATGCCCATAACCTCTACTGCCTAGGCTACTTCATCTAGTACATTATGGAAGGATCATAAGCCCTAAGCAAAAGGAAAAGAGGCAAAGCCATAACAACCAAAACATGAGGCCTACATTTTGGGGTGCATGGGGGAAGTTAAGAACAATAGGGATGAAAAGCCTATGGCCAACAACAAATACTTCTTAAATGCAATGGAAAAAGTCAAACGGTTTTTGAAATAAATGAATACAACCCGTAGGTTGCTTGAACTAGTCATGACTTCTACTACAGACCGTGAAGCACTAGTTAAGATGTTAACCTCCATCCCTATTAGTGAGGACATCCCTACTAATGAAGAATCCATCCATGTGATGATGGTATCGTCTTCACCTAGGGAAGAGGTAAAGTCAACATCACTAGTGTTTCATGATAGGAAAATCAAAACTAGCCCCTAAAATAGCAAGGTAACCAAGGCTCTCCTCTTTATAAATATACAAGTAGGATTATAAAGTACATAGAATGCATATAGATGATGGGATGGTAATGACCATGATCCCTTATATCATTGTTAAGAATTTGGACTTAATTGAACACATACAACATACTTCAACATCAGCTCTTAAATCCTTCAATGGATTAAGGTTTTTGTAAAGGGATTTATCTCTTTGGACTTTGTGATAAGGGAGAAATTCACCACAACAACCAATGTCTTTGTGGTGGAGGAAACACCAAGATTCAACCTTATCTAAGAGAGGCCTTGGCTAGCTTAGTTACGAGCTATGTATTCATTCATCCATTAAGAAATTCACCTATCTTATGAGGGAGGTGAAATTATTATTCATGGTGAAAACATAGCTTTTCTAGTAGTTAACAACATAAAAATAGAGTAGAGGTCCAAAGTGAAGTTTCAAGAAAAAACTCCTAGCTACAAAGTCAAGTAACCCAACAAAGTGAAAAAGTACAAAATCAACGATGATGAATCTAGGAATACACTATGGAGAGAGCTCCCTTTCAACACCATCAACAAAGGAGAAGGGGAATACAAGCTTGTGAAAAATAGGTCATATACATTTCCTAATCTCTCAAGGATTAGGAAACATTTGCACAAGTGATGTATACCCCTAGCCCTCCTACCCTGTGCACTAATAATCATGTAATCATATGTACTTATAGCTTGTTAGTGTAGCTTACATTTTACTTGTTTGTATTATTTCATTTTGATTTGTGTTAAGTTTTAATTTACATGTAGCTTAAAGTTTACCCTTGTTTGTATTTTTACTTGTTAAAGCCTTCTCTTCTTTATTTTGGAATGATAAACATAAAAGCACCATAAAAACTTTCAAACTAGAAAAATCCATAAAAATTTTTAAAGAAAAAAATATATCTTCTTTTGCAAAATGTGGGGGCTTACCATGGCCTAAAACTGGCAAGATGTTTGGCCTACTAAGGCCTTAAATTGGTAAACATCATATGGCCTTCCATGGTATAAAACTGGAAAATCCTATGGCCATAATGACCTTAAATTGACAATAAATGTCATAACTTATTTTGTGATTTATCCTATAGCCTTATTACCTAGTCAAGTTTATATTTTATTACATTATAACCAAATTAGCCAATGTAGCCTTAAACCAAAATTACAATGTAAGATCATAAAATTATATAAAGTCATAATGATAGAACAATATAATCAAAACTGATATTGAAACTTAAAATAAATAAGCAAGATCTCTACAACATAATATACATAGCCACATGGTGTGGAAAAATGTTTAAACAATAAACCATAAACATAAAATTATCCACAACTATATAACTAGCTAAACATTAGCCATAATAATATCAAGAGTTAAGTATCATCAACATAATAACTAAAATAGACAACAACAAGGACAAGGTAACTTGTGCTACTAGGAGGCATCTGGAGGAGGTTGATAGTTATCTCCATGCTCACCACTAGGACCGTCAGTATCACTTGGTACCTGTAACATTAGGACAATTAATGATTAACAAACAACTTAAACATAATAAAATATAAAAAACCCATGTAACAAAGGAACCTAAGGAGACTCTAGCATGATGAACTCTAGGGGAAGATGTTGATGGAAAACCTTCAAATGATGGATGATTTCTTCTTTTATCATGTGGTCCCAATTTACATCTCCAAGATTAGCACCCATGAGGATGTTTCTTTCATCGACATCTATTCATGTGGGTGGCTTTTGTAATACCATGGTAGTATAAATCTTACTTGTAACCATAGAGACTTAAAACATAGGAGATTCAGCCACTATGAGAGTGCCTTCAAATAATTTCTAGTTACTTTCAGCTTGAATATCCTTAACAAAGAGCTTCAACTTATGCCATTTGATAGTCTTCTCTTTTAGCCACTTTAGATAGGACTCATGATTAGCCTTGTACTTTTTCTTGTGGTCTTTTTGTGCCTAGGCCCACTCTAGAACCCAAGCATAATAATCCTTCCACTCCTTGACTCTGTGAGTGATCAAGTCCATCTACAATTTCTATTCCATCATCTCTCTAGCAAGGGCAACCTTATCATGGATGATGTTCTAGTAGTAAGCCCACAAGATCTCCTTGGTTCGTAAGGACTCTATGTTAGCCACTTGGGCTTCCACACAAGCCTTATGATCTTAGGGATTATTTATCATTAAAACACCACAAAATTTTACATCTTATAGCTAATTTTTATCATGTAGTTTTCACCCCATTGAAACACCATAAATTTTGGGACTCTCATGATTTAGCATAGTCCTAAAATTTGGGCAAAGATCTCTACAAGCATGGTGTCACACTGGACTGTGTGGACAACATGGCACCCTAGAAGTCATAATGCCTACAAAGCTACTTCTGAGCCTACCTACCACCCTCTGTAGCACAGTTAATGCAACACCCAACCATGAGGCCAATTTTCACAAAAGAGGCACTAGGGTTAGACCGTATAGTTCAACAAATTTTCTATCTCCTAGGCTAATAGGCTTGTTACACCCTCTAGCTTGCCCAGCTTGACACATGACCTAGCTGATGGTCTACCCAGGGACCATGCTAGGAGTTGCCGAAAGTATTCAAGATGAGCAAAATAGTCTGGCAAGTTTTCTAACTATGAGACCTGCTATACTACACAACATAGGAGGCCAAGTGGAGATTGATCAAGTGCCAAAGATGCAAGTGACAATGATTCAGCCGTCTACGATATCTACCCCACTTCATCCTTAAAGCATGATATGCATGACATAGAAGAATGTGGTAAATTTCATCAAGAATCATCATCATTTGGATGCTATGTAGCATAGCATAGTGTAGCAGGATTCTACTATGAAAATGTTTCCTCTTAGACTATTTTGATGAAGTAAACATGATTGCCTAGGCTTCAATCATCAAAAATCCTTGTCTTGCTATCATGCTTGGGCATGAATGATATCTTGTGATAAAAAATTTGCAAGATGAGTCAAAATTCAACCTAAATTGGGTGCTATGTTGTGCTACACTACATAGCATGGCACAGCGTAGTAGGGACAGAATGCATAAGGGTCCTTTGGCAGGTGGTCCTAGTAAAGGAATTGCACTTGGCCATGCTTTGACATCGAAGACTACCTATCCCACTTTTCCCTTAGGTGTTAGGAAAATTTTCTTGACAAAGCATTGCAAACCAAGCATAGATTCACATCATCCTATCTACTATGCTATGCTACACTACATAGCATAGCATGGCGAGGACACAAAAGCCTGAAAGTGTTCCAAGGATGAACTCAGAAGGTACCAAGAGATTTCAAGATGGAAAGTAGGGTTGTCGATTGCTGAAGTTGGTCACCTAGTAGGCCTTAAGGGGGTATCTTCAGTTTTTAGGCAAGATTTGTCTCAAGATTGGTGGCTACACTACGCTATGCTACATAGCATAGCATAGTGTAGCATGCGGGTTTTTATGCTATGCTCATATGTTGGGTAGTGTAGGTAGCATAACACTCACATGAAAGCCCTAGGACATCTCCAATAGCTCCAGAGCTTGTCGAAAATGGCCATTTCTACTCTAGCATCTCTTCAACAAGCAAGATCAATAGTTTTTATTTGTTTTTCATACCCTGGTCAACTCCCCAAAGTTGTTCCTATGCTTGATCATACTCGCAAGAGCAGGGAAGATGTAGTCCTGGAGCACAGGCTCCACTTTGCATTCATTGTTGGCATTGTTTGTAAAAACATGGAATTTCCCTTGATTTTGGCACATGTAGTTTGAATGGTATGGTCATGGCTCAGCAAGTTCCACGTCCAACATAACACTACAACGCAGTATGGCATAGTCATGTTTGCACGATGTGGAACCCAGGAAACATGGCATCCAAACCATGTTTCTCTCTCACTTTTGGCTCCATAAATACCCCAACAAACAATGTTGAAGGGTTTGGCTTTTGGAATCACCTTTCATACACTTGGCTTTTTGACTTGGCTTTCTTGTGATTAGAGCAAACCTTAGCAGTAGCACTACAAAGATCTCTCCTAGCCTAATAAGCACTGGTTCATTAGTTCTTGTCAGCAAGCCATTGGAAATAATCAAGGAGCTATGACTATAATATTTTGTTGTAGACTGTCCCTATTTAGTACTACAACCAGTTTTACATCTTCTCCAATCAAAGAAGGATCAAATCCCTAGATCTTGGGGTGGTGCATTCTCTTACACACCCGCATCTCATTTTCCTATCGCATACATTTTGCATCATTGTGTATGAATTGACATTTATTACTCGGTCACTTATTAAAACATATTAAAAAAAACATTTGCAAAAGGTTATTGTACACTGACTAAGTCCTTGTCTAATTGCCTAGATAGTTCAGGGTGCCTCATTTCTATTTGCTCCAACATGGCCCTTGCACAGATCTGGGGTTAAGTTGTATGCTCGATAACCTCTCGGTGTTCCAACCACCGAAATTTTTGGCCACTATAATTTTTGGTGCTAGAAGGAGGGCCTTCTTTGTGCCCTTTCTATGCATCATGGGTAATCCTGCATACTATCTGTACCCTATCATCTACTAGCATATATGTGACACCTGGGTGGTTGCCTACACACCAGGTGGTGCAGACTGGTCACAACAATGATTCCTTTGAAACCCTGTAGGACAAAACCCTTCAACAATTTGTTGCACCACATTGCCTATCAACTACGTTATGCTACCTCTGTCTTGTGTGGTGTAGTGATCCTATCAGTGTGATATGCTAAATAATAACTTAGTTAATTGCATTACACTACCTGCATTTTGGGTAGCGTAGTAACTTTGTCAACGTAGCAGTTCTCTGACTATCTACCCCATTACGCTACCCATCTACAGTGTTACGCTGCCTACCCTGTAACACCCCCTACAATGTTATGTTGCTTACTATGTAATGTCCCCTACTATGTTATGCCATCCATTGTGATAAGCTACCCATCATGTTATGCTACCTACCTCTCTACAGTGTAGCAATCTTTTCAGTCTAGCATCCTGCTCAGCGTAGCAAGAGTAACAGTGAAGAAAACTAGTTTCCACCACTTCCCAACATATCTTGTTTTAGCTTCTCTCATACAGCTTTCAACTACAACTACTTAGCATAAAAACACACTATTCACAATTGTCACTTACTTGTATATTTCCTACTTCTACCTATTTCATAACAAAAATGATTCCTATTACCATTATAGTTCTCACCTTAAGCTTGGAAGTACCCTACTCTATCCAAAACATGGTAGGTCCTAAGTGATTGCCTAGTCCAATGCTAATACCGAGGTAGTTTCTAAGACTATGATAGTAATCTCCTGAACACCTACCACGAGATGAGGAGTGGTACAACTTTTTGTGTGTAAAAATGCAAGCGAGTATACCATTGGACCATCATGAATTTGAAGAGAAATGTAACTCTAAGTTCATCTATCAAAATAAGAGGGAGTTCATCCCTACTCCTGATATCACCATCCCATTGACCAAGATGTATCAATGGATGTTAAACTGACTTGTCCAAGTAAGTAGGGCAAGAAAACGGGACATAACGTCCCATTATGAAGAAACCTTCCAGGATGGCCAAGAGGATTTGGGCTCCCACTTAGAAGGTGGTGGCTCATTCTACATCACAACTGTCACTTCCACTTCTATCCTTTGATCAAACCAGCTCCTATCTTCTACCCCCTTTGTTACCACCACAACCCTACCATAGCCTGGACACTCTTCAGTGATGGGTAGTCATCCCTTGTTTTCAACTTAACAACATGCAGGCCCTTCAACTTCGTTCCCAATCACTCTTCCTCCCTAGTCTGTCCTAGTATCCTACATAATGTCAATGACATCTACGCTACCATGTGAAACACCACAAAATTTTTGGTCTCAGCATCTTGACTACATATTTTTCTAAGTGTCAAAGCGATGGCACGTTTTGCACCCTGCTACACTATGTAGCATAGCGCTATAGTGCATAGCGTAGTGCTACAGTGTAGCATAGCATAGTGCTATAGTGCATAGTGTAGTGCTACAATGTAGCGTAGCATAGCGCTATAGTGTAACACCCTACTGCTACAATGCATAGCGTAGTGCTACAGTGTAACAACTTGCTACGTTACGTAGCATAGCGTAGTGTAGCACAACACCAACTACTAGATTTGCAAGATTTTTCTAAGTGTCAGAACAATGGCACTTTCTACACCATGTTATACTATGTAGCGTAGCGCTAGAGTGCGCAACGTAGACCTACAATGCAATATCTGATGCTATAGTGTGCAGCGTAGCGCTACAGTGCAATACCCGACACTCTAGTGCATAGTGTAGTGCTACAGTGCAACACCTAATGCTACAGTGCAGCGTAGCACTATAGTGTAACACCCACTTCACTGCCACATGGCACTTGATCTGCATTTTTGGCTAACCCTAGCTCTATAAATACCTTTGTGTCCTCTTTTTCAAGGAGAGGAGGAAAGGCGGAAGCTTCAATTTCTTTACCAGCAAGGAAGTTGGTATTTTTCCATTGAGGCATTTGACATCTTGGCACATAGCTCCATGGGTGAACAAGACCTAGAGCATACCACACTGACCCAGCCGGCATAGTTTATCACAATGAGCACTAGATTTCACAGCCCGACACCACTTAGGTTGTGATTGTGTTCCTACTATGGTTATTGTACACTTTGTATACCTATACCCCTTTTCTGTGGTGGTGCATCTTTCTATTTGAACTCTCTTTCTATCTAATTACAACATTTATCATTTTTGGCATTGTCAAACACTTTATGGTGTCTATTGTTCTATTATGTGCCTTAGCATGTTTCTACTGTTGTGTACATTACGTTTTCTTTTATTCTACCACTAGGTGTTCCATTTAAAATCATTGTTTGAAAAAGGGTTATTATACACCTATTAAGTTCCTATTTGATTGATAAGACCATTCAGGACACCCTGAATCTATTTTCTCTAGCATTGCCCTCGTGTGGATTCTAGGTTAGGCTGTGTGCTCGAAGACCTCTTGATATTTCCAGTGACCGATGTTTTCTGTCACTACAATTTTTGGCACTAGAAGGAGGGCCTGAACCATTTTTGTTTGCATTTTTGATGAGCACTTGGTCAAAAATCTAGATGTTCTAGAAGGCATAACAAATTCTCAAAGCATAGCAAGCTCCAGCATAGCAAGTGTAGCACCAGAGTGGGCCATTTTAGTAGTTTTTACACTTAGCATTTTTTCTTCGTTTTCATACTTAGCATTTTTTTGCATTTTTACACTTAGCCCTTTTTTAGTTATCGGTAGATTTAGTCATTTTTTTTCTTTGTAGTTTTTAGAGTTTGCCATTTTCTACAAATAACAACTCTCACAACCTGATCTGTGAATATGAATCTAGATCAACCTTCCACGTTGGTGTCTAACACATTTGATACCACAATCTAGCTAAAGCATGCAACATTAAGCCATGAACAATATAATTTTGTTTGTGCCAAAATCCAAGTAGGACTACCAATGGATTACCTCAATTTAGAGGCAAAACAGGACTATGAATGAGACCATCGGAATGGACAGGAGTACAACCCCTCCTTGTTTAACATAATCCAACTCATAGAGTCCTACCACTAGTTGTTGTCCCAACTCATCCATTGAAACTAGCATGATGTAGGGATAACCTACGAGGAAGCCTCATAGAATGAGGAAGATGACATTGAGGCCAACTCTAAGCATGAGAGCCCCTTCCACACCATCTTCCAACAACAAATCATTATAGCCCCTCCTTGGGTTTTTCTATCCATCCCCTCTAAGATAGTGACCATGCCAATTCAGCCTTCCTTGCATGCAACTAATGCATTTAACTAGCACTATGCTCATGCAAGGGCCACCTCCCAGCCCCAAAATATTTGGGCATCCTACATCCTGCCTATCTCATCAGTGTCTATGATGTCTGTCCAACCCATCCATGTGTGGCCCACTCTAATTACTACATCCATCACTCAACCAATACATCAGCAATCATCTATTACGATGTTAAACTAGCAACAACCATCCACTATGACGTTAAACTAGCAAACTCCACAACCAAAAATTATGCCCTATGCTAGGCAACCAACCAAAGCCCAGCTAATGCAACTAGCTAGCACATCCCCAAGCTTAGATCAGGCATTCTAGCTAATACAAAGCTTGACAGAGGAGATGAACCGACTTAAGGCTACCTCCTCTAATACAATTAAGGTGGTGTACTTCTACCAAGATGATCCCATAAGTCCTACGGTACCACCTCTAACTCTTCCAACTAGGGCCCAACTTCTTGAATTTACCAAGTACAATGGAGAAGGAGATCCCAATGCACACTTGGTTACATTTCAATCTGAATGCCTACTCCTTCAAGCGTGGCCACATGCCACCATACGTGTCTTCCCCATGTAACTCACTGGCAAGGCCTTAGAGTGGTATCGTGCACTATCCAAGGCCTCAATCTCCTCTTTGGAGGATCTCATAAGCTAGTTTGTGAGATGCTTCAGGTACAACCTAAAGCCTGAAGCAACCCTTGACCAACTTATGCAAGTTAATAGGGGACATTAGAGCCCATGCCAAAATTCCTCCAACATTTGAATGCTACATTGAATGAAATGCATAAACCCTTAGTGGAGACACACCTACTAGCTATCTTCAAAGGTGTAGTAAATGACTTCATTAAGTCCAAACTGTATTATCTAGCCCCAAAGTCTCTTAGCAAAGCCTTTGCCCAAGAAAAAAGCATAGAGGAAGTAGTGCAAGCTAACAATGATCCAGCTTATGTGGCCTACAAAAACCAACATGGTTGCAAGAAGAACACAACAATGATAACAGTAGCCATAAGAAAAAAAGCAACCAACTGGGGCCCAACAGCTAGGTAGCCCAAAGCTCCAACTAACAAAACTGCCAATTTTAGCACCAACTCACCTACATTGACAGGGGCTACTTGAAGATCCAACTTTTAGTGCAAGGACCACTCAAAGTATGCACCACTACTGGTGTAACCCTATGAACTACTAGAGAAACTCTTGAAAGCTGGGAAAATCCAACACAAACATGTATTAGTAATTACCTGCCAAAAACATGATAGGTACTATGAACTACTAAGGAACCCTGCTTTAGCAATGCAAAATAAGCCCCTAGTTCCACAACACTTCAAGCTGGACCAATACTGTGATTACCACCAATTGGCTGGTCATAGTACAGACAACTGTCATGATTTGTAGGATGACTTCAGAGAATGATAGAATGTGGCCAACTAGTGATCAACATGGTGAGTCAATCCAACACAGATGATGCCTCCTATGTCATAAATTCCATTAGCATAGGTGGTAAGTCTAAACCTATGCAACAACCTTTTGTGATCCATGTGCCTCCTAGAAAGGCAAGGGTTCCTTCCACCTTCATAAGTAAGAGGCCTCCCTTTGTTATCAAAGTGCCACTTCAGGCACCCACAACACCCTTTGTGGTCAAAGTTCCATAGCAATCGTCCTCTAAGACATTAAATTGGCATTACGCTAAGCAACCTTTTGTTATCAAGGTGCCACAACAAGTTGACCATGCAAAAAATCTACCTAAATCACCATTTATCATAAGAGTGCCACAACATGATGGCCCCTCACCTACGTGAAGCCCAATAGTGGGCAACATCTTGATCCCTCTTCCTTCAAAGTTTGATCCCACTAGCAACCCGGATAGGCCCACAAAATGGCAATGCAAGAGGATAAAAGAGCACCTCACAACCCCCATGGCTAAAGAAAAGGCCACAACTAGCAAAAAACAACTAAACATTAGGGCCCCTACCCCCAAGTAGGCCAAGAAAACCAAGCTTAAGTCACCTCTGCGAGAGATCTGTCTCTGAAGCCACATGGAGGAAGTCAAAGCCAACACAACAGCCAATGAAAACGACTTCATAGATGCACTAACCTAGCTGAAACAAAAACTAAAGAAAAAGAACACAACATTGAGTTTGTATGACCTGGTCATTACCTCATCTGCTCACTGCCAAGCATTGGCCCCAGATCTTTTCCTTCATTCTTGTTGTGGAGGACATCCTTGCAGATTAGGAATCCATATCTGCAATGATGTTGCCCCCTACACTGTAAGAATTGGGTTCAAAATCTCTATTTTTTCATGATGATGTAGTCAAATTTAACCCTAAAAGAGGGGAGGTCACTACAACTCCACTATCCATTAGCATTTGTGTTGGGTAGTGCACCATCCAGAGAGTGCACGTCGATGATGGTGTAGCAACAAACGTAGTCTTGTACTCCATCATTGAAAAGCTAGGTTTGGCAGATGAAATCAGGCCTACCAAAACCACGTGTCTAAAATCCTTCAACAGATCACGTTTCACAGTTAGGGGTACAATCAACTTAGCCTTCATGGCAGGAGAACAATTCCCCACTAGTGTAGATTTCACTGTCATAGAGGAGATGCCAAGTTTCAACATGATTCTAGGTAGGCCTTGGTTAGCCCAACTAAGGGCCATCTCCTCTCCCATCCACCGAGAAATCCACCTTCCATATGAAGTTCGTCAAGTTATCATCCATGGTGATAACGCTCCCTCTTCAACTATCCACAACATAGACATGCACAAGTTTTGGAAGAAGAATTCTTTGGTGGTACACATATGGCAACCAGTGTAGTGCCTAAGGCCAACACACCCAAATGAGTGGTTGAAGCCAACAACCTTCTAGAGAACGCTAAGCCTTGCATGCCTCCTAATGCACACTCGATTAGGGAGAAACTACATGATCAAGACTTTGCCTTGGCCAAAAACATGTTAAGTAGCTACTTACCCTTTGCCTCCACTTCCCATGCCTTTTTGACTTTCATTTACATTGCACTAGCCTACCCATTTACATTTTTCCTACTTACTTAGATCAGGCATTTCATTTTGTTCACATATTTGTTTTACTTTGTTTATGCATCCATCCATTTAGCTTACACATTACATCTAAAAACATTAAAAACTATAAAACATAAAACTACAAAAACACATGGCCCAAAAAGGCCTTAAACTAGTATATGGCCCAGAATGACCTAAAATTATCACTTTTTGCATTTATTTTCTTTGATTCATCCATTTTAACCTTGTTTACAATAGGTGTTACTTGATGTTGTTTTCTTTCTAGTTGGTTTTTGCAGGATCTTGTAGGCACATAGCATGACTATGCGTGTAGCATCACACCTTTTACAAGTAAGGTAAGCACCAGTCCGCTATGACTATAAACTAGTACAACTCATCCTTGGGTCATGATGCTAAACTGGCATAACAACTCATCCTTGGTTCATGACGTTAAACTGGCATAATAGCTCATCCTTGGGTCATGACGTTAAACTAGAAAAATAGCCACTATCCACTATGACATTAAAATAGCATCCAATAGTCTACTAAGACTATAAACTAGCACATCATGGTTGGCTAGGACCTTAAACTGGGTTCATGGTCTGCTAGGACTTTAAACTAGCATGTAGCTGATCTGATCTGAACACTTTCCATTGCCTTGGGAGTACTCACAGCATCATTGCCTCCCACCATTCTAGTTATTCTTTTCATGCACTTACCATTATTGCATCATTTAGGACACTTACAGCATCATCACCTTGGCACCTTCATTGGCTTCCCAAGCACTTGGGACTAGCAAAACATTCAACACATTTGCAGTGTCTTCATAGTTTTGCACTTGCAGCATCTTCACATCTAGCATTTGCACTTGCATTTCATGTTTTACAATTTTCTTATCCTCTTTGAGTTGTGTTTGTAGGACAAAGCTTTGGAGGCGATCATGTAAAGGTGGATCTCATCTTAGCAGCAAGAGTGCACATCCCCCTCATCCTGGTTAGAACCTATGCACATCCATTTCTTCATCCCAATATCCTTTCATCCTCCCCATACTCATGATTTCACACTCCTCTGATGCAAATGCACTATGATACACATGGCATCCTCTTCATATCAACTTTTGAACCCATGGTTGATGTAACACAATTCATCCTGTGGGACACCTTTGTTGCATAGTCAAAGCCTAGGTCGATGTAACATAAATCATCCTTGGGAAACAAAGCCCATCTTCTCAATGACCAACTTGCAGCTAACATTCAGTAGTAAGCCAAACCCAAAGAAGGTTTACGTTAGAAAAAAAAGAGAGTTGCAACTAGTATTCAATAGTAAGCCGAACCCAAAGAAGGTTCACCTCATAGCAAAAAAAAATAAAAATCAATAACACTACAACTTTGCAATTGGATCATCCTTGGATGGACTTTTATGCTCTTATAAACACTCCAACAAGAGGTTGACATTTCAAGAGAAAACCACATCATACCATGGTCACTATCAACCATGATGAATTTGCATCTTACATCATGATCCACTATTTGCATTTTGTTCCCATCATTTAAATTTCATCTCCCTAGCATTTCCTATACCTCTTGTCCCCTAACATAACCTTATTTCCATAACACTCTTGAGCAAGGTAAAATGACATCCGATCTTGTGCTGACAAATGATGTTGGTGACATGTTTGCTATGGTGTTTTGTAATTATTTTTCGATGTCTTTTGGGCCACTCCTTCAGATATCAACAAAGAGGGGCCATTGAAAGACCACAAAATTTTGGGTCTCGGCATCTCGACTACAAATTTTTCTAAGTGTTAGAGTGATGGCACTTTCTACACCTTGCTATGGTATGTAACATAGTGTAGCGTAGTGCTATAGTATGCAGCGTAGCACTACAGTGTGTAGCATAGCACTACAATGTAACACCCTACTATGCTATGTAGCATAGCACTATAGTATGCAATGTAACATCCTACTACGCTACGTAGCATAGTGTAGCGTAGCACAATACAAAATTCCATGATCTTTCTAAGTGTCAGAATGATGGCACTTTTTGTACCCTACTATGCTATGTAGTGTAGTGCTACAGTGTGTTGCGTAGCACTACAGTGTGTAGCGTAGCACTATAGTGCAATACCTGGCACTATAGTGCATAGCGTAGCACTACAGTCCAATGTAATGCTATAGTGGATAGCGTAGCACTATAGTGCAACACCCGGTGCTACAGTGTAGCATAGTGCTACAGTGTAACAGCCACCACACTACCATGTGGTACCTAATCTGCATTTTGGGCTAACCCTAGCTCTATAAATACCTCTGCATCCTTTTTTTCGAGGAGAGGAGGAAGGGGGGAAGCTTCAATTTCTTTACGAGCAAGGAAGCTGGCATTTTTCCATTGAGGCATTTGGCATTTTGGCATCTTGGCACCTAGCTCCATGGGTGAACAAGACCCAGAGTATGCCACACTAACCTAGCAGGCATAGTTTATCATAGTGAGCAATAGATTTCATAGCTTGAAACCACCAAGGCTATGATTGTGTTCCTACTATGCTTATTGTACACTTTGTATACCTGTACCCATTTTCTGGGGTAGTGCATCTTTCTATTCGAACTTTCTTTCTGTTTGATTATAGCATTTATCCTTTTTGGCATTGTCAAATGCTTTATTGTGTCCACTGTTTTGTTATGTGCCTTAGCACATTTCTACTACTGTGCACATTATGTTTTCTTTTATTCTACCACCAAGTGTTCCATTTAAAATAATTATTTGCAAAAGGGTTATTATACACCTATTAAGTCCTTGTTTGATCGATAAGACCATTCAAGGCACTCTGAATCCATTTTCTCCAACACTGTCCTCGTGTGAATTTGGGATTAGGCTATCCGCCGAAAGACCTCTCGATGTTTCTAGTCACTGACATTTTATATTGCTACACAGTATGTGCACACTATGTCTACGTCACAACTTCACATGAGTTTTACTTCAGTCCCCTCATCTTCACATGTCCCACCACTAATATCAGGTCCTACCTCAACTGCATGGTGGATGGAAACCATTTCTCTCCCTACTACCCAACTATCTTAGATGTCACACTACGTGCAACCTCAAGCATATTAGGTTTCACATGTAATGCAACAAAAAATAGGGCTATGGGCTGCTCCACCAACCATGCAAGTAACCAACCCTACAGCATCACTAATGGTTGCTGCCCTGGTAGAAAAACCCAATGGGTGGTGAATTTCCCAGGCGACATAGCTTGCTGGAGCAGCCCCAATGGTGCCCCCATGGTGCAAGTTGCTGCCCCAATAGCGCCACTAGCAATGGCTACTTTAGCATCCTCAAAACCATCTGCAATATCCCCAGGTCTAGATCAAGCTTTCCAACTCATTTAGAAACTCATTAAAGAGATTAAATGGCTCAAAGCTATCAATTTTAAAACCCTCCAAGTCATGGAATTTTACCATGACAACCTGATTAGTCCAGCTATCCCTATGCTCACGTTTCCCCCTGGGGTTCCACTCCCCCAATTTACAAAGTACAATGGGAAGGGCAATCTGAATGTACATTTGGTAACCTTCAAGTTCAAGTCCTTGTTGTTGCAACCATGGCCTCACACCATCATCCACGTTTTTGCCATGTCCCTGATAGGCAAAGCTTTGGATTTGTACCATGCACTTCCAGATTCCTCCATCTCAACCTTGGAAGAATTGTTAAGCCAATTCGTGACATGTTTTAAGTACAACTTAAAATCATAAGTCACTCTAGTCTAGCTCATGAGCATTAAGCAGGAACCACTAGAATCTATATAGAGGTTTATACAATGATGGAGTGCAACCTTGAATGAAATATGCAAAGCAATTGCTGAGGCTCACCTGTTGGCCATCTTTAAGTATGTGTTAAATGACTTCATTAAGTATAAGCTCTACTACTTGGCCTTGTGTTCCCTCAACTAAGAATTTTCTCAAACTAAGAGCATCCAAGATGCAATAGAGGCTAGTAGGGACCCAACCTACATGGCCTACAAGAATGCATACACTAAGAAAGACAAGGAGAAAGGCAAGGCTGCAGCAACCACAGTGGCCATCGTAGCCAATGAGACCAAGCCTAGCAACAACAAAAAGGCTACCACCATGCCCAAAGCTCCCACTAGCACAACAACTAGTACTAGTCAACCACAAGCATCAACACCTATGGTGCAAACCCAACCAAGGACAAACTTTGAATGTAAGGATCACTCAAAGTATACCCCATTACTGACTAAGCCTTCAAAACTCATGAACCAATTGTTGGGAGCTGTGTGTATACAACACAAAGGAATGTCGGAGGATGTTATTAAATGCCATCAAAGGTATTATGAAGCTCTTTGAAACCTGTCCTTGGTCATGCCTAATGAACCACTAGTGCCTAATAATTTTAGGTTAGAGCATTTTTTTGACTATCATCAATTGTGTGGGCACAATATAGATTATTTCTTAGCATTAAAAGATGACATTCAATCAATGATCAATCAAGGTAAGCTAGTCTTGGGTGAGAGCAGTCCTATTTGACTTGAGAACCAGTTGATGGGTGTCTACAAAGATCCCTTGAATGCTAACAACGTAGGTTACACAATCAACACTATCAGCATTGACCATAACCTTGAACTGTCATAGAAACCCTTTGTGGTTTGTGTACCTTCTCGTAACACTAAAACCCCAACAACAACTAAGTCATAAGCCCTGTTTGTAATTAGGGATTCTTGTCAGACATCCACTACACCTTTCATGCTTAAAGTTTCCTCACAACTTGCTACAACAACATAGGCACTATTTGTTATCAAGGTGCCAAAACATCCAAGCTCCTCTACTACCCAAAGTCACATGACAGGAGCTACACCCTAGCCTCCCTATCCAAAGAAGCATGAGAAGTGGCTAGTAGACAAGCTAGCTAGGGAATGTACTATGCGAGGTCCTCCTAAGCCTACCCCCTTGTCTACAATCCCCATGACCTCTTCATCATTAGCTGTTAGTGGTAGCATACATACAAAATCGATGCCCGCTGATCCAAAAAAGCTTGTTAGTTAGTCCAAAACCACTCCCCCTCAGGAGATTCGCCTTCTAGGATGTATAGAAGAGGAAAAGGTTAGTAAACAACAAGATGGCAGGTAGGACTTTTTGAATGTCCTTTCACAAGTCAAACATGCCTTAAGGTAGAAAAACACAACATTAAGCTGGTACAACTTCATAATAACCTCCATAGTGCATCATGAGGAGATAGTTCATATGTTAATGTCCATTCTTATTAATGAAAACATGTCGGTTGAAGAGAAAGAAATCCACACTGTCATGATTTCCTCTATGGCCAAAGAATTACGGTTGGCCAAGCTGAAAATT
Organism: Gnetum montanum; assembly: GCA_015680685.1. Taxonomy (NCBI): domain Eukaryota; kingdom Viridiplantae; phylum Streptophyta; class Gnetopsida; order Gnetales; family Gnetaceae; genus Gnetum; species Gnetum montanum. Next base: position 50,877 of record MNCI01017274.1, read on the forward strand.
TATAACAAGTCCATTAAGGATGACCTTGAAAATGGTCAAGTAACAACTGCATCCATGTTCATCATAATTTGGGTCAACCTGTACAAGATTCACAGGGTACACGTTGATGATGGGGCTACTACCAATGTCATTCCATTTCCCATAGTAGACACACTGGGTTTGGTCAATCAAATCAAGCCCATGAAAAATTCATGCCTGAAGTCATTCAATGGGGTGCACATAGTGGTAAAAGGGATTATCCAGATTAACTTTGTAGCACGGGACCAGTTCCCTACAAGGATGGTATTCATTATGGTAGAAGAGATGCTTAGGTTTAACCTAATCTTGGGGAGGTTATGGTTAGCCTAATTAAGGACTGTCTCTTCACCTATACATCACGAAATCCACTTACCCTATGTGGGTAGGGAAGTCGTGATCTACAGTGACGAAGTAGCTACCTAACCCATAAACAATGTTGACATGGAGTAGGGTTTAGAGATAGTAATCTCTAAGAACGAAGTGTATGTTCATGTTGAAACCCCATGTTTGACTGATGAGCAGGCCAAAAATGCTGAGTCGGATAAGGAAACCATGTGGGTTGAATTGCCCTTCCAAGCAGCAAATGATAACATAGAGGAGTATCACTACAAAGCTTCTTGGCAGTATGCCTCACCTAATCCATGCCTGGTTAGAAAACAATTGCATGATTAAGGATCATTTCCACTTTACTTTAGTAAATTGCTATAATTGTTTTTGTACAATTTACATTTTTACACTAATTTTGCTATTCGCATTGTCTTTGTCATTCATGATTAACCATGCTACATACGGACCAAAATGGCCTAAAACTAGTCATAGCTTGAAATGGCCTAAAAGTAGCCATGGCTTGGAATAACCATAAACTACCATTGCAGCCCACCAAGGCCTAAAACTAGTAATCTTATTCTCACCATCATGCTACATATGATCTGAAATGGCCTTAAACTACTGCATGGCCTGGAAGGGCCTTAAACTACTACCATGACCCGCTAAGGCCTAAAACTAGCAATTAACCCTTTGGGAATTACATGGTCATGGTCTGAAATGGCCTTAAACTAGAACAAGGGGCCCATAAGCAGCCCAAGAATACTAATAAAAGTTTAACCAAAACAAAATGAAATAATTGTTTCACTTTATGTTCTTCATTAAATTTCATTCCATACAATAATTTTTACAAAAAATAAAATCCAAAAACAAAAATAAAATCTTTCACCACCACACTATAAGCCTTCATCAGCATCTCCATTTCTTACACCACTAGGTCCTACATTGCCATTTGGATCCTGTATAAGACAAGACAAAACAAAATAATAAATCAAACTACAACAAGGCTCTCATGAAATAGACTGCAACATAATAAAAGGTGACTAACCTGAGATGAGCCCACATCCATCTTGGGGGGTATCCTATCCATGCCAACCATTAGACGTTGTAGGATCTCCTCCTTAGGTAAGCTAGCCCAATCTTTCTCTCCTAGATCAATGCTTACCACAACTTTCCCTTTCTCCACAGCTATCCATCTAGGTGGCCCTGGAGAAAAGGTGGTAGTGGTGGTCTTCCTAGTTGGTAAGGTCATCTCTCTTTCGAGAGACTTACTAACCACTACCTATTGCCTAAACTTTTCATAGGCCTTAGTAATGCCAATGACATAAAGAAATAACTTATGGATATGCAACTCAATGGAAGCATCCTAGTATTTTTGATGGTAGGTAGGAAATTTCATTTTGTACATGTGCTTATGGTTCTTCTATGCTTGTCCCCGTTTGTAGACTTTGGTGTTGTAGTCCTTCCAGTCTTAATTCTTCTAGGCCAATAAGTCCATCTACAGGTGTTGCTCTATGACCTCATCCATGGCCTTGTTCTTACCATGTACAGCTGACTAGTATCTTGCATAGTCAATTATAGCAATATGAAAGCTACCATCGGGAGCATCGTGGGTGAATAAGAATTCATTTTTGGACCGTAAATCCTCTAGCTCTACTGCTTGGCTAGACGTCTCTTTCTTAAGTTTTTACACCTCTTCCAGAGGTCCTCATTGACATGCCTACACTCCCACAATGATCATGCTGAGTAGAGTGCACATTTTCTTATCTCCTTGTATACATCACGAGGAACCTCAATCACCTCTGGTGGGAGTACAGGTACTGCATCAACCTCGACTACCTATCTTGGGTCCCACTTGAGATGAGAGGCTATCAATCATACATGAGAAGGAATTATATGCGATGATGGTAAAAAATGCAATAACTTAGAGAGCCTAACATTGTAGTTTGAACATACCTATCTTAGGATTGATCTACCTTATGCAATCAATCATGTCATCAACCACCCCCTCTATGAAGGTAAACTTGTTGAGGGTCTTGGCCCATGGTTGGAGGTAGATCAAGGAAGAAGAGTCAGGGGCCTTAACAGTAGTATCTACTGTACAAAAAGAGCATGTTAGCATAGCAAAGAAGAGGAAATTAAAATTGAAAAATAACATAAACAATAGTGCAAAGCTCCTACCTAGCAAACCCTCAAGGGTGATAGTGGGGGGATCGCCCATCGACACACTATCAAGCAAGAAAGCAAAGTCACTAGCATCAAATTGTAGCCGTTCCATTTTTAGCTGACTCAAACATGTAGTAGCATCTTCAATATCCATGTGCCCCTTAGGTACTAGGGCACACTCCAAAAAAGGGTCATTGGTAGCATGGGTGTCTTCTTCTACGGCAGGGGCCTCCTCCTCAAAAGTTGGGGCCTCTTCTTCCTCTACAGTGGTCACCCCTACTTTAGGGACCAAAACTTCCTCTTCTTCTCCTATTAAACATGTATAAAGTAAGTAGGTTAGTCTAACACAAAATGGGAGGGCTAACTAATGATATAGTTAAACACATTTACCAACTGTGGGCTACACTTTGCGAACCTTGATTCACAAATTTCTCCCTTGTTCTTCATTAGTGCGGGGTGGTTCTTCCACTGTACAAGACCTTTTTCATTGCAAATTGGTTTTCACCATTTCTACAATGAGACATGACCCCATTAACACATTGCCTATGTTACTGGAAGGCACCTCTCCAATGTTGTCCGAGGCACGAAAGGGTCACCCCACTTGCTCCTTCATTATTATTGAGAGAGATTCCCCAATAGCTTCTGGGGGGTCTTGGGATAGGGTGGTGTAGAACACTTGGAAAATCCAAGGCTTGGATATCTTGGTGTGATCTTATTGCACCTGGACGCCATTCTCTTAGACCACCAAGAATTCCACAAATCATCACAAGCAGGCTATGAAGAAGGTGAAGTGAATGTTGAAACGTGCATCAAGCTTCTCATGAAGCTTAACCATTTCATCTTGCAAGCCTTTAGAAAGGTAATTGAACCAATTATAGTGGGTTCCATCTTCCATAACATCTGTCATGATCCAAGCTTTCTCTACTCCAAGAATTTTCCCTTGGGAGACTAGCTACAGGAACACACGAGCCTAGAAGATAGGGTAAACCTTTTGGGCCACCCCTAGCCTGACCTTATGCATATAAATCCCGTTTCAGTCATTTCTTGTCCCTATCCACTCCCCTATATCCCCCTGATGGTTTACACCCTTACTAGTCTTTTTTCCTACAGGTAGACCATTAGAGGAAACATTGAAAAGATCAGTGAAAAGGCTGTCGTTAATCTGAAATACCACCCACACATTATGAACCCATGTGCAGAAGCAGTTAGCCATTTTGGAAAAAGAATCAACTAGGGAAAGCATTTCTATGGCCGGGACACCTGGATTTATAGCTAAAAATAAATCTATGATCCCAGCCTCCTAAACATTATGGATAAGGATAGCGAGGGCCCCATTGTCTTTTCCACCTCCCTATACTTGAAGAAGAGGCTGGTTTCATCATGCCTAGAGGTAATTACTGTAACCTCTTGGGATTCGTTTGCTATTGCAATAATTGAAAATAAAATTAGTAAGAAAACAAACAAAACCAAAATCAATCACTGAAACACACAAAAAAATATATATAACTTAACACACAAGGAAACGATGGGATTTCCACTAGGATGTCCTCTACAGTAAGCACTTAGTAGGATGCCAATTTGCCATCCAACCATCCAAGTTCTTCTCATTTCATGTAGAACTTGAAATACCTATTTGGGTAGGTTCTGAAGTTGGCCCCAATTTGTTCTATGATGCCAACACGTATGTTCCTGGTGGAAGATAACTCTTGCAAAGCTATTTGTGCCAACGCCAATGTCCCCTCATTACTGTGAAGACCATCTTTATCAATTGCAAACCTGGTAACATACAGAGTACAATAAGCATTTTGACTAACATAGGCGAAATGATACAAGATATCTAAAACACCTTCATAGGACTCACCCACTGGCATAATAGATAGTCCCAGGTGGGTTTTGGAAGTAGGTGCCCATGTGACAGGAAACAAAAAATGTGTTGTATTCATGATAGCATTTAAATTTAGGCATGTCCTAAATCCAACGCAAGAATCTTAAGCCCCTTGGGTGTTGATTTGAGCCTTCCACCCCTTCACCTTCAATCAACCCATCAGCCATGAACTTCAAGATGCCTCGATTTTCCCTAGGAAACCACGTTTCAACAAGAATAGTGGTTGTTTCAGCCAATAAGTGCAACCACACTATCACATTGAAGTGGCAAAGGAGGAATTCCATGAATTCCCATGCACCTTCCCAGAACTAGACTGCTTGATCCTCTACCTGCGCATGGGGAGGGGGAACGTTGGCCATAGGTGCACTCAGGCAACATAGGATGCTTACCACCTTAAGCATGATTAGGATAGGTTTCAACATGACCCTGCATGACATAATAAAAGGCATTAATATGGTATTCAAGTGATGATTACTATGTAGCATAGCATGACCCTCAATTTACAAATCTTCCCTTGGGCATGAAATAGTAAGTCCCCAGTAAATAGAACCGAATACTACATGTAGCATAGTAGGGCATTACACCATGCATAACATAGTGGGTACACCCTACATAGTGTAGCAGTTGCATGCTACATAGCACAACGTAGCAAGCACACCTTGCACAATGTAGTATAGTAGGCACACCCTATACAATGTAGCGTAGTAGCCACACTTTACATAATAGTAATAGCTATGTTATGTGCAGCATAGTGGGATGACTGCACCTTGTGCAACATAGCAAAGTGGTGAGCATGAAAGATGCAATGATGTAACAAGCATGATAATGTAATAGGTACAATAGGTACAAAAACATAACAAGCATGACAATGTAGCACGAATGACATAGTAATCAGCATAGCAATGTAGTGGCTTTAATAGTGTAACAACGTAGCAGGTTTGCTAGCATAGCAGCATTGCTAGCCTACTAGCATAGTAGCATGATAGGTTTTTCAACATAGTAGCGTAGCATTACAAAACACAAAAAATGTAAAAGTCCTTTGGTCATAATTACAAAAATGATACACATGAAAAAGAACTTACAATGTTCCCATTGCCTCGGTCTTGTCCTACTGCATGAAACATGACATGTGACATGCTACACTACGCTGAACATGTGCTACACTACGCTGAACACGTGCTACGCTGTCTAAGAAACCTGGTGAGCCAAAACCACCTCCATTGGTGATATGCTATGCTGAGTGAGAACTACGTCATCTAGAATCATCCAAACCCCTACAATTCCACATTAGCCATTCCCAACAATGGTGATAGGAATAGTGCCACGTGCCAGCCATAGCATAGAAAATGCCATAGTCACGGTGTATGAAGTAGTGTCAACCATGGCGTACCAGCCAAAGTGGTGGCCAAGGTAATAACAATAGTTATAGTGTAGCAATACTTATGAATATAACAACCAATATGTGGTGACCGCAGTGACAATCCCACTCAACAAATTACACAAAGTAAATGAGGGTACCGTAGCAACTTATTAGGTGGATGGGACCTCCTACTGCTCCCCAACGCATGCCTTGGAAAGATGTCACAATGTGTGCCCCCCTTCATCTATATTGGCAAGCCCCTAATTCCTATGTTCACTCTTGCGTGCCATTTTCTTGCTCACAAATTGACTTTATCAACTGCTACGCTATCTCTCAACCAACCACGCTATACTCTAGGTGTTAGCTCTGACAATGAAAGTGACAAGCTTACTAGGGGGTAATCCCCTATTTATAGCTCACACAGTTAAAACACCTATCACTTTCATATCACAAGTAATGCAGAACACCCTTGAACCCTACAATGTAGCATGAGTCTACTGTAGCATAGCATGGCCCCACTGTAGCGTAACACTCAACTATAGTATAGCAAGTGGGTGCACTGAAATTTTCACTTCATTTTTACAATGTGGCTTAGTTACGGTCTGCTACAACCCTAAACTAGGAACTCTAACATACAACGTCACATGGGTATGGTCCACTACAACCTTAAACTAGAAGTTTAAGCATTCTCTTCACATTTTAAACCTAGTTGTGATCCGCTAAGACCTTAAACTAGCAATGTTAACCTACAAATTTTGCATAGTTGCAGTCCACTAAGACCTTAAATTGGCAAATTTCCTTTCTTAATGTTGCATCATTACTTTTCATATATTCACTACAGATGGTTGTCTCAAATAGGTATCACTTGACTTAGTTTGTTTGCTTATTGTGGTAGGTTCAATTGGAAAATGGCTATGCATGATGATCTTCATTCACCTCTAACCTTGACGGGTCCCTATGGAAAATTTACAAGATGCTGAAATCTAGAGTTGTTAGACTTTAAACCATCCTTTTGTGACACTTATATAGCATCCTTAGAAATACCCCTAGACTAGCCTGAAAACCTAGTCTAGACCATAGAAATAAAGGCTGGGGATGTAACTGAGGACCCCCTTATTGCGATCCCTATAACTACCTCTATACGTGAAGTGAGGACATTAAAATTTAGCTCCCTACTATAGCCACATGTGCAATGGGACATATCTAAAGTTCTCAATGACAATGTTAAAGTATTTGCATAGTCATATGAAGACTTTTTGGGGTTGGACCTACGACTCATACAACACAATATTATCCTAAATCCATGTGTCAAGGTAGTTAAACAAAAATCTCACAAAGTCAAACCAGAGATTGCCTTAGCTGTATGTGATGAAATCACTAAACTTTATCAAGTTGGTTTCATCCAAGCAGTCGATTACATAGATTGGGTCTCAAACATTGTAGTCATACCCAAGAATATTGCAAGTATACAAATTTGTATAGACTTCCAGGATTTAAATAGGGTGACAATTAAGGATGAGTTTTCATTGCCTAGTATCGATCAACTTATCGATGCTACAGCTAGTCATCTCCTATTGTCTTTCATGGATGGATGGTTAGGTTATAACCAGATCCATATAAACTGAGAGCATCAATTGACAACTACACTTATGACCCCTTGGGGAATTTTTTGTTACATAATGATGCCCTTTGGGCTTAAAAAAGTTGGTGCAACGTATCAATGAGCAATGACATACATCTTTAGCAATTACCTCTTGGAAAGATTAAATGACTATGTCAACAAAATACTGGTTAAGTCTAAGGAAGCTATTGATCATCCCAACGATCTACACGTAATCCTTCAATGTTTTCATAGACATGACTTGTGCGTCAACCCTAGAAAATGTGTCTTCAAAGTTAAAATTGAACACATGTTAGGCTTTGTAGTATCGAAAATAGGGATACATGTTGACCCTGATAAGGTTAAAGCTATTGTTAACCTAGCACCACCTACAAACCTTAAGGAGTTGCGTGGGCTGTAGGGCAAGATATAGTTTATAAGGAGATTCATTGCAAGGTTAACCGACAAGTTGCACCCAATGCAACACTTGCTTAAAAACGGCGTCAACTTTGAATGGACTAACCATTGCTAAGAGGCCTTTGATAACTTAAAGAGAGAGCTTGTCCATCTCCCCATTGTTTACCCTCCATAGAGGGATAGGCCTTTTTACATCTATCTTGCCACCTTAGACACATCTACTACTACACTGCTATGTTAAAAGAGAGATGAGAGGTCTGAAATCCCAGTCTACTACCTAAGTCATGCATTGATAGCTCATAAAGCAAAGTACAATGAGGTAGAGAAAAATTTTCTTGGCCTAGTGTTCACACTTACAAAGTGGAGACATTACCTACTTCATAGTAAAGTCAACATTATATGCAAAAGCAACATACTTTGGGCTATTATAACCAACTTATAAAAGAGTAGCAGAATAGCTCGATGGAAAGCCATAACTACAGAGTTTGATCTACATTATGTGGCACAATCATCCACAAAGGATCAAGAAATAGCCACATAGCTTATGACTTCACCCATTGATGACCAAGTAATTATAGAACCTGAGTTCCCAGATGAGCATGTCAATAGTATAAGTCTTGCAACATTAGATTTCAAGGCCAGTCTACATTTTGATGGTGCATCAACTACACGAGGTGGTAGTGTTGACACTATCCTTACATTTCCCTCTAGGTAAATTCAACCCTTCACATATCATTTTACATTCCATAGCACAAACAATGTAGCCAAGTACGAAGGACTCCTTAGGGGCCTTGTAGTAGCTCAAGGTTTGAGGATCTAACACTTGGCAATTTGAGGCGACTCACAACTAGTCATCAACCAGATCACTAAAGTTTATGCTTATAAGGCCCCACATTTGCAACCTTATTGTGATTCAGCCAAAATTCTACTAAAGTAGTTTGTACTTTAGAAATCCAACATGTGCCTCATAATGAAAAAACTGTACTCGATGCGCTAGCCACATTAGCCTTAAATGTGCCATTACACATGTTAGCTACTCTACCCACCTGAATAGTGACATGTACCGATCCTATCACTCACACTCCCCACATTGCCTTAGTAGGCATATCTCACACCCAAGAATGGTATTAAAAAATTAAAGCATACCTCCAACATGGCGAGCCCTCACATGGCTTAACATCTACTCAAAAGGATGTAATACAAAAATGAGCCTGACAATATGTCCTCACAGGAGATAACACTCAAATGATCCTATGATGGGATATTGCTAGCTTGTGTTAATGAGGGTGAAGCACAAAAAATCATGGATCAAGTCCATGAGGGATTGTGTAGAGGGCACATAGCTCCTAGGGCTATGGCAATGAAAATCAGATGCTTAGGCCACTACTAGCCTTGCATAGAATGTGATTGCCTTGCCAAGGTCAGAACATGTGACATATGTCAATGCCATGGGAACCTTATACACATGTCACCCACTGAACTGCATACCACATAGATCACATGGCCCTTCCAATGTTGGGGACTAGATATCATAGAACCCATCACACCTAACTCTTCTATAGGGCATAGCTTCATTATTACTACAACCGAATACTTTACAAAATGGGTAGAGGCTATTCCCATCAGAAAGACTACATCTCAATAGGTTTGCAACTTCATTCTAGGCAACATAGCGACATAGTTTAGCCTTCCCATGACTATTGTGACTAAAAACGGGTCGTGATTTAGTAGCACGAAAACCAAAACGTTTTGTGAAAACCTTGGCATCAAACATTCTTTTTCATCATCATACTATTCCCAAGAAAATGGCCAAGCAGAAGCAACCAAAAAAGTCATCATTAACCTATTGAAAATGATGCTTAGTAGTAGCAAGAGGCGATGGCATGAGAAAATTCTCTACATGCTTTGGGCATACCACATGACATGTAGAATAGCTACACATAAGACTCCATACAATCTTGTGTATGAATCTAAAGCAGTGTTACCTCTTGAATTATAGGTTCCATCACTTCAAATGATCCTTTCGAATGTCATGGATGAAGCTCAAAATAAGAAGTCAAGGAATATTGATCTTGACTCAGTAGAGAAGGAGCACACCCAAACACTTGGTTGCATTAAATGATACCAAGACAAACAATGGTAGAATCATCACTACAATCTACGCCAATGACTAATAAAAAAAGGGGACCTAGTCCTCAAGGATGTTCATGAACTAGTGAGTAAATTCTCAGCCAACTTGGAAGGTTCCTTTGTATTCACAAAAGCCTATGAGAACGGAGCATTCAAACTGGTTGATGTGGATGACAATGAGTTCACAAATCTCATCAACCACTTATACCTCAAGCCATACTACGTTTAACATGAAGGATTACAATAGACATGAAGCAAGGTAAGCAAAACATCCGCTATGATGTAAAACTAGCATAACATAGTCTGCTATGACTATAAACTAGCGTAACTCATCCACTATGATGTAAAACTAGCACAAAATGTTTGCTATGATGATAAAATGGCACAGATTGTCCCTAGGCCATGATGTAAAATTGGCACCCATAGCATGGTCCACTACAACCTTAAACTGGCCATCCACCATCTGCTACAACATTGAACTAGCACATTGGTCTACTAGGACCTTAAACCAACACATTCAATGGTTTTCCATGACCTAAAACTGGGTTCGTGACATAACATAACTAGGTTCACACATGTGAACTTGTGAACAAGTGAGTGCGCTTCCTGGGTAGATGGGGTGGGATGTTGCAGTTCCAGAATGAAGTTTATGTTCTTAAGAAAAAATACTCTATGACACATGCAACGTCATCACCCCTAGCATCTTTTTGATCTTCTAGATATGTCATTTGAAATCTTGCTGACATTCTGAAGCTACCACTACCATAGCCAATCATCGTGGTCATAGCTCCTTTTGTCAGCATCTACTACTGGAGTCCTAGCACTATTGTGGCCCAGCGACAAGGTTTCCATCCTCCATCCCTTGCCATTGTCTAAGTTCAAAAAAGGCATTCAGCTATTAGGCTTCTCACCTTGTAACTGAATTGCATGATGCTTGTCTTTGGTAGGGATTCTTGAGCACCTACATCATCATTGCTCTTAGCCTCTTTAGTGCTCATTTCTGGAAGGGTCGTTGAAAATTTTCAACTTGCTGCTATCGAAACCTATGCTAGCCTTCTTACTTTGTACATTGTGCAGGTCAGACGTGGCACTTACAACCCTGGTAGTGTCCCAAGAAAGTAGGAATTTGCCCTCACTTCACTCAATGGTTGTTTCTTCCTGGTTTTCTCTTCATTGTGTCTATAGGATAAAAGCCAAGATGGCATTATTCAGAGATGCGTTGCACAATGAGAGCAAGACACTACATTGTTCCAAAGTACCCACTTTGATCAGGCTAGCTACTTGAGAGTACATATCTTGCCCTCCCTTCAGCCAACTTGATCTCCATTCTCTATGCTCACAATTTCCCATATCTTCTTCACGAGTTTCCCTGATGAACATAAAGCCCTTTCACATGCCCAACCTCCAAGCCCATGATGGATGTAACACAACTCGTCCCATGGGAAGCCTTTGTAGGAAGGTCAAAGCCCCACATGGATGTAACACATCTCATATCAAGGAGGAAACACCTATCCTACAACGATGACAAGGTTGTCTTCAAGTGAACGTTTGTGCACCAAAAAAAGCACAAAAGAGAAAAAACATAGAAAAAGGGACAAGTTCCTAAAAAAATGGCACAATAGCTATTTTACAATCATTTTAGTTATGAATCGACCATCCCTAAGCACTTTGATGAGAGGTCGAGATCCAAAGAGAAAAAGAAACACACCCATGCATGTTGATTCCCTTATAAGCATTCCGATGAGGGATCACACAGTGGCAAAAGTTTTCATGACATTGCATTCTACCTCCATTTCTTCCCTGACCCTATTTTCTCAAATCCATCCCTTGCCCCCTATCCTACATTTCCCTCAAAGTACTCTCAAGCATAGCAAAGCATCATCCAAGAGAGCACTGAAGAGTGATGTTAACGTCTTGTTCTTCATGGTGTTTTGTATTCTTTGTCAACATCTCTCAGGTAGATCCTCCAGACATAAAAAAAGAGGGGCCATTGAAACACAATAAATTTTGGAACTCTCATGATTCAGCATAGTTCTAAAATTTGGGCAAAGATCTTTGCAAGCATGGTGTCATGTTGGATTGTGTAGACAACATGTCACCCTGGAAGTCCTAATGCCTGTAAAGCTACTTTCAAGCTTGCCTACCACCCTCTACAGCATAGTCAACATGGCACCCAACCATGAGGCTAGTTTGCACAAAATAGGCACTAGGGTTTAGACTGTATAGTCCAGCAAATTTTTTATCTCCTAGCCTAATAGGCTTGTTACACCCTCTAGCTTGCCAATCTTGACACATGACTTGATTGATAGTCTACCTAGGGACCATGCTAGGAGTTACTAAAAGTGTTCAAGATGAGAAAAATGGGTTGGCAAGTTTTCTAATTATGAGATTTGCTATGCTATGCTATGCTACACAGCATAGCAGGCCAAGTGGAGACTCATCAGGTGCCAAAGATGCATGTGACAATGATTTAGCCCTCTAGGATATTTGCCCCACTTCATCCTTAAAGCATGATTAGCATGATGTAGAAGAATGTGGAAAATTTCATCAAGAATCATCTTCATTTGGGTGGTATGTTGTGCTACGCTGCATAGCGTAGCAAGATTCTACTATGATAGTGTTTCCTCTCAGACTATTTTGATGAAGTAAACATGATTGCCTAGTCTTCAATCATCAAAAATCCTTGTCCTTCTACCACACTAGGACATGAATGACATCTTGTGACAAAACATTTGCAAGATGAATCAAAATTCAACCTAAACTGGGTACGTTGTGCTACACTACATAGTGTAGCATAGTTTAGTAGGGACAAAATGCATGAGGGTCCTCTGGCAAGTAGTCCTAGCAAAGGAATTGCACTTGGCCACGCTTCGACCTCTAAGACCACCTATCCCACTTCACCCTCAAGTTCCAAGAAAAGTTTCTTAACAAAGCATTGCAAACCAAGCATGGATTCACAACATACTAGCTGCTACATTGTGCTATGCTACATAGTGTAGTATAGTGTAGTGCTGCATAGTGTAGTATTGTGCTATGCTGCATACTTGGCTTTCTTGCGATTAGAGAAAGCCTCTGTTGTAGCACTTCCAAGATCTCTCCTAGCTCAGCAAGCACTAATTCATCAGTTCCTATTATTAGGCCATTAGTAGCAATCAAAGAGCTATGACCATACCATTTCATTGTAGGCTTCACCTATCCAATACTTCAACCAATTGTACATCTTCTCTAGTCAAACAAGGATCAAATCCCTCAATCTTGGGGTGGTGCATTCTCTTACTCAACCTCATCTCATTTTTATATTTCATACAGTTTGCATCATTTTGTACTAGTTTACATTTATTACTTAGTCACTTATTAAAATATATTAAAACAAACATTTGCAAAAGGTTTTTGTACATCGAATAAGGCCCTGTTTGATTGATTGGATTGTTCAGGATGCCCCATTTCCATTTGGTCCAGCACGGCCCTTGCACGGATCCTCGGTTAAGCTATACACCCAATAACCTCTCGGTGTTCCAACCACCAACATTTTTGGCTGCTACACCCATGAAACCCAAGGTAAAAATTCATTGTAAATGTGAATATTGTAATCCATAGTTGGAAATTTTACATACTTTATACTTCTGGGACTAAAAAATGCCTCATAAGTTATCAAAGCCTCGTTTCCCAAGTGAAAAAAGTCATCTAGTATCTATATTTGGGCTTGGGGGGGGGGGGGGGTGGGGGGGGGGGGGGGGGGATCAAAATGCCTTTTGAAATGTTAAAAATGACAATTTGATGGGTTTTATGGGGGCTATATACTTTTCTACATTGGAAACACATGCATGAGGGTAAATCTCACCTACCCCCAGCATGGAAGGATGGGGGTTTTTGAAACTTTCTCCCTTTAGCATGGAGACTACATGCATATCCTGGAAACCTTCCCCTACATCACCTTCAATGTGGAAGTTTTCCCTAGTGTGGATTCTTCACCCCCAATGTTGAAAATTGCATCCCATAGCATGAAAGCCACAAAAGTTGAAATTTATCACTTCCTGCATTTCAATGTTGACCAACCACTTTAGCAAGCATGATGGAGAGCCTAGTGTGGAAGATTTATCTCAAGTATGGAAGGTGTGCCCTAATTACTATTTATAGTAAACAAAATGACCATGGGGGAAGGTGCTTACTATGTGTTATAACCCCCTAAATTTCTACACCCATCTCACTTGAGTGAGGTAGAAATTTGTTAGCCATTTTGTAGCCCCATTCATGGCCTAAAACCTATAAAAACCAACCTCAAACACCATTTATAGGCTCAACATTTTTACACTATTTAACACTTTACACTTTTTTAGCAATTTTGAAGTTTTACACTTAGGCATTTTCAAGCATTCAAGAGTTCTTGCAAGTTTCCACACTTGTTTTCTCCTTAATCTAGTGTAGAAATTATGTGAGCTTATGACTTTGCAATCAACTTTTATGATTTGTAAACCTTGAAGATCCACACTGTACTCCTAGGATTCCCAACTTCCAATGTAGAGCACTTGGGTAGCTTGGATTTTTCACACTTCTCAATTGCTACCATAGCCAACCTACAAACTTTAGATTGTAGCATAGGAGGTTTGAAAGCATCAGGAATGATTTAGTACTTAGCTCATGGAGTAGATTGCATGAACATGAATGAAATATAAACTCCGTTACCAATGAAGCCCTCCTTTCTTTCATAGGAATTTTTTTGTACACATTTTTGAAACCCACTCTTTATTATTTTAATAAAGTTTTAAAGTTTCACTCTATGTGTAATTTACATTTGCCTTTTATTTTTTTAGATTTGTAATATTTGCATTGTATTTGCAAAATTTATTCTCTTTGCATTTCATAAGTCCATGGTTGATCTATTGGACTAGCCAAGATGCCCTAAGTTCCATTTTTTCACCCCCTAGGGATTCATGGGTTGAAGAACTACTATGCATTGGATCTCCTTCAATTTTTTCTAGCAATTAAATTTTCTAGTTGCAATAGTTTTTCTTGGTATGTAACTTAGTTAGTGATATGTGTATAAGGCTGCTATATCAATGGCATGTGTCACATTCCTTAACCTTTTACAGGTAGTTATTTTCTATATGGGGCCAATAGTAGTCTAACTATATAATTTTAGCAACGATGGCTCTAGGTCTTATATGTCCTCCCCAAACACCATCACAAGCCTCCTCTAGGACTATTCTAGCTTCAGTTTTACCTAAGCACTTTAGGAGTATGTCATCATAGGATTTTTTAAATAATGTGTTTATGGTGACATATTGGTTTGATCGCTTGCATATGATGTTCTTTTGAGTAGTAGTTTTAGTGACCAAAAATGTCAGCAGCTAGAAAATACTGACGGGTCCTCGGTCATTGACAATATTAACCCTATATCAGCACGAGAGACATGTTGGATAAAAATGGAAATGGGGTGCCCTAAAAAGTCTGGTCGATCAGACAGGGACTTAGTCGATGTTAATATAACCTTTCGAAAATGGATAATTTGAAAACAAGACTTCTAGCATAAAATGAAAACTTTAAATGCAAGAGGGACAAAAAAAATATAAAAATTCAACGATAAGAAAGAAAGAAAAGTAGAATGAAGTTAGAAAAATGCACTTCTTCAAGATTATGCCCTCACTTTATCAAGGTGGATACAATTGGTTGTGCGATGCTGGGAGGCGCAGAGATCCCAAAGGTAACCAAGATGTGTAGAGCAAGACGATTGTGTGCTTGAACATGGATTTAGGAGTTAACAATGCAAAATGCTACCAAGGTGGTAGGAAAGAGTAGAAAAAAATGCCAACTAAGAGTGCTAACTATTTACAATGTCAAACAGAAATCTTACAATGCTCAAGGTTACAATGCTACCTTTTTTTTGCTTGCTAGCCAACAAAATTACCAACTGACCAGATTGCCAAAAAAATTGACCCGAACCCTTTGAGCATTGCTCATTGGGATATTTATATGACCAAGGGCATGTGAAAGATGCAGTTTGGATGCCACATGCCCTAGGCTTGCGTTGACTTGTCTGTGTTGCATGGATGTGCATGATCATTGTAATTACAAGCCTGCCACATCATAATTGTAAGCTAGCCATGCCATAATTGCACCGTCAGGATTTGGAGATGTGTGCCAACTATGTAATTAGGTGAATTGCATTGATGCATTGTAACTGCTTGCTATGCTGCACTACGCTTTGTAGCATAGCATGTTGACGTAGCATAGCGTCTTGTTACACAGCACAGTGCATGTGTCAGAAACTTTTGAAGTGTGCTGACTGTTTATTGTATATTTGCTACACTATGCTATGCTACATAGTGTAGCATAGCATAGCAGCCTTCCTTAGCCACCAAAAACATTTCCAATCTACAAAATTTACCTTTTGCACTGTGAAACTTGCAAACTAGCTGATCCTGCCCTTTGAGTTACCCTCTATCATTTTTGCATAATTGCTACATCAGGCTATGCCATGTAGCTCAGCGTACCATAGCAGCCAACATGGTTTTCCTTTTGCCAAGTTTTTCACTATCTGATGGAAGGGGACATTGTTGAAGGACTTGAAGTTGGATGAGGAGATCTAACTGCCTAGCTTTTGTTGTGCTATGCTACTCTACGTAGCATAGCACTTTGCTTCTACAAATGTCTTCTGAAGTCTGCTACGCTACATAGCGTAGCAAAACTCCTTGACTTAGAAAACTTGCTAAAGCACTTCATTCTGCAATCATTTTCTAAAACTTGCTACACTACATAGCGTAGCGTAGCGTATCAAACACCTCAACTTAAAAAACTTGCCAAACTATTTTTCACATTCTGAGCACTGCCAAAAATTCCATGCATTGCTCCTAAGTGCACTATCAGTTGGGTTAAGTACTCAAGTGGGTAGGCTAGAGAATCCATTTAGCCTATTGACACTAGAAGTAGAAAAATTGTTAAACTGGATAGTCTAAACATCAGAGCATCCATCTCCTGAAGAACCGCCATGACGCTGTGCGAACTGCAAATACCTAGTGCAGCAAGAATGTCTTCGAATTTTAGGGTATTTCATTGATCCCTCTTTATTGACGTCTGGAGGATTGGCCCGAGAGACATTGAAAAAGTATACGAAACACCACAGAAGAAAAAGCACTAACATTGTTGTTCGATGATTGTCAATAAGTCTCTTAGCTGTCCTTGAAGGTCTTGCATTCGTTTTTCGTGGGGGGGGGGGGGG
>MNCI01017274.1:76867-92230 GCA_015680685.1 Gnetum montanum
TGCCAAAGGTTAGCTCTGGGGCCACCTAAGCCCACTCCCCTCAACTCTGTGCCCATGTCATCATCTACCGATCAACCAAGCACAGGCAATGAAGGTGAGTCATCTGAAAAACATCAATCATCTGAAATGACACCTCCGAAAACTGACAAAACAACAAGACGGGAGATAAAACTATTGGGTCCAATGGATCCAATCAGCACCGATACAAACACCCCCAACAGTGAAAACTTCGCAGCCGCCTTGACACAAGTCACGCAAGCATTAAAACAAAAAAACACTTCGCTGAGCTTGTATGACTTAGTATTAACATCTCAAATGCATCGGAAAGCTCTAGTGTGCATGTTAACATCAATCCCAGTGAGCAAGGATTTACCCCAAAACGAATCCTCCATCCACGCGGTGATGTTCTCGCCTCATGGAACTACTCCTAAGCCTCTAAACTTTCATGACGACAACATCAAGGTCGATAAAAAAACGAAGGAGGTTACAACAGCTCCCATGATCATAACAATCTGTATAAACCAATTTAAAATACATAGGGTCCATGTAGACGA
Source organism: Gnetum montanum (assembly GCA_015680685.1). Taxonomy (NCBI): domain Eukaryota; kingdom Viridiplantae; phylum Streptophyta; class Gnetopsida; order Gnetales; family Gnetaceae; genus Gnetum; species Gnetum montanum. The sequence continues at coordinate 77,422 of MNCI01017274.1, forward strand.
TGGGGCTGCGACAAACGTCGTGTCGTACCACATTATCGAGCAGCTAGGGCTTACTGAACTACTTAAACCAGCCGCAACTACGTGTTTAAAGTCATTTAGTGGGTCATGCATAATGGTGAAAGGCTCAATAATCTTAGACTTTATAGTGGGAGATCAATTCCCGACATCTGCTGAATTCCTAGTAGTGGACAAAATGCCAGGGTTCAACCTGATATTGGGAAGACCCTACCTAGCCCAACTGAGAGCTGTCTCTTCCCCTATCCATCAGGAAATTCGTCTGCCTTATGAAGGCGTAGAAATCATCATACATGGCGAAGCAGTTGCTCCTGTTATCTCATCGCATGTGGACATGGACTAGGGCTCGAAAGTCGAACTTGAAAAGCCTAGCCAAAATAACGAAAATCTACGATCATCGGTAAGCAGTAAATCTTTCGACGTGGAACAAAAACCTCCTCAAACAGAAACGTCTGCGCCTCCTCGAGTAGAAACTAATATAGAGCTCCCTACGGACACTGAAATACCCGAAAATGCTAACACAAAAGACGTTCCATCAGAGGTCCCTTGCGCTGAATTGCCGTTTAATGTAATCAGCGAAGGAGACGCTGAATACCGGATCATACCGATTGAAAAATCGTCTAACATTAAAACGAAAAAGATCAAAAAATTACTGAAGTGATTCTATCACTCATAGTCCGAAAAGACGTTAAACTATAAAAAGTCCGAAATGAAACTAAACTACAATAAAACAAAAAACAATTAAAAGCCACACCCGGTCCGAAATGACACTAAACTATCATGTCCGCAATGACATAAAACTAGCCACGATTAGCAATGATCGGTTAGCTGAGAAATCTATCCGCGTCCTCCAAAACATCCCTTGATTATGCATGGGGCCCGAAATGGCCATAAACTAAGCATGGGGCCCGAAATGGCCATAAACTAGTACTTGCTTTTCGTTCTACTTTTATAATCGCTTCCTATATTGCACTTATAAACCAAAATATTTTACATTTCTATGGCATGTTAAACCCAAAATCAACAACAAAAATATATATATATATATGCATGTTATTACATACAATCAACCATCTCTGTTCATTTCATAATATTCAAGTTACAGTTTCAGTATAAGTTTGAATCGAAGAACGAAAAATGCTAAAATGCTAAGCGTCTGGGGCATGAGGATTGTCCTCCTTGGGCCCACCAGCATGAGAGGCCCCTACTCCACTGGGGCCAGCTTCTCCAATCTCATCCCCACCTTCATCCTAAAAAGACCAAAGAGGAAATAATCAACACAAAAAAAATGAGCGAATGTCAAAATTTCAAACATTAGTTAAATCAATTAAACCCAAAAAGACAAAACGCTTACCATAGGAGGTCCCCCCAAGCCGAATTCAAGTCGCCGCAGGATCTCCTCTTCAGAAACACTTGCCCAGTCCGTCCCATCGAGACCTAAGTCAATATCTGCCAGAGCCTTTCCCTTGTCAACATCTGACCAGGTGGGACGTTTCAAAGGGAATTCGCCCACCGACACCTCCCCAGAGGCTGTCGTTATTCACTGTTTAGGAGATTCCATCTCTACAATTATATTTTGGGCGAATGTGTCAAAGGCAGAGCGCAGACCAAGACCCTCCACAAACATTTCTAACTGTCGCTTCTCAATAGACACTTCTTTTAGCGACTTCTTGTATTGGTGTTTGTGGTTCTTCTCATCTTGCCCCCATTTGCGTACTTTGGAGGCAAAAGCCTTTCAATCTTGGCATTTTGTGTTCAGCAAATCAATTTGGGCCCTGCGCTCCCCTAGTCTCCATATAAGCCCCGCATGGCGATTGAGTAGGTTCCAATACCTTGTATATGTGACCTCGAAGGTTCGCCAAGAGCGATCATTATTTAATTTAGTTGCGGTGAACTCATATCAGGCCTTCAGATTGTCACGTTCCATTGACAATGCAGAGTTCTCCTTCACTTTCGCCTGAATTTGGAGCCAAAATTGTTCAATGGAGCACCTACACGTCCATACCGCTTTCGCATTGTGAATGAAGCCCTCTGCTACCTCCTCATAAATAGTTCTGGGCACTTGTTCAACTTCAGGGGAAAGTGTAGGCAAACTCTCCATATTGACAAGTTCAGATGGATCCCACCTCAGTTGCGCACCTGTCCATAGGGGAAAGGCAAACGTTAGAACAAACAGAATTGAGCATCAAACTCTAACATAGTAAAAATATTTGGATGCATCCATACCTATGTCAGGATTGATCCCTTCGATCCGCTCGACAACCTCTTCGGCAACCGCAGCTACGAAATCCCTTTTACTTGGCATTTCCATCCAAGTAAAAGGTCCATCAGTGCGCGGGGCGCTAACCTTTGGAGGCACTTCGGGGGGGATCTCTGACTCCTTCTCTGGGATGGTCTCGCTCTCCTCTGAGTCAAAAAAAAATTCACAATAAGGTAATCCAGGAATATATTAGGCTGCATAACTGAGTAAAGAGACATACCGTTTCCTCTGATCTCTTCCTGTGTCGGAGGGTCTCCAAGCTCAAGGTCTCCTGTAAGAAAGCTGTTGAACATTTCTTCAGTTTCCTCTTGATCATTTAGGGGTTTGGTACCTCCAGTTCCTCCAGTTCCTTCCCCCAGCAATTCAGTTCCTCCCGCTGGGTCGGTTAACTCCTTGTCCTCTGGTATGGTCCGCAAAACATGTCTCTTGACTGCTCGATACAAAATAAATGAAGTCAATTGCATACAACCAGTAACCGTTAAAACTATTTGTAAGATAGGTAAAATAAAAATAAGAAGTTTACCAGGAATTTTAAATCGAATCCGCTTTACTCTGGGCGGCTCAATCTCACTAGTTCCCTCAGCCGTGCTGTCACGCTTCCCCAACTTGGATTTCGCTTTGCCTATTGTTTCCTTGACCACCCACTCCGCCTTCTTTGCAGTATAGGGTACTTCATCAGGTTCCAACCCTATACTTTTGCGTGTGTGAAGCGAGCGGCCAGACGATCCACCCGTGGTGATCGTAAGGGATTCATCAATCCCCTCCGGGGCATCTTGAGACTTGGCTGTGTCGAATAAGTGATTCACCCAAGGGCGAGATAGCTGGTTCCTATCACGCAAAACAAATTTTTTTTCCCCACGAACTACCAAAAATTTGGCCAAGCGACGAATATAGCCAGCAAAGAAAGCAAAGGTAAAATGGGATTGCACCTCTATGTTCGAACGCAACCGCTCTATCTCTTTGGTCATCCCTGATAATAAAAATTCGGCCCAGTTGTAGCGCATGCCAGCCTCTAGAACAGTGCGCATGACTCACACTGCTTCAACCCCGAGACTCTTGACTTGCGACAGAGTCTTCGGAAACAAACGAGCTCTAACTAGGGGATAAAGCTCGTTGACTTCCTCAACCTTCGTTCTCCCCTACATTGGGAATCCTTTGGCACCCTTCATCACCCCTAGCCAATCCTCTAAATCGCGGATCTTGTCAATTTCTTTATGCATCCTGTCCATAACGACTTGTACGCCACTTTTAGGGATGCCAAAAAAATCCGTAAAAAATTGAGGTGATAATTCAAAAATTACTTTAACACCCCTAATACGGGCGCTATAGCGGGAGACGGATCTGTCAAATGAATCCACAATCTCGATCATTTCCGCTATAGACACATTTGGGCTAGGGGCTAGAAAGAGTGCTATGAGGCCAGCATGTTCCAAACAGGCAACAATAGATGGCGAAGATTTTTTCCGTAACCACTTCTGGGTGGCACTAGTTTCATCGAATTTCATTGAAAGAGTTGTTTCAGTCCTCCCGGTCACAACGGAATCCCCACCGGAGGTGGTGCCAGCTGTAAAGGCAAAGCCAAAACCTTCATATTAGCTTGACACTTGGCAATTGACCAAACCAAACACGACATCTAGGAAATATTGCTACTTACTTTCAGTGTTGGACTTTGAGGTTTCGCCCAGATCAGAAGCAGATGGGAAAATTGGCCCATTAGGGGCCCAGTCGGCATGCAACCAGCCACGCGCGGCACATTGTGCAAACGCCTTTGAAAATCTCTTGGGGAAGTTCTTCATGGCGTCCCTAGTGTGGGCCAAAATGGTCCCGCGAAGGGTGGGACCCACCATGAACACTTCCACAGCCGTACGCGCCAATCCAATCCCATCGTCGCCCGCGTAGGCCCCATCTGGCGTAACTTTTGGCCTGCGGGAAGGCGAAAACATGTGTCGAAACGAGAGTAAGTATTTGAATGTGAAAAAGAGAGGAATAACCAAAGCTAAGACGAAATTACCTTTCCACCTGGTATACTGTGCCGGGGCGATTCTGAAACAAAGTGTGCGCACGGCCAGCTAAGAACAATGTGTTGTTGGTATAGTTGGGCCCCCGCGGCAGCTGGTCCCACACACGTGTCAACGGACGGGTAGACCTCGGACCACCGGGGGGAACACCCTCAGCAACAAGCGGCCCTTCATCAATATCCTCCATAAACATTCTGATGCCCTCCGTCGTGCCAAGTAACATGGCCTCAATGATGCTCTGTGCCACATCCTCGCCTAGGTGAGACCAAACCACGACATTGAAATGGTCCAGCAAGAAGGCCAAAAATTTGCAGGCCCCGTCTCGGAACCAGACCCCATTGTGCTCAACGACCAAATTCGGGGTCGGGTCACCATCCTCCAAAGGACCAAACCATGTCAAAACCCCAACTAACTCAATCACTAGAAGGGGAGGCTCAATGTCTCTGGAAGGCATTGAAACAACACCAAAGATCAATACTGAAAACGTCATTTTGGAAATTAGATATTCACAGAAAATTTTTCTAAGTTACGCTTGGCGTATACGTTGGGCGTACGAAAACAGTTACGCTTGGCGTATACGCTGGGCGTAGGAAACATAGTTACGCTCGGTGTATACGTTGGGCGTACGAAAACAATTATGCTCGGCGTATACGCTGGGTGTAGGAAAAACAGTTACGCTCGGCGTATACGCTCGGCGTACGAAAATAGTTACGCCCGGTGTGTACGCTGGGCGTAGGAAAAATAGTTACACTCGGCGTATACGCTGGGCGTACGAAAACAGTTACGCTCGGCGTATACGCTGGGCATAGGAAAAATAGTTACGCTCGGCGTATACGCTGGGCGTACGAAAACAGTTACTCTCGGCATATACGCTGGGCATAGGAAAAACAGTTACGCTCGGCGTATATGCTGGGCGTACGAAAAACAGTTACGCTCAGCGTATACGCTGGGTGTACGAAAACAGTTACGCTGGGCATATACGCTGGGCGTAGGAAAAATAGTTACGCTCGGCGTATACGCTGGGCGTACGAAAAATAGTTACGCTGGGCGTAGAAAAAATAGTTACGCTCAGCGTATACGCTGGGCGTACGAAAAACGGTTACGCTCGGCGTATACGCTGGGCATAAGAAAAACGGTTACGCTCGATGTATACGCCGGGCGTACGAAAATAGTTACTCTAAACCCTTCACGCCGAAAATAGTTACGAAAATAGAAACGAAGCCCTACGCCGAAAATAACATACGCGGCGTCTACGCTGACACATTACTCTTAACCCTTCACGCTCGGCGTATACGCCGAAACCCTACACTAACTGTATGCTGCAAAGAAAATAGACTAAAAATCAATGAAAACAAGGTCAAAGGACTACCTGCCAGAAGATCCGGGTCATGCGGGGATGCTCGGGCGGGGTAGGCACTGCAGCATCGCCTCACTCTCCTCCGCGAATGTCAGTTCGGGTCCTTTCTGTCCTCGGACTACTATTTCTTTGCCTTTGCCCATTTCGGCGTCTACGCCGTGGCTCATCTAGTCGGCGTTTATGCTTTGGTTTGCGCACAGCGTCTACGTTGGGGTTTTCTCTCGACGTCTATGCTGGGGTTTTCTCTCAGCATCTATGCTGGGGTTTCGCTTAGCGTCTACGCTGGGGTTACGCTCGCAGTTTACGCTCACGCTCCGAAAGTCAAATGACAAAATGACGCCCCTGCTCCCCTTTTATAGCGCGTTGACGCTGACGCTGACGCTGATGCTGACGCCGCCGCTTTTCCGTTTTTCCTGCTTTTTGCCTCGTTTTTCGTACTTTTTCGAATTCGCTTGAAATTTTTTAAAAAAGATACAAAATTTACACACATAAACCATATAAAACATAAATTTAGGCATTAAACTACCTTTCGTTGCCTAGTAAGGCATTAAACTGCCATTCGTTGCCCGGTAAGGCATTAAACTGCCGATCCACTGTCACGTTAACTCATTTTCATACATGCACACTAAAGATTTCTAAAAGACCTAAAACAACCTCCGCTATCTTACCAGGCTCTCCATTTATTGACAGGAACTTACCTAATGGATTGTAAGCACTTAACCAAGCCGTTGGTCATTGATGGACCATACGGCGCGGTTGAAAGGAATATCGATGTGAATCTCGTCTATGCGAGCTCATCAGCAAACGATGTGACAATAGCCTCAACACAGCAAACGGTTGACGAATATGAGGGAATGACAAAGTCCCTCGACATTGAGGCCGAAAACATTACTGAAGATCCCCTAACCAAAACTCCCATCACCATGCCCGATGGGGAAATTAAAATTCTAAAGTTAAGTGCGTTACTAGAACCACATATAGCTAAATATATCGAAAACGTACTTAGGGACAATATGAAAGCATTTGCGTGGTCCTATACAGACATGCCCAGATTAGACCCTCGTATCGTCCAGCACAACATCATCCTTGATCCGAAACTAAGGCCAGTAAAACAGAAAGCGCAAAAGGTCAAACCTGAGGTGGCATTAGCAGTTCGTAGTGAGATTACCAAGCTCTACCAAGCTGGTTTCATTAGGGCTGTTGATTACGCTGAATGGGTATCAAACATGGTTATAGTCCCAAAGAAGAACGGAAGTATCCGCCTGTGCATTGAATTCCAGGACCTTAACGTAGCAACCATAAAGGATGACTTCCCCTTACCTAGCATTGATCAACTAGTTGACTCAACCGCCGTGCACGCCTTGTTATCCTTTATGGATGGGTTCTCGGGATATAACCAGATACGTATTAATCCAGAACACCAGCTCTGAACCACTTTCATGACACCTTGGGGAACCTTTTGTTACACAATGATGCCTTTTGGTCTCAAGAATGCTGGGGCCACATATCAAAGGGCGATGACATATATTTTCAGCGATTACATCTTACACTCCATCAATGATTATGTAGATGACATAGTAGTTAAATCAAAATCGTCAGAACAACACGTACAGGATCTTGACTTAGTATTAAAACTTTGTCTAAAATACGAACTAAGGCTTAACCCAAAGAAATGCGTCTTCAGCGTCAAAACAGGTAAAATGCTTGGATTCGTAGCCTTAGAGGCAGGGATATGGGTAGACCCCAATAAAGTTAAGGCCATTACAAACCTGGAACCACCTAGCAATCTAACCGAACTTCGAGGGCTACAAGGTCGACTACAGTTCATCAGGAGGTTCATAGAAAATTTGACGGGAAAACTCACACCTCTGAACCACCTACTACGCAAAAATGTCTATTTTGAATGGATCCCGTAGTGTCAAGAAGCATTTGACAACGTTAAAATGGCACTCGCTCGGCTACCCACTGTATTCCTACCCAAAAATGATAGGCCGTTTTACATCTACCTGGCCACATCAGAATCATCAATCGCATCCATGTTATGCCAGAAACGAGATGATGGAACTGAAGTCCCTGTATACTACCTGAGCCATGCATTAGTTGCCCATGAAAAAAGATACAACGACGTAGAGAAATCATGTTTAACATTAGTTTTCTCTTTAAAGAAATGGCGACATTATCTTTTCCAAAATCAAGTTAACATAATTTGCAAAGATAATGTACTCAGAGCTATAACTGGAAACATCTACGAATCAAGCAGGATAGCCCGTTGGAAGGCAATCATAGCTGAGTTTGACCTACACTACGTGGCACAATCGTCAGTAAAAGGTTAAGCCATAGCAAGTCAAATGACCACGTCACCAACACATGATCCAGGTACAATAGAACCCGAATTCCCAGACGAGAATGTAAATGTAATAGACATAGTGTCAGATGACTACGACGCGATTCTAAACTTCGATGGAGCATCCACTTCTCGAGGAGGAAGTGCTGCCGCTGTAATCACATACCCCTCTGGAGAAATTAAACCTTTCGCCTATCGCTTCAACTTTCATTGTACTAACAACATAGCAGAGTATGAAGGTCTCCTCAGAGGTCTCGCGGCCGCACTAGCTTCAGACATTACATGGCTTGTAGTCAGAGGGGACTCACAACTAGTCGTAAACCAAGTCACAGGTGTCTATACGTGTAAAGCGCAACACTTACAACCATACTGTGATCTAGCCAAACACCTACTTAAACAATTCAAAAATGTTGATGTCCAACATATCTCTAGGAATGACAATACCATTGCAGACGCCTTAGCAACCTTGGCATTAAACATATCCCCTGACATGTTTCATGCACTACCAAGCTCCATAACCAGTTGTGCTGAGCCCATAACCAATACTCTTAACATGCTGCCAATCGCATCTGTCAGTACAACACACGCTAACGAATGGTACGACGACGTAAAGGAATACCTTCTGCGCGGTGAAACGCCACAACATTTAATCAACGCACAAAAGGATGCAGTACGCAAGCATTCTAAATAGTACACATTAATAGGGGATACACTGTGTCGCCGATCCTACGAAGGTATACTATTAACATGCGTCGATAGTATCGAAGCCCAAACAATTGTTGAGCAAGTACACGACGGAATATGCGGGGGACACATTGCACCAAAAGCAATGGCAATGAAAATAAGATGCTTAGGCTACTACTGGTCACACATGGAATACGACTATCAGTCCAAGGTCAAAACGTGTAGTATTTTTCAAAAACACGGTAACCTCATCCATGTCCTACCAAATGAGTTGCACACAACACAAATCACATGGCCCTTCCAGAAGTGGGGACTGGACCTCATTGGCCGGTAACACCCACATCTTCTGCTGGGCATGGCTTTATCATAACAGCAACTGAATACTTCACGAAATGGGTAGAAGCGGCACCCCTTCGCAAAACTACTTCTAAACAGGTGTGCCACTTCATCCTCGAAAACATTGTAACCCATTTTGGCATTCCCATGACAATCATCACTGACAACAGGCCACAATTTAGTAGTGCCGAGACCAAAACGTTTTGTGATAGTCTTGGGATCAAACATTCGTTTTCATCCCCTTATTATCCTCAGAGAAATGGGCAGGTGGAAGCAACAAATAAGACAATCATCACAGTGCTCAAAAAGATGCTTGCCCAAAGCAAACGAAGATGGCACGAACAATTGGTGTATGCATTGTGGGCATACTGTACTACACACCGGACTTCGACAGGTAAAACTCCATATAGCCTTGTTTACGGTTCAGAAGCCATTTTACCTTTGGAATTACAGGTGCCATCATGGACCTTGACTCAGTGGAGGAGGAGTGCGTACGCACACTTGATCAGATTGAATGGTACCAAAAACAACAGTGGCAACGACATCAGCATGACGTTCGTAAGCGTCCCATCAAAGAAGGAGAACTCGTGCTTAAAGCTGTTCAGGAACACCCAGATAAATTCTTAGTCAACTGGGAAGGGCCTTATCTGGTCATCAAAGCATTCGACAACGGGGCATTCAAGCTAGCTGACATGGACGGAAAAGAATTTGCAAACCCAACCAATCACTTATTCCTAAAACCGTTCTATACATGAATTCGAACTCAGGTACGCGCTAGTCCTGGAATCATGACTAAAATCTGATACCACAGATTAGTCCTGGAATCATGACTATAAACTGATACCACAGAATAGTCCTGGAATCATGACTATAAACTGATACCACAGAATAGTCCTGGAATCATGATTATAAAATAATACCACAGAATAGTCCTGGAATCATGACTATAAACTGATACCACAGAATAGTCCTGGAATCATGACTATAAACTGATACCACAGAATAGTCCTGGGATCACGACCATAAACTGATACCATAGAATAGTCCTGGGATCACGACTATAAACTGATACCATAGAAAAGTCCCGGAATCATGACTATAAACTGATACCACAGAACAGTCCTGGGTTATGACTTCAAACTAACACCACGGAGTCCGCTAAGACTATAAACTAGCTTGCCTCTTCATGGTCCGCTAAGACTCAAAACTGGCAACGTAACGTCTGCCATGACACTAAACGGGCAATGTCCGATGGGTTACGACACAAAACTAACCCATGATAGTCCGCTAAGACTATAAACTGGCACGTTCATCTTCGACTCTTCATTCCACAGCCACATTCATTCATCAGAATCATTGCATCCCTCATCAGCATCGTCGACATTCGCATTCAATGCTCAGAATCACCCCAATATTTTGATTCATCTGCAGCTGTTTAAATCTAAACTCATTAATTCACTCATGGCTTTCTTGTCTCTTTGGAGTTGTGTTTGCAGGATGATGCTTGGAAGTTCTCGTACGAGAGTCCGTTTCATCATAGGCAGCAAGATGAGGCAATGTCCATTCGTCCACCTGGCAAGACTGAATCAAACCGTTAACCCGTACCTTCCCATTCCCCGAAACTTCCCCATCCGTTTACCAAACTATTGCACACTACGAAACGTTATAGCAGTCACAACGCACAAAACACAATATTCACACATGAGTACTAGAACAACCACTTCAAAAAAAAAAAATGGGACCCCTGGCATTTCCCGTACAAGCCCCAGGCAGGAAGGCATCGGCCCTAAAATAGGTACTCATGTCAAAAGCAATCAAGAAACATCCTGTTGCATGGCTTTGGCACGTCGCTTACAGTTTCCCCAAAGAAGGGAGCTGTTCCTCCAAAGAATGCGAAACATCACCCTGTGGCTTTGGTAGTGACAACCGATTCTCTTGAAAAATCACCAAGAGAACTTTTCCGCCAAAGGACGCACATCACATGCTTGAATTCCGAGTCTGCCAAAAGATGGCTATCGACAAGGACTGGCATGCTGCACCCCTGAACATCCCACTTCCCCAGCACGATCCCTTGGGCAGTCACCGATCCTCACAATCCCTTCCATCCTACCAGTTACCAATCTCGCTCTTTCAATCCCATTCACCACTGAAATGGTATGATGATGTCTAGTCAAGTGGCAAAGGACAAAGCTTTTATCAAGTTTCTTATGGTGTTTTGCGCTTCTTTGTCGACGCTTCTCGGGTCGATTCCTCCAAGCGTCAACAAAGAGGGGCCAATGAAACACCACAAAATTTTTTTGACAAGAAGCAGATCCCCGTGACCGACAGATGACTTTGGCTACATTTGAAATCATGCAGGGCAATTTTGAGAATCGAAACACCTGATTTTTACCAAGTGTTGTGCCAGCGTATACGCCTAGTTCTAAACCAAGTGTTGTGCCGACGTCTACGCCTAGCGTATACGCCCAGTTCTAAACCAAGTGTTGTGCCGACGTCTATGCCCAGCATCTACGCTCGGCGTCTACGCCTGGCGTCTACACCCGGCGTCTACGCCCGACGCTTAGCATACACGCTTCACGCACGCTCAGCAGATGCAACAGAAGAAAGAATTGAAGAAGGTCGATGTCCAACATCCATCAGCGTATACGCCCCAGCGTATACGCCCCAGCGTATACGCCAGCATCCATCCAAGTCCACGCCCAGCGTATACGCCGGCCTATTGTAGCGTATACGCCCAGCGTATACCATGTTTCTAAATTGTAACGCCCAGTCTATACACCACGTGTCTCCCAGTCCGATTTTCCCGGTAACCCTACCCCTATAAATAGCCCAGTTTTCCGCATTTACCAGGTCGGCAAAAATTTACCAGATCAGACCTAGAGCAATTACGCTACAGAAACCCCCTTACGCTTACGCTTACGTCGAAAGTCCTGTACGCTGAGCACAATCCGCGCTCCGCCTACCGTGTCAGCCAGCTGCGTCCCTGCGTCCACCGGGGCTTTACGTCCGCCTTGTGTCCCTACACGACTGCTTTAGACCGGTGCACAACACTTTAACTCTGTAATCCACTGCTTACGTTTGTTGCAAGTTCTTTTACAGTTTTACGTTAATTTGGCCCACGCTTCGTTCACGCTTGTTTACGTTCACGCTCCGTGCTCCGTTTGCGTCCGTATACGCCCACACTGTTCACGCTGTTTACGCTTGCTTACGCTCTTTACACTTATGCTGTTTACGCTGTTCACGCCTATATACACTTACGCTGTGCCTATACTTGTTTACGCTGTTTACGCCTGACCCTGTTTACGCCCTTTTACACTTACGCTGTGCCTATATTTGTTTACGCTGTTTACACCAGACTCTGTTTACGTCCTTTATGCCTACGCTCTATCTACGCCTATTTCACTATTTACGCTCCATTTATGCATAACCCAGCCTATAACGCTTCGACGGTGCTCGGGGAAATCCTTGTCTGATCCGCGTGCGGACCACCCAAGGTACCCTACCTTCGTGCATTCCAGCACGCCCTCAGGTGAAGGTGGGGTCATCTGTGCCTGTCCTGCGATCCCGTGGTCTCTGTTTCCCGTTCCAGCCGGGGACCGACGATTTCAGGTGGTACAAACCTAGCACACAGACTAGACCTGCTACTACATGAATACATAGACCCTTGATTGCTTCCTTCATTGCTTGCTTCGATCTACAAATTCCTGTTCCATGAAGTGGCCAAAATGTGCCAACATTTCTACCCCCCTTTAAAAGCATAAAGAAATTTATGCAACCTCATTTTGAAACTGAAGTGTACTTAAGCTTTTATTGAATTTTTACATCTGAACTGATAAATCTTTTTGAAGGAAAATTTCCATTAAACATAAGGTTTGATGGTATAAAAACCTCATTTCTATCAAAACAAACAAACTATACATTATTAAGTCCTTTGTTTATGGACTATTCTTGAGATGGGAAGAGAATGGGGAGGATTATGCTGGGTAGGAATCCTCATATCTCTAACCCTCTCATCTTCTTTCTCAAGTGAATCCTCATTTTCTTGGAGTGTACAAATTTTGTTTTCAACATCTCCTGTTTCAACCATCCTACTTCTTCCATTTGAAGTAATGTTATCTATCGTCAAAGGTTCGCTATAGATGTAGATTTGATTTGGTTCTCCTTTCCAAGGTAACCACATGTGAGAATAATCTGTTGATATGTAACCTGAGAAATTCTTACTCCAACTTCTACTCAATAAGAGACTATGTGAATCTGGTATATCTACCACTTGAATAGTTACTCTACTTCTGATGTGAGGTTCAGAAGCAATTTCCAATAGAACACTTGGTAATTGACCCACAATCTTCACTCTACTTTCATCCACTTGAACAATCTTCTTATTTGACTTTTTAGGAATCAAACCAAGTTTCTTACATATAGAAAATGGCATTATAGTAGACGTAGCTCCAGAATCAACCAAACAATTGTGTAAGAATTTATCCTTTAATTTCATTATCAAAAGGAAAGGAGGAGCTTCCTTGTCATACGAAGTCTTTAACTTTTCATCATTGTTAGACACATAACTTAACTCTGATTCTCTAGCTCTCCTTTTAACTTTAATGAATTCTAAAGCCTTTCTTTGCTGATCTCCTATTTGAAGCAACTGATAGAGGCTAATATTGGCTTTGACATGTTTAAGGTCTTCTATCAAATCATATTCTCCATCACCAATGAAGCTTGATCTCTTTATCCATTTACTAAAAGACTGATTTGGAGTGCTTTACTTCACTTGATTGTCTTTACCTTTATTCTTATCCTTTCTACTTGGCTCAAAAGCTTTTCTATTAGTAGATGGATCAATAATAACATTTTTGGGTCTAGAAGTAGTTAGTCTTTCCTTAGATTGAAGACTATATCCATTTTCCTCATTGTTATTACACTCTTCATCTGAAGACATATCTTCTTCAGAACTTGATAGAGAAGAAGTATCGCTTGACCCATTGCTTGAAGATTTACTTGCATAGTGAACACTAGATAACTCATTATCAGATTCAATATCAAGAAAGTTAGACATAATAAGATCACTTTCATCCTCATCTTCTACTAACTTAGTGTCTTGATGTTTATGCTTTCTACTTTTCTTCTCTTCCTTGATATTTACTCTTGCCAATGCTTTTTCAAGTTTCACTATTTTGTTAGAAACATCTCTCATTAATTGTCCTTTTTCAGATCCCACTATTTCATGTTCTTGCTCTATCTTAACATGAGATGGACCTGGTAAAGCTTTAAATTGAGCTAAATCTTGCATAGGGATCATAACTCTTTCTTCTCTTTTTTGAATTGCGATATTTTCTTCAGGATTTAAGTTCAACTGTTTTTCTAATTGTATAGCTTCATTGAAGTAGTCGTTTAGTGTAGTTAAGTTTGGAGTTCTCCTTAACCAAATTGAAATGTTGGGGTTGACAGCCTTAAGGTAAGTTTCCTTAAGAATTTCTTCTGATGGACTCTATTGTCTTTGAAAGAGTCCACAAATTCGTTGAAACTTAATATTGAAATCTCTAATTGACTCTTTAACTCCTTGCTCAGCTTGTATCAGCTCACAATATAGTTGTTGTTGATCTAATTGATTACAAAACTGGGCCAGAAAAAGATTCTTCATGTCATCCCAACTTGTAATACTAATACTTGGTAAGTTTGAATACCAAATCTGAGCCATATCCTTTAGATTTGATACAAACAACCTACAAGCTTGATCTTCATGTTGAATATTTGCATGAGCTAAAGCTAACTCAAACATGTGAATATATTCTTCA
>MNCI01017274.1:93876-147306 GCA_015680685.1 Gnetum montanum
TAGTTGACAAGTGGCCCTTGTAGTTACAACCACTTCAAAGATTAAAAAGCTATGGTTCCCAAGTGTCCTATTTGGTGGTTATAAGTACCATGGGAAATTGAAATTTAGTTGTAACCACCAAGGGGAAGTTATCACCACCATGATATTTAAAAATTATAAAGGAAACTTGTTCCATACATATAATATTGAATAACTGCCTTATAACTTCTATTTCCTTTTGAAATAATAACAATATACCCTTTACTTCTTTCTTAAACAAAGCAAAAACGAAAATCAAATTAAATTTGATTAAAAAGGTTTGGTGGAAGGAAAAGCGAGTGAAATATCGGCAATATCAACATCCACATTTATGTCCATGTTTAGCTTAGAAACGGTCTGTCTTGTGGCTGTGGCTACTGCCAAACCTCTTCCTATTTCATCGTCTTTTTGTTTGGCTATAACGGCCAAGAACTGCCACCACCATAATCATCGTTATCGGCAGCAGTTGTAGAATGCCATCTCTGTCTCCAGCAACGGCTCTACCGAAACTACAACCGCAAGAGTCGGCGTGGGCATGGAGCCAGCGTTTCCACAAAATGGTTGATCATTCCACGCAGCAGCAGAGCTCGGTAGATGCAATAATGGTGGATGGTGTAGATGCAGAAAAATCAAGGGCAGCATGCACGATGTGTTCTCTGGTCAAAGCGAAAGAATTCATGCCTGCGGACGTGATGAGATTCAAAGGCAAGAGCGTGAAATCTAGCTCCTGATCTACTGGTATGGTGGCTGGGACATTCTTCTTGATGAAGATGTTGCCACTGCTTGTGCCGCGATCCCGGCCCTAGCATGGGCTTCATCCAATGCAGCCTTCAGAAGATACGTTTTCCACTTATCTTGTATTTCACCGTGGATACGGTGCTTTTCTTGGCTCCGCCTGGAGGCTAGCAATACAACAAACTGTAATAGCGGTATGGAGGCTCCGTCTTGATCAATGTCAGTGAAATCACTGTAAGATGCCGATCCTTTGTGTAGGTATGCATGCAGTTGCCGGGAAGATAGAACCTTGTGAGATCTCGATACTGTGGCAACACCAGACCAGGAATAACAGCAACAGCGAGCCCTTCTTCATCACCATTTCCATCAAAATAAAAATTGAAATGAAAACATAGCACCACAGATTTTTCTGTATTTTCCATCTTTGAATAAGGTGTGGATAGTCATCGAGGTAAAGGAATTGGAGTGACTTCATATTTGTGAGCACGTTTATTCAATTTGCCTCCAACTCGGAGCAATATCCTTGATCTACTATTTCTAGATATGGGAGAGTGTGAAATGTTGCACCTAACCTCTTGAGATTTCTGCAGAGCTAATCAGACTGAATTCCTCATGGTCTCTTCTGTTGGAGTAGAAGGTGTTGATAATGAGGCTAAGTAGCTGATTAATCTCAGCCTGGAACGCAAGGGTTTCAACTTCGCCCATCGAAACATCAGCGGCGGCCATTGTCTCGAATGCTCGCACTTACAAATCAATAGTACTTGTACAAGAAAAGCGTTTCCAAAATACAGAGAGCTTTGGCTTGCAAATCGCGAAAGAAGTAAACAAAATTCGCAGGTGCAAAATCCAGTTCTGGTTGTGATCTAAAACGGGTTATCGTTGCCNTCTTGGATGGAGAGTTGCTGGTAGCTTTTGATTTGTGAGAAGAATCCATGTTAGTAACTATTGTGGAATTCTTCAAACTTGAGCCATGGTTGCTCCACCTTCTCCTTGTGATGATGACTCTTAGATAACGCATAACCCAAAGACAATTTCCAGCATTTCACAAATCAAACCCACAAAAATCTATGACAACCTAGCACACAGACTAGACCTGCTACTACATGAATACGTAGACCCTTGATTGCTTCCTTCATTGCTTGCTTCGATCTGCAAATTCCTATTCCATGAAGTGGCCAAAATGTGCCAACAACATGTACATGCTTGCTTGATGTGTGCACACTTTCTTGATGCATACTTGGTGCAGATGCATGTTGGGGACATGTTGCAAACCCAGTTTAAGGTCCTGGTAGACCATGTGCTAGTTGAAAGTCCCAGCAAACCACTGTGCTAGTTTAAGATCCCAGTAGACCGTATGTGCCAGTTTAACATCATAGTGAAAGAGCTATGCCAGTTTAACATCATAGTAGATGAGTGGTGTCAGTTTAACGTCATAGCAGACGATTGCCAACTTTTCCAGTTTTACGTCGTAGTGGACGAGCTGTGCTAGTTTAACGTTGTGGCAGACATGCTTTTGTTCCAGTATAATGTCATGACCCAAGGACAAGCTTACTGTGTTCATGATTTAGATGTAGTATGGCTTGAGGTACAATTGATTCACCAGATTGGTGAACTCGTTACCGTTCATGTCCGCCAGCTTGAAGGCTCTGTTCCCAAAAGCTTTAGTGACCATGTAGGGGCCTTCCCAGTTGGCTGAGAATTTTCTCCCATGTTCATAGATGGCCTTGAGGATGAGGTCTCCCTTCTGTACTGGTCATTGATGTAGGTTTTCATGGTGCTTCTACTGTTGCTTGCTCTGGTAGTGCTCTATGCGACTTAGCGTTTGTGCGAGCTCCTCCTCTATTGAGTCGAGGTTGATAATTATCGACTCGTTGTTTTGGGCTTCACTCACGACATCAGATAGGATCATCTGAAATGATGGTACCTGCAACTCAAGAGGCAACATAGCTTTAGATCCATAAACAAGACTGTAAGGGGTCTTACTCATCACTATCCTACATGTCGTTATGTAGGCCCATAGAACATCACGATTTTCTTGTGCCACCACCTCTTGCTATTGTTAAGCATCCACTTCAGAAAGTTGATGATGGACTTATTTGTAGCCTCTACCTACCCATTCTCCTATGGGTAATATAGGGAGGAGAATGATTGCCTAATGCCTAGATTGCTATAGAAGGTTTGGGTTTCCGTACTACTGAATTATGGTCCATTTTCAGTTACAATAGTCATTGGAAGCCTAAACCTTGTCAAGATGTTATCCAGGATGAAGTGGCAGATTTGCTGAGATGTTTTCTTCCATAGGGGGATAGCTTCCATCCACTTAGTAAAATACTTAGTGGCGGTGATGATGAAGCTATGCTCTGTGGAGGACTTAGGCGTGATAGGTCTATGAGGTCTAGCCCTCATCATTGAAAAGTCCACGTGATTTGCATTGGGTGTAGCTCCGTAGGTGAAATGTGTATGAGATTTGCATATCTCTGGCACGTGTCACACATCCTAACTTTTGATAGACATTCATGCTCCATATGAGGCCAATAGTACCCTAGGCATCTAATTTTTGCAACCATAGCCGTAGGTGTTATGTGTCCACTACATAGTCCCTCATGTACTTCATTAATCACCTTTCGTGTCTACTCCTCACCCACGCATGCCAACAATATCCCATCATAGGAACATTTGCATAGGGTGTCATTTCCCATGAGCATATATTGCTGGGCACACTTACGGATTGCATCTCTCTGGGCAGATGTCAGTGCACTTGGGGGTTCGCTGTGTTGTAGGTAGGCTTTAATGTTGGCATACCACTCCTAGGTATCGGTAGTGCTAATAGAGGCCACATGTCCCACCTGAGTGATAGGCTCAATACATTTGACAATCAAAGTTAGTAGACTTGCAAAGAACTTTGGTGGAATATTTAATGCTAGGGTGGCTAAGGCGTCTACCATGGTGTTCTCATTACGTGGCACATGTTGCAAATCTGTGGTTACAAATTGCTTAAGAAGGCTTTTTACTAGATCATAGTAGGGTTGTGGGTGCGTAGCTTTACAATCATAGACATCGGTGATCTGATTCAGAACTAGTTGTGAATCCCTACAAATCGCTAGGTATTGTATGCGTAGTGTTTGGGTAGCTAAGAGGCCTCTGAGTAGCCCCTCATACTTTTCCACATTGTTGGTGCAGGGGAACATAAAATGATAGGAAAATGGGTGCATTTCCCTAGAGGGGAACATAATAACAATAGCTGCACTACCTCCTCGAGCGGTTGAGGTGTTGTCGAAGTGTAAAGTAGCTTCTAGATGCGATGGGATGGCATTGATAGTGCCAACATGTTCGTCTAGGAATTCAGGATCTATGGTTGCCTGGTCATCGATAGGCGAGGCTATGATCCCTAAGGAAGTGATCCCTCTTCATCGATTTCCTACTTTTGTGAGACGATTTCCCACTTCCAAACCTTGTTGCTATGGCTTGACCCTTTGTCAACGATTGGCTTACATAGTATAAGTCAAACTCCATGGTTATTGTTTTCCATCAAGCTATCTTGCTACTTTCATACAGGTTGTTAGTAATAGCCCAAAGTATGTTTCTTTTGCAAATAATGTTAATTGTACTAAAAAATAGGTAGTGCCTCCACTTTTTTAACACAAACACTAAGGCAAGGAAATTCCTCTCCACTTCATTGTATTTCATCTCATGCGTTATTAATGCATGACTCAAATAATACACTGGTATCTCAGATCCATCATCTCATTTCTGACATAACAGTGATGTGATAGATGTGTCAGAGGTGGCAAGGTAGATGAAGAAAGGTTTATCCCTCTGTGGCAAATGCACAATTGGGAGGTGTGAAAGCTCTTTCTTCAAGTCATCAAAGGCTTGTTGACACTGGGTTGCCATTCAAAGCTAACCCCTTTCTTTAGAAGATGTTGCATGGGGTGTAACTTGTCAGTCAACTTTGCTATAAACCTTTGGATGAACTGTACCCTACCTTGCAACCCATGTAACTCCTTAAGGTTTGTAGGAGGTGCCAAGTTGACGATGATCTTAACTTTGTTAGGGTCCACCCGTATTCTGGCCTCTAATACTATGAACCCTAACATGCATCCAGTTTTCACCCCAAGGACACACTTCTTAGGATTAAGTCACAAATCATGCATTTAACAATACTTAAGGACTAACCCTAGATCACATGGGTTATTAGCTACCTCCTTGGACTTGACTGCTATATCATCCACGTAGTCGTTTAGCATTTCTAGGATGTAGTCACTGAAGATGTAAGTCATGGCTCATTGGTAGGTTTTCCCAGTGTTCTTGAGCCCAAAAGGCATCATGGTGTAATAAAAGGTACCCCATGGGGTCATGAAAGTTTTTGTTAGTCGGTGCTTTGGGTTGATGTGAATTTGGTTATAGTAGGAGAAACCATCCATGAAGGATAATAGGGCATGACCTACCATAGTGTTGATGATTTGATCGATGTTTAGAAGTGGGAAATCATATTTGATCATTTCTTTGCTCAGATCCTGAAATTCTATACAGATTCGTATTCCTCCCATTTTCTGAGAAACCACAACGATGTTGGACACCCATTCTGAATAATCAACTATGCAGATGAAACCAGCTTGGTATAGCATGGTGATCTCATCTCTTACAACTAGTGAAATTTCTGGCTAAACCTTATGAGCCTTCTGCTTGACTGTCTTCATATGCAGGTCTAGGACAATGTTATGCTGTATCAGCCATGGGTCTAGACCCAACATGTCACTGTATGATCATGCGAAGACTTTGATGTTGTCTTGCAGAATCTTGGCTACATTTTCATGCATCTGAGCATCTAGGAGGGAGCTAAGTTTTAATTTTTTTACTTTCCCGTTGGACATGGTCATAAGTATCTTGACAAGAGGATTCCCAGTTACATCCCCAGCCTCTAAATCTAAGGTTCAGACCAGTTGCTCAGGCTAGTCTGGGAATGTTTCTAATGACGCTATAGTGATAGCTGTGGTTGACCTCCAGTCGATCAGGTCTAGGTTCAATTGTCTTGTGAGCTTGCCATGTGGACCTACTAAAGCTAAAGGCGTGGAGAGGTCACAATGGATTTCCATCTTTTGCTCAACATGTCAAAATGAGATAAAAGCCTGTTTAAGAGACACCTGTAGGAGGTAATCATGTATAATGAAACCTTGCAAAGCAATGACAAGATGTAACTAGTGAAGTATGATGTAAAGATTAAAATTTTGCCAGTTTAAAGTCATGGCAGACTGCTATGGCATGGAGACGCAAAATTGCGAAAACAAGAAATGTAAAACTATCGATATGAGAACGCGAAACTACTAAAAATGCAAAACTACCAATGCAAAAATGTGAAACTATTAGTTTAACATCATTGCAGACTACAAATGTGTAACAAGTCAAAACTACTAGTTTAAGGTCTTTTCAGACTAGTAAAAAGAAAAAAAAATTTCATTTTTGGGAAAGAAAATAGTTAGCTTGAAGCATGTCAAGGTTTTAATGCCAACAGTGCTACGATGTCATGGTGAGCATGCTAAGCTGCACAGTGCACTCCGCATTAAATAGAGAGAGAGCATGACAAGTTTCCCTTTTTCACCATTATGGCCATAAATAGGGATTAAACCTTGGTAATCTTGTCATTCTCACTGTAAGAGCGTAGAGCCCATATTTAGAGCACAAAGCGATTTCGGAGCGTAGAGCGATTATGCTAACAGAGAGTAAGGAGGTTCTTTGCATAGCGACAAGGAAAAAGTATGCAAGCATGATGATGGCTCCAAAGAAGGAACATACTCACTTGGTACTCACAAAGGTCAAGAAGGTAAAGGAAACCCTAGGGTGTGTGACACAAGCATGTGTCACGGTGTGGGAGGACACGCTGTTGACCGGTAGGCTGCTATTCTTCCTTTGCTTCCTTGTGATTGTGTTATCGATTTTTGTTTTCTGTTTTCATTCTGTGATTCAATTTTAGTTATCCATATTTTATTTCATTGCATTTTCATTGTCTTAGCCTTTACACCATCACTATTGCAGTTTCGGCCATGGCGGATGCACAGATGCTATGCTATCGTTGCATGCAAGGTCACCTAAACTGCCATCACTGCTGTTGTCATAACCACGGGGGTTTGGATAGGTTAGGATACTTGGATTTCAAATGGTGTAGCGTAGGACCCTTAGGAGGGTTTAGCCATGCATGATGTGATAGTGCAACACGTGTTTTGTGAGGGCATATTGTTAATCACCTTGTTAGGGTTAATCGCTTTGTTGCTATGCTAGGCTATTTTCGCTACGCTAGTGCTTTCATGTTCTTCCTATGTTGTGCGTGAGAAGAGGGTTATGCTACACTATATACATGAAATGCTAGGTATTTCTATGTTGCGTGCACATTGCACTTGGACATGATTATAATACTTGCTAGTTGTGTTGTGTAGGATGGGACTAAGGCCAATTCTGATTATCTTAGAAATTATAGGCTTCCTGTGTTACATAGGCAAACCTATTGCCCATGTTCCTTCTTCCCATATATGTATGGGGGAGCGGGGGGTCTGGTTTAGGAAATGAGCACAGGAGTTCGTATAATACCTCCTCCAACACTTTAGTGTGATCGTTTGTTCATACCTAGAGGAGGAAGAGGTGATTGTCATAATAGAATCCATATTGGCTAGGGCAAGCCAGGGCATCTTGTGGTCTTTGACAGATGGAAAAATATTTAGCAGGTAGGGAGAAGGATCCAGTCAATGCCCCACATGGTTGAGGTGTTTGGCCTGGATCTAGGATATGCCTGAGTACAGCTGCTACCATCCTTACAACACATTGTTTGTTGCATGTTATATGGCAACGTGCTTCCAAAACCCACTGGGAACCATCTACTATGCTGGTAGGTGAGTTTTGCAGCCCTATTCTACTATGTTACGTGATGCTTGACATATTGGCCAAACGCTAATAGTATGTTATTGCTACCAAGTTCTATATCAACAAGGAAGGGCTTCACAATCGAATGATTTTGCTGACTACAGCACGGATAGCCCTACATTAGTTCTCTTCTACTGAGAACCTTTGTGCAGGTGTGATTGGTTAATGTAGGGGTGAATACCACACCTATCCAAACCTATACCACATTCCCTATAGTCAGTGCAAGGAGTCTAGTTGGCTAGATGAGGGGTGGACACCCTTTGAACCAATCACTATTGAAAAAGTTCTAGTTAGTCTTCTGCCATTCCCGTTACCATACAGACCTAGTAGGCTAAACAATAAGTGTTTCATGGTTAAATTTGTTTGCAATATTTTGGTTTTCTACATTTTTATGCAAAAAATTTCTTCTGAAAACTATTATAGGGGTGAAAAAGCCCCAACAGGTTATGGTGGTAACCACCGAGACACAGGAGGCAAACATCTACTTCAAGTACAGAGAAGTAGATACAAGCCAACGTTGGATATACGGTGCGGCATTGGACTCCTTGGTCCAGAATATTCAAAAGGCTGGGCTTATAGACCTATTCCTGGCCTTGAATCTAAGCATTCCTGCCATCGAGATGCTCTTCCTGGTTGAATCCTTTTAAGACAAGGTGGGATGCTTTTAGACACACATACAGGGCATGCGGGTGGTCATTGAAATCAACAACTAGCTATTCGTGGACCTCTTCAGTGTCCTTGCTGATGGTGTTCTCATAGGGTCAAAGTCCAAGAGGAAGCTAATCTTTCAGAAGAAGTACATCCAAGAGTGGTTAGGGATTACCAAGGAGTGGAAGGGGCTCCCTATGGAGAAGCTCAAAGTAGGACCCACCAAAGAGGTTTACCCTATCTTCCGTGCTCACACATTCCCCTAGTTGCTTTCCCAAGGGAAGGTCCTGGGGATTGAGCAGGCCTAGGTAATGCATGAGGTCATGGAAGAGGGGGCCTGCTACAACTAGGCAGGTTTTTGTATAATGGCTTACATACTAAAATCTTGAGGCTCCATAAGAAACTAGAGTCCCATTTTAATATACATTATGCCTTTTACATAGCTTGTTTGAAGCATTTTGTGGAGTTTCTGGTGGTTCACAAGAATGGAGCTTGGGTCATGCGAAATGACAACCAGATTTCTAGACCATGGATCCACCAAATCCTCTAGACCACCTGTGCCCAAGATTCGCTAGAAATAATTGGAGAGTCATTTTCTATGATGACTAAGGATCGAGTGGCCTGCAACTTTTGTGGCCAAGACAACGTAGGAGAGACATCCCCTACTATAGCCGATAGCGGGTCATGGGGGAAACGTCTCGGAGCTGAGACTGTGGCTAGTAAGTTACAATAGAAGAGGCCTCCTCTAGCTAAGGAAACCCTTCACATGAAGGAAGAGGAGGGGCGGAGACTATGGCTTAAACTGCAGAGGATGAAACCCCCCATAGGTAAACACTTTTGTTCATGTTTATTCCTTTGCCTACTTTGTTAATGCTTGCTACACTATGCTACACTAGGCAGCATAGCATAGCATAACATTTTCTTTAGGATAACTTTTTTTGCGCTAATGCAAACATGTTTCTTTGCTACCAAAAGAAGAAGAGGAAGAATAAGAAGACAACGAAGAGGTATCGACCCTTAAGATGGTTGCGATGAATAAAGACACGAAGGCTCCAATCTCGGAAGAAAGGGCCTTGGTCAAGAGGAAAGGAGCTCTTGCTGCTAAGTTAGGGGCTCTTTTCATTAGGTAGAATCCTCCTACTAACGAGGAGGGCATTTTTGGAGAAGAAGAAGTGTATCCCTTAAATAAAAAAGATGCTGGTCTCTAAAAAGGAAAGGCACCAGCGCATGAAGAAGAGGCCTTCATAGACTTGGCTGGGACCTCTGCCAAGGCTACCACCATCATTTTGCATCAGCAAGAAGGGAGACCGCAATTGGACGTTGGTGAGTTTAGCAATATGTTTACCTTGTCATAGCCCATTTCAACCTTTGCTGACACATTTAGTTATATGACAGGTGCCACTGTTGATGCTATAGAATCCTCTCCAATTCATACAGAATCATGGGCCCAGATCCCTGATAAGTTTACATTTATGCAGGGAATCATCGATGATATGATCAGCCGCCTTCAGTAGGTGGAACCTAAAGTGGGTAAGTAGTAGTATTAGATGCTCTCATGTTGCTATGCTAGAGTTTTCAAATTTGTTAACTTTGCTATGCTAATGCAACTAACATGTTATTTGTGTCTTTGTGTCATGGTATCCTCTCAGCTCAAATGGGACATGACATAGCCTTTGAAAGTCAGTGCCATGCCTACATTCCCACCTGAAGTGACTGAGGTGTCTTGTCATGCATACGATGAGGCTTGCAAGTGTGTCTTGCACTTGGCACGCTCCCTGTGGGAGTATAAGCACATCAACGAGAACCTATGGAAATGGGTCCAAAAAGCTAAGTAAGAGAAATTCGACCTGAGTGCCAAGGTGGAGGATCTCAAGTCAAGGAAAAAATTCCTCATAGCCCGTGACATGAATAATAAGGACTGGTGCATGACTGTGATAGATTACGCTAGATTTTGGATAGTCATAGGCCATAACATCGAAGCCACTCACAAAATAATAGAACAACAGATGCAAATGGACTTGTTGGCCTAGAAGTATCAGGATTTAAAATATTTCAGCACCAAGGTGTACAAATTGGGGTAGTCCTAGAAAAACCATAAACACATGTATAAACTGGAACATGGCACCAATCGTAAACTGTATAGGGATGTTGCTATGGAGGCATTTACATATAAAGCATTTGTAAATGCTATTGACGCTTCTAAGGCCTATGCCAAGTTCAAAGAGCAGGTAAAGGTTACGGAATCCCCTGATTGGAAAGTGAACCTTCCCACAGGAGAGACTGCAACTACCTCCTTTTCCCTAGGACCACCAAGGTGGACAACCTCCGAAAAGGAGAAAGCTACTGCAGACACTGAACCAAGCAATAGGTGTTGGATGGACATCACGGTAGAGAAGGTCTGGCGCTGCCTCGGGCTCAGTTTAGATCAGATACCCTTCCAGATGGACGTAGGTCCTTCTTAGGTTGATTGCTTCCTACTGTGTTAATGCTTGTGCTCTATTGTAGCTTGCATGCGTTGCTTTAGCTAACCACTTCATTCCTACGATGCAGGTTCTAGATGAGGGCGTAGGACCCATAGATGAAAATAATGAAGAGTTGGCAAAGGATAACATAGGGGAAGGAGATGAAAAAGGAGGTGATATAGAAGTGAGTGATGAAGATGATGTGGGCAGAGATAACCCATGATCACATGGGAGTTTTTTTGAAATTTAGAATTTTTGTAAAATTTTTGCAAACATTGCTTGAAAGACAACAATTTTGAATAAAGAAAAGAGAATTTCAAGAATAGAAATTGATTCTGCGCTAACTTTTGCATTGTCTATGTACTATGTTTTGTGTAACATTTTCATGCTTTTTGTGCTAGTTTTAAGCCTTTTTAGGCTATAGCTAGTTTTAAGCCATTTCAGGCTATAGCGTAGCATAGTTTTAGGCCATTCCGGGCCCTTACTAGTTTTAGGCCGTTTCAGGCCATTGCTAGTTTTAGGCCATTTCGGGCCATGAGGAGGCATAGTTTTAGGCCATTTCGGGCCATTGCTAGTTTTAGGCTATTTTTGGCCTCTACTAGTTTTAGGCCATTCAGGCCTTAACGTAGCATATTTTTAGGCCATTTCAGCCCATAGCATAGCATGCCAAAGAGATGGTACGTTAACAAAGAAAAAAAGCGGTGAATGTACCAGGGATGACAACTGGGCAGGAGGCAGTGAGGTTGCTACGCTATGTGTAGCTACTTCTTGACCCATCATGGGTTGAGCAGAATGTAAGGCTGAGGCAC
Source organism: Gnetum montanum (assembly GCA_015680685.1). Classification (NCBI taxonomy): domain Eukaryota; kingdom Viridiplantae; phylum Streptophyta; class Gnetopsida; order Gnetales; family Gnetaceae; genus Gnetum; species Gnetum montanum. The sequence continues at coordinate 105,461 of MNCI01017274.1, forward strand.
TTTGCCAGGACCTTCATTTGCATCATTGTTCCCCACATTGAAGGGCAACTCAACCCATCCACTTTCACTTTGGAAATCAGCTTGCTAAGCTGATTCTCTTGCTGGATGGTTAGTGTGTGCATAAGCAGGTGTTTCATTCTCAGAGGTTATGACCCCTGATCCCTACTCCATGTCTACATTATTGATTGCTTGCACTATTTCCTCATCACCATGGATCACCACCTCCCTGCCTACATATGGTAGGTGGATTTCCTAGTGAATGGGCGAAGAGACAGTCCTAAGTTGTGCTAATAGTGATCACCCCAGGATCAGGTTAAACCCAAGCATCTCCTTGACCACGATGAGTGTTGTGTTCATGGAAAATTGATCTCCTAACATGAAGTCTATCTGGATCGTGCCTTTCACCACGACCCACGCACCATTGAACAACCTCAGGCATGACCTCGTTGTGGGTTCGATCTGGTCGACAAAGCCTAACTTGTCCACAATAGGGAAGGGGATGACGTTTGTGGCAGCCCCATCATCAACGTGTACCGTTCAGATCTGGTGTTGGTCGACCTGAATTGTCATGAATAGGGGTGCTGTAGTTAGCTTACCCCTTTCAAGATCTTCCCTAATGACGTCGTCGCGTAAAGTTATTTGAGACGATTCTGGCTCTATAAGTGCAGAGGGGAGCATGACTGATTGGATGGATTCCTCTTCCACTGGCATGTCTTTGTTGACTAGAATCGCTATCAACATGCAGATCAGAGCCTCACAGTGTGGGACAGACATCATGATTAGGTCGTACAAGCTCAATGTAGTGTTTTTCTATTTTAGAGCTTGCTTGACCTAAGTGAGGGCATGCAAGCGGTCTTGGTCACCCCCCTATTTAATGCTTTCCTCCTCTTCTATTTGTCCCAAAAGATAAATTTCCTGAGGAGGGGCGACTTTAGATCTGGGTTTAGACCCTTTTTGGCAAGGTAACGTGGACTATATGGTTATAGTAACGTTCCTCTCCAGTGATGAGGATGTAGATGCAGGGGATGAAGATGTAGGCTTGGAAATGCCAAGGGTTATAGTTCCTCTTAACATCTCACCTGTGAAACACACTTCTCATTTTTTAGGATGAGAAGGCTGTTTAGCTGTCTTACCCAGGATGGGGATTGTCAAATGAGTTAGCCCCCTGATGATGAATGGGACTAACGGTGTTAATGGGCAAGGTGGTGCAGTTTTTCTAATAGGTGGCATGGAGGTGGATTCCCATGGAGGGACTCTTAGGATAAATGGTTCTTGTGAGCTTTGGCCAGCCACTGGTGGTGCTGGTGCACTACCTCGAAACACATGGACCACGAACGGTTGCTCAGGTGGTGTAGGATCATTGTCAACAATTATGGTGTTGATAACATAACCAACATTGTTGCCATTGAGGAGGTCTATTTAGACATACAGAGATTGATTATTAGGGCGTACTAGTTTGCTTTCATCCAACATCAGTTTCCCCTGATCAATCATCCTTTGGATGTCATCCTTCAACATGAGACAGTAATCCGTGTTGTGACCATATTGTTGGTGGTAGTCACAACACTTGTCTAGCCTAAAACCCTCAGGAATTGGAAGCTCATTGGGCAAGGCCAAAGAGGGGTTCCTAAGGAGCTCACAGTAGTGCTGATGTCTCCTGATTCCTTCTTCTGACATCTTCTTGTGTTGGATGTGCCTCGCTGCCAGTAGCTTCTTCAAAAGTTCTAAAGGCTTGAGAGGTAGTGGGGTGTACTTTGAGCGATATTTACACTCAAAGTTTAGTTTGGGTTGTGCAGATGTCTTAGGTGCAAGTACTAGAGGTTGTGGTGCATTTCCCTACTTGGGCATGGGGTTAGTTGTGGGTGTGGCTAGTTTCTTGTTATTCTTGTTGAAACACCACAAAATTTCGAGCTTGGTAATTCTCCAGCAAAAAGCAGGTCCCTGGGACCCATGGACAACCACTGCTACATTTGGTGTCACACATTGCAACGTTGGGGATCAAAACGCTTAGTTTTCACTAAGTATTCAATACCAGCGTATGTGCCCAGCGTCTACGCCCGACATCCACAGCGTATACGCCCAGCGTAGACAGCCAACTTACACGCCTGACGTACACGCCTCACGTGTACGCTTGGTAGGTGCAACAAATGTTTACGCCTGACATGGAATCTCCAAAGATAGAATGAAGATAGCACCGAAGAGCAGGAATTGAAGTAAGTCGGCAACCATCAGCGTACACGCCCGGCATATACGCCCAGCCATTGTCAACGTATACGCTCAGCGTGTACGCCCAGCGTCCATAGCATCTCCACCCAAGTTCACACACGCCCCGCACATCTAGCATATATGCCCAACGTGTATGTCGGCATGATGTAGCATATACGCCCAGCAGATGTAATATGTTGTATATTTGTAAATTGTATGCACCCGGTCAACGTGCCACGTGTCTCCTAACCCGAGTCTAGCGTAACAACCGGTATAAAAACCCCACTTTTCCACTTCATCCAAGTTGGTCGGTAAACATCCCACAGCATACTAGAGACATTTACGCTACACACCAGAGCTAAAACCCTCTTACGTTGGAAAGCCCTGTACGTCGTGCACACAGTCTCTATGCTCTACCTACCGTGCGATCCACCAGGACTTTTCGTCCGCCTTGTGTTCCATCACAACTACGTTAGATCGGTGCACTGTATTTTGACTCTGTAATACCATTGTTTATAGTTTACATTAATTTCTTGCATGTATTTCTATTTATGCTTGTTTACATTTACGCCCTATCCGCATCTGTTACGCTGTTTATGCTCTCGTTTATGCCCGTCATGCCATTTACGCATAACCCAACGTGTAGCACTTCGGTATACGTTCAGGAAAATCCTTGTCTGATCCACGTGTGGACCACCCAAGGTACTCTACCTTCGTGCATTCCAGCTCACCCTCAGGCGAAGGCAAGGTCATCTGTGCTCGCCCTACAATCCCATGGCCTCTGTTTCCTTCCAGCCGGAGACCGACGATTTCAGGCGGTACAGAAATTGGTGCTAGAAGGGGAGCCTCCAGCTAAAACCTTGCCTGTACGCTCCCCAGCATCTACGCTCATCAGCGTTCTCACTGCCCTATTCAAGACTCACTCCTTGTAAGTCTTTCAGTGTCTACGCTGCCAACTTCATGTGGACTCTGTCCACAGAAACCCCAGCGTCTACGCTGCGACACATGCTGCCATACATTTTACTTTGCAGATATTCCCTATGCCGCACATAAAGCTGTTAAAATTTACGCTGCATATTTTACTCACGCCACACAGCTTACACTACGCTGTTGTCTATTTACACTGCACGCTCTTACCAAAAGACCTTATCTATGCTGTACGCCAACTTTGTCCCTGCTGTTCTTTACGCCTTGGATTTGTTTTACGCTGTATCTTTTTTTTACGCTGTACCCTTTATCCTATTTTAGGCTGCATCCTTTTACGCTGTGACCTTATGCTGTACACGTTGTCTAGCGTATATGCTGACCCACTTACGCTGTAGACTCGTCTACGCCGACCATATACGCTACGCTGTATATGCTGTCATTATACGCTGATTAGCTGAAACGTATACATTGTACGCTGTGTAGTACATTAATTTCGCATCTTCAGACTGTTTCACATCTGCAACATATCATCATGAACCCCGTGAACACTATCGCTGCCACTACCCAGGTCACTAACATCCTGGACACCATGGCTGTCCAATAGCCTGTCACGCAAAACCCGGGGGTACAACCCACAGTAGGGCCCCGCCTATCACTAAGGTTGCAAGGGAGAGACCTGGCCTCTAACACTATAACCCAGGATCAGTATAATTTCATATGCATTAAGATACAAGCTGGCCTGGTTGTAGACCGAGCCAAACCAGAGGTAAAGAGGCAGTTCGAGCTCTTTTACAGGGGTGGATGCGAGTTCATCCCTTCCCCGTATGATGTAATCCCTATTCCGGAGCAGTATTCGAAGCTCATTACACAAATCCTCTTGCAAAGGAGCCACTCGTTGGATCAACCTGTGCTAGAGCCTCAACTAGAGGAAGAGGACGAATTCGCTACTCAATCTAAACAAGAGGATTCTTACCACACTCTGAGCTTGCAAGCACATGTTAACCCCATTTTTCATCCCGATACAGGGGAGATCATGCCCCTCCAACCCCTCAGACTCACCCACACACAAATTCCTCCACCGCAAACATCCTCATTTGCTCATGTTCCACCTCCGACTGACCCGCAATTCAGCACGCTCCCTCTCACTATCATCCCCAATGCAGGAGTCGGCCCATCCTCGCAAGCACCACCTCCGCACCATAACGTGGGAGTAGCCTTTGCATCTTGAGTGATAGGGATGCCACATGTCATACCAGCATCCACGTCCGCCCACTACATTCTCCACATCCAAACGCACGGGGCCCCTCCTACCGCCGTAACCCAACAGGGGGTCCCTCCACAAAACGTTGCTGGATAATGGGCAGCGATGGGCGCTCAACCATAGCAACATCAACCTCCTCACTATAACATACCACCCCATATGGTTCAACCAGCCAACGTTCCTCCAGTACAACCACAACCACAGCAGCAACAACCTTTCCCCTATAACGTGCCATCCTTAGTGCCACCCACTGTAACCTTTCCACAAGCACAACCGCCGACCGCACAACTTTCGGCCTTTCAACCTACCGTACAACACTCTAACTTGTACAATATGCCACAACCTCAAGCTACCATGTTACCAAGTGCCCAAGATTGGGCAGACGCCAAGAAACTGATGCAAGAATTAACCGATGAGGTAAAGCGCCTCAAAACAGTTGCCGACGGAGAGCTGAAGGTAGTGGATTTCTACCATGATGATCCCATCAGCCCTTCCATCCCACCTCTAACTTTTCCCAAGGGCATCTCCTTACCAACACTAACCAAATACAATGAGGAGACAGACCCCAACACACACTTAATAACATTTAGGTTAGAATGCACGCTACTTCAGGCATGGCCCCATGCCATTCTCCGAGTGTTCCCCATGTTCCTTGCAGGGAGAGCACTTGATTGGTATTGGGCGTTGCCAAGGAATTCCATCTTCTCCTTGGAAGACTTATTACACCAGTTCGTGACTAGGTTCAAATACAACCTAAAACCCGAGGCCACACTGGACAGCCTCATACAAGTCAAGCAAGCACTGCTTGAACCTGTACAGAAATTTATTCAGAGGTGGAGCACCGCCCTTAACGAGTTGCATGAGCCAATCTCCCAGACCTACCTGCTTACTATCCTAAAAGGGGCCATTAACGATTTCTTTAAATCCAAGCTGTACTACCTTAATGCGTGTAATCTTAACCAAGCATTTGTACAAATTAAAAACATAGAAGAAGCAGCCCAAAACAGCCATGACCCTGCATACCTAGCGTTTAAGAATCAACATACTAACAAAGATAAAGAGAAGGCTAAGGCAACTATAGCGGTGATAGCGGGGGCGCAACAACAAAACAAACTGTCGATAACCTCTACTAACTACAATAAACTAACTTCCACAACTGCACAAGAATCATCATCGCAATAGAACCCAACAAACCATACGTGAAATTTCGAGAGGAAAGAACCCTCTCAATATACGCCTCTGCCGATGAAGCCATCCCAGCTCTTCGATCAACTCTTGAAGGATGGGCTAATAAAACATAAATAGTTATCCCCTGCGGCCATCCAGAGACATGACCGGTTCTGTCAACTTATACAGAACCCAAGCCTAGCAACACTGGATGAGCCTCCCATACCCAAAGGTTTTAGAATGGATCACTTTTGTGATTACCATCAATGCAACGGGCACGGTATGGATTACTATTTCACCTTGAAGCAGGATATTCAGCGAATGATCGATGAAGGCCAAATCACTTTTGATGTGGCCAACCCGATCCAACCGCAGAATCAAGCCATGGGGGTGTATAAAGATCCCATGAATGCCAAAGAGGCACCGTACGTCATCAATACAATCTACTTCGATGATGATTCTGAGATACTCAACATCAACACCGTCTACCCCGAGCATAAATAGGAAACACCTAGTAGGCCATTCGTAGTTCAGATTCCTCCCATTGTGTCTGCGCCCACGCCTCAACCACCATGTGCCCTACAGCAACCATACGTTGTCCGAGTACCCTCGGCCATACCCACATCCAACATCATGATGTCTAAAAAATCATATGTAGTGCGTGTCCCTCCCGTCATGCCCTCAAATGCACCAACCCCTCATACTCAGCCTACCCCTTTCGTAGTCCGAGTACCACCCGCGGTTGCAACAACGGAGGTCCAACCTCCACCAAAACCAACTCCATATGTCGTTAGGATACCTGAAAGTCCCAATGATTACCAAGCCTCCACCTCACAAATGCAAGCAAACCCAACCCCTACTTCATTAGGGTACTGGGCTAGCCTTCCACTCAACCACATCTGACGGTACAACTGCAACCCTGCCCAGCTCCGCATGTGGTAAAAGTCCCAGGGCAATCCGAGGTGCCAAGACCAGTCCCACCTCCACGCCACACATGGGAATGCCTAGCAGATAGGCTTACACATGAATGTGTGGAGAAGGAATGCCAACGGTTAGCTGTGGGGCCACCCAAGCCCACTCCGCTTAACTCTATACCCATGTCATCATCTAACAACCAACCGAACATCGGCAACGAAGGTGAATCATCTGAAAAACGTGAACCACCTAAAACGACAGTGCCGAACAAGAATGCCAAATCAACAAAACGTGAAACAAAACTGTTGGGCCTAATGGATCCAGTCATCGCTTATAAAAACATCCCCAACAGTGGAGACTTCGCAACAGCCTTGACACAAGTCACCCAAGCATTGAAACAAAAGAACACTTCACTAAGCTTGTATGACTTGGTTCTAACATCCCAAACACATCGGGAAGCTTTAGTACGTATGTTAACATCGATCCCAATAAGCGAGGACTTGCCCCCAAATGAACCCTCCATTCATGCGGTAATGTACTCGCCTCACGGGACTACTCCTAAACCCTTAAGCTTTCATGATGAAAACATTAAGATGGACAAGAAAACAGGGGAGATAATAATAGCCCCCATGTTCATAACGATATGTATAAACCAGTTCAAAATACATAGGGTCCATGTAGATGATGGAGCCACAACAAACGTTGTACCATACCGCATCATTGAGCAACTAGGGCTTACTGAGTTAATTAAACCAACCACAACTACATGTTTAAAGTCATTCAATGGGTCACGTGTAATGGTAAAAGGTACAATAACCTTGGATTTCATTACGTAGTGATTGATGAAATGCCAGGATTCAACCTAATGTTAGGAAGACCCTGGTTGGCCCAACTGAGAGTTGTCTCCTCCTCTATACACCAAGAAATTCACCTGCCTTATGAAGGCGGTGAAATCATCATACATGGGGAAGAAGCTACTCCTATCATTTCATCACACATGGATATGGACCAGGGCTCAGAGGTCGAGCTCGAAAAGCCTAGCCAAAATGACAAGACTCTGCAACCACCGATAAGCAGTAAACCTTTAGATGCGGAACAAGAGCCTCCTAAAATAGAGACACCTACGTCTGACGCTATACATACGGATTTCCAATTAGAAACTAACATAGAAATCATGCCAACCACCGAAACATCTGAAAACACTGACACAGGAACCACTCCATCAGACATCCCTTGGGCCGAGTTACCATTTAACGTAATCAGCGAAGGGGACACCGAATACAGAATCATGCCCGTTGACATATCGCCTAACATTAAAAGGAAGAAAATCAAAAAAATATTACAATAATATCCATACACTCCCAGTCTGAAATGACGTTAAACTATAACATGTCCAAAATGACATTAAACTACAATAAATCGAAAAAAAAAATTATTATTATTAAGCTACATTCCTTGTCCGAGATGACGCTAAACTATCATGTCCGCAAAGACGTAAAACTAGCCACGATCAGCAATGATCGGTCGACCAAGAAATCTATCCACATCCGTCAAAATATTTCTTACTTACATTGGTGCCCGAAATGGCCATAAACTACGCATGGCACCCGAAATGGCCATAAACTACGCATGGGGCCCGAAATGGCCATAAACTATGCATGGCGTCCGAAATGGCCATAAACTATGCATGGGGCCCGAAATGGCCATAAACTAGCACCTGGTTTTCATTTATCTTTTATAATTACATTTCTACATTACACTTAAAATAGAAAATGAACCAAAACATTTTACATTTCTATGTTGTGTTTACAATTAAATTCAAAATCAACAAAAACTTTCCTAAATGCAATAATGTACAATTACAAGTGTCAACTGTTTTCGTCCATCTCAAAATCTTCAAATGATAATTCCGGTATAATTCTGAGTCAAAAAAAACAACAAAAACTTAAAAATTAAAACACTAAACATCTGGGATGGGAGGGTCATCTCCTTTAAATTCACTAGCATCAGAGGCCCCTGCTCCACTAGGGCCAGCTTCTTGGGCATCATCGCCACCTTCATCCTGAAAATACCAAAAAGAAACAACCAACATAAGAATAAGAGAATGTTAAAATTTTAAACACTATTCAATAAATTAACTTCATAAAGAAAAAACGCTTACCATAGGAGATCCCCCTAAACCGAATTCCAGTCGACGAAGGATTTCTTCTTCTGAAACGTTGGCCCAATCTACCCCATCAAGGCCTAAGTCGATGTCTGCCAAAGTCTTTCCTTCGTCAACAGATGACCAGGTAGGACGTTTCAGAGGGAACTCACCCACCGACACTTCCCCAGAAGCAGTTGTGATCACCCTTGTAGGAGACTCCATTTCCACAGTTGTATTTTTGGCAAAAGTATCGAAGGCAGAACGCAAACCCAAACCTTCAACAAACATCTCTAGTTGGTGCTTTTCAATAGACACCTCTTTTAACGACTTCTTGTAGTAATGTTTGTGATTTTTCTCATCCTGACCCCACTTACGAACCTTGGAAGCGAAGGCTTTCCAATCTTGGCAAATAAGGTTCAGGAGACCAATTTGGGCTTTGCACTCTACCATTCTCCGAGTCAGCGACGCATGACGATTCAGTAGATTCCAATATCTTTTGTATGTAACCTCGGATGTTCGCCAGGAGCGATCGCCGCTTAGTCTGGCAGTGGCAAACTCATACTGAGCCTTCAGATCATCACGTTCCACTAATAATTTAGAGACTTCCTTTTCTTTTGCTTGAATCTATAGCCACAACTGCTCAATGGAACGCCTACAAGTCCATAACGACTTAGTGTTGTGCACAAAGCCTTCTGCAACTCCCTCGTAAACAGGCCTTGGCACTTGTTCCACTTCTGGGGAAACTGTGGTTAAACTTTCTATGCTAATGCTTTCAGAGGAATCCCATTTCAATTTAGCGCCTACCCACGTGAAAAATACAAATGTTAAGATAATATAAACAAGATGCAAAACTCCAAACCTCTAAATGATTTATACCTATATCAGGGTGGGCCTCCTAGATCCGTTCAACAACTTCCTCTGTGATCCCAGCCACAAAATCCATCTTACTTGGCATTTCAGACCAAGTAAATGGCTCATGGGTACGGGATGAACTAACCTCAGTGGTCCTCTTCGGGGGAACCATCTTCATGGGTACATCCAATCGCACCTTCCTGGTCTTGCTGCCTTCATCTGAACAAGATAAAAACACGAAAATGAAATACCATAGGATTGACAATTGATCAAGCAATTCAAAACGAAATAAAAGAGAAAATGTACCATGATCCTTGTCACCCTCTGGGGGGTCACCCAAATCTATATTTTCCTTAAAGAAGCTGCTGAACATTTGGTTGACAGTGTCCTGATCATCCAATGGTTCAGTTTCGGTGGTATTTTCCTTTAACTCCTCCGTCTTGCCGTCCTGGCTCTTCTCCATGTTTTCCTCCTCGTTATTCTTCCCCGTGTTGGTCTCCTCCTCCTCGGTGATAGTCTCTAAAGCCTGTTTCCTCACTATTTTTAAAATCAAGCCAAAGACACGTAAGCCATTGAAGTAAAAGTTATAAACAAAACGAAAACGATAAAGTAATAAGTAGGCGAGGTCCGCTTACTAGGCATCTTGAAGCGTATGCACTTCACGCATGGCTGGCTCACATCCGAGACTTCCGCAGTCGTGCGTTCAGGCCTTTTTAGCTTTGACATGGCTTGGCCAACAGTCTCCTTAATGATCCGTTTTGCCCTTCTAGCAGTGTAGGGTACGTCGTCTAGCTCCAATCCCAAACTATCACATGTGTGGATTGAAGCATCAGATGATCCCCCTGTAGTAATAGAAACAAATTCATCAATGCCTTCAGGTGCATCTTGGGATTTAGCTGTCTCAAACAAGTGATTGCTCCACGGGCGGGATAGTTGACCCCGATCGCGCAGAACAAACTTGTTGTCTGCACGGACTACTAGGAACTCGGCAAAACGATGAAGATAACCGGCAAAGAACACAAAGGTGAAGTGGGATTGCACCTCGACATTCAAACGCAACCACACTATCTCCTTGTATATGCCCGACAACAAAAATCGTGCCCAGTTATATCGCATGCCCGTTTCCAAGACAGTTCACATGACACGAACGGGCTTAACCCCAAGACACTTCACCTGAGAAAGAGTTTTAGGGAATAACCATGCTATGAACAGGGGATATAATTCGTTCACTTCCACAACTTTTTCCTTCCCCTGCATCGGGAATCCCTTGGCACCCTTGGCCACGCCTAGCCAATCTTCCAACTCACGGATCATTTAGAGCTCTTTATGAGCCCTGTCTAATACTACATTCAAGACATCTACCGGTACACCAAATAAGTTTGAAAAGAACTTAGGTGACAGATGAAAAACTACCTTGACACCCTTAATCCGGGTGCTGTAGTATGAGACAAACTCATTAAAAGAATCCACGATTCCAATCATCTCCCCTATGGACACGTCAGGACTCGGGGTCATAAAAAGCTCCATGAGGTCGGCGTCATCTAGGCAACGAATGATGGATAGAGGAGCGTGACTACGCAACCACTTCTGAGCCTTAGTCACCCCCATGAACTTCATCAACAAGGTAGTCTCAATTCGTCCAATTGTCACTAGATCCTCATTAGGAGGTGCATCAACTATAAAAACAATTTAAAATGGTCATATCAGCATAACTCAAAACAGTTGGACAAAACCACTAACACATCTAGGAAATGTTACCACTTACCGTTAGTGGTGGATTTAGATGTGCTTCCAAAGTCATGAGGAAAGACTGCCCCATTATCCGACTAGTCTTCATGAAGCCATCCACGAGCCTTGCACATTGCAAATGCTCTGGAGAACTTCTTATGAAAATGGATGATCGCTCCCTTCATTTGACCCAGTACGATCCCACAAAGGGTAGGGCCCATCATGAATGCCTCCAGGGCAGTGCAAGCAAGGACTAGTCCTTCATCCTCAATGCATGTCCCGTCCGGGTTGGTCTTCAGTCTATAAACAAATATATGTCAAACCAAGAAACAAACACCAGACGGCGAAAGGAAAACAATAAACTTAAATAGTCCTACCTGTCCAATCGGTACACTATGCCAGGAGGGTTCTGGAATATTGTGTGCATGCGGGCAACTATGAATAGAGTATTGTTGAGGTAGTCTAACCCTCGTGGCAATAGTGCCCACACGCGTGTTAACAGGCGTGTTGACCTGGGCCCGCAGGTAGTACCATCCTCATTAACAAATGGCCCCTCGTCAATGTCTTCTATGAAAACCATGACACCCTCTGTAGCTCCCTGCAGCATTGCATCAAGCACGCTCCGTGCGTTTACCTCACTAAAGTCTGACCAGATGGCCACCTCAAAATTGTCTAATTGGAAGGTCATAAATTCACATGCGCCTTCCCTGAACCAAACCCCGTTGTCATCCACGGTTAGATCCAGGGGAGCCTCCCCAGCCTCAGTGGGGCCAACCCATGCCAAGACCCCGACAAGCTCAACAACGAGGAGGAAGTGCTTACTGTCCCTGTAACCAATCACAACGTCAGCATAAAACAGCCCGAAAAGCGAAAGTTTACATCATAAATCGACATTCAAAATCTAAAATTTTTTTTAACTTTTTACATTCAGCGTATACACCACATAAACCAGCGTATACGCCAGTGAAATTGTTTATACTTAGTGTGATACGCGGCTTAAAATCAGCGTATACGCTGTACATTGAGCGTATACGCTTCCTAACTCTGCGTATACGCCAATAATGAACTATTTCACGCTGTTGCCCGAACCTCTTACGATTAGCGTATACGTCCAAGAAACCCTCGACGTATACGCCCAAGCTCAATTTCAGCGTGAGCAGTCTACGCCGGCATGGAACAACCAAGTTTACGCCAGAAACATGGAAAGCAAGTCTATGCCGTAAAAAAATAACTACACACGTATAGCGTATATGCTGAACAAACCCTCGGCGTATACACCGTCATAGTAAACAAAATTTACGCTGATAAAACAAACAAATCACGCTGACAATTTCGCACAGAGAGAACTCATGATGCCATGGCTTACGCTGACATAATAGTGCAATAAAAATGCTTACACTGATAAATTTGGTTACGCCCTGATAGTCTACGCTAACCCGACAGGCTACACTATGAAGTTACACTCAGCATATACACTGAAAACCCCTTGTGACGAAAAACCCTCTACGCTCGGCGTATAAGCCGAGACTGTCTACGCTGAAAAAGAGAAGCAAAAAATAATGACAGAGGTAGAGATCGAAACCTACCTGTGGGATGTCAGAGGCCACGATAATATCTTTGGCCTGGGCAGGCCCTGCAGCATGGCTTTAGTCTCCTCCGCAAAGGTCAAGTCAGGACCCTTCCTCCCTTGGCCTTCCACTCCTTTTCCCTTGCCCATCTCGGCCTCCTTTATGTTGATGCAGAAGTTTACACTGGCACCTGAAAATGCTACACTCTACGTCTATGCTGGGATTTGGTGTTGGGCGTCTACGCTAAGGGTTATGCTTCAGCGTCTATGCTCACGAGCAAGTTTACGCTTACACTTACGCTTTCACAGTTTATGCTCTGTTGCTCACGCTCACGATTCAAAGTAAGAAACAAATGAAACCCCCCCCCCTTCTTTATATAGCGCTCCGCTGATGCTGACACCACCGTTTACGTTGCAGTTTACACCGCTGTTCCACCATTTTGCCATTTTGTGCTGTTTTTACTTATTTTTTACTAAAATTTGCCCAAAAATAATGTAAAAATTATTAAAAATAGAGATTATTACATCCTAGTTCGCCCGTGGACCCCATTCTAGATGTTAAGGCCCAGTAAGGTGTTAAACTGGCACTTAACGCCCGGTAAGGCGTTAAACTACCACCTAAGGCCTGGTACGGCCTTAAACTGCCATTTCCCAACCCAGTGACGGCCCGGTATGGCCCTAAACTGCCACTTACGGCCCAGTATGGCCCTAAACTGCTGTACGTCCTGGTGTGACAATAATCCACCATTATGCATGTACACATAGTTTAAAATTACCAGAAGGCATAGAACGTTTCCCCTTTCTCTTATTCAGCTCTCTGTTTATTGGCAGGAGCAAGCTCAATGGCCTTCCAGCATTTAACCGCACCGTTAATCATTGACGGACCGTATGGCAAAATTGCACGAGACATTAACATAAATCTCATCAACTTGAGTTCACCAACGGACGACATAGTCATAGCCTCAACACAGCAAACAACAAACGATTACGAAGGCATGACAAAATTCCTGGACATAGAGGCCGAGAATATCACCGAAGACCCATTGGCCGAAACCCCCATTGCCATGCCTGATGGGGAAATCAAAGTATTAAAATTAAGCACACTATTACAACCGCACTTAGCTAAAGACATCGAGAATGTGCTTAGGGAAAATATGAAAGCCTTCGCTTGGTCCTATACGGACATGCCCAGGTTAGACCCTAGAATTATCCAACACAACATTATTCTTGATCCGAAATTAAGACCAGTAAAACAAAAGGCACGAAAGGTTAGACCCGAGGTGGCATTGGCAGTCCACAATGAGATCACCAAGCTTTATCAAGCTGGCTTCATTCAGAGTGTTGATTACGCCAAGTGGGTGTCCAACATGGTCATTGTCCCAAAGAAAAACGGAAGCATTCGCTTATGCATTGACTTCTGAGATCTAAATGTTGCAACCATAAAAGATGATTTCCCTCTACTCAGCATCGATCAACTTGTTGAATCAACTACTGGGCACACCTTATTGTCTTTTATGGATGGCTTCTCGGGATACAATCAAATACGTATCAACCCGGAACATCAACTTAGGACAACCTTTATGACATCATGGGGAACCTTTTGCTATACAATGATGTCCTTTGGTCTTAAGAACGTCGGAGCTACGTATCAAAGAGCGATGACATTTATCTTTAGTGATTACATGCTACAATCGCTCAACGATTATGTGGATGACATTGTAGTTAAATCAAAAACGGAAGAACAACATGTACAAGATCTCGACTTAGTATTGAAACGTTGTTTGAAGTATGAGCTAAGACTTAATCCAAAAAAAATGTGTCTTCGGTGTGAAAACAGGAAAAATGCTCAGATTTATAGCCTCAGAAGCAGGAATACGGGTGGACCCTGATAAGGTTAAGGCCAAAACAAACGTGAAACCACCAGGCAACCTTACCGAACTTCGAGGTCTACAAGGTAGATTGCAGTTCATCAGGCGCTTCATAGAAAAACTAACGGACAAACTAAAATCCATGAACCACCTGTTACGCAAAAACATCCATTTTGAATGGACTCCTCCGTGCCAAGAAGCATTCAAGAACATCAAAACAGCACTTGCTCGACTGCCCACGGTTTACCCGCCCAAAAACGATAAACCGTTTTACATCTACCTTGCCACTTCAGAATCATCAATTGCGTCCATGCTTTGCCAGAAACAAGATGATGGAACTGAAGTCCCTGTATATTACTTGAGCCATGAATTATTCATCCACAAGAAAAGGTACAACAACATAGAGAAGTCATGTTTAGCTTTGGTCTTTTCCTTAAGAAAATGTTGACATGACCTCTTCCGTAACCAGGTGCACATAATTTGCAAGGACAATGTACTAAGAGCCATAACAGGGAACATTTACAAAACAAGTCAAATAGCCCGGTGGAAAGCCATGATAGCCGAGTTTGACCTGTACTACGTAGCGCAATCATCAGTCAAGGGTCAAGCCATAGCAAACCAAATGGCCACATCACCAACACGCGATCAAGCGACTATAGAGCCAGAATTCCTGGATGAGAATATAAGTGCTATAGATACAGTGCCCAATGACTACGATGTCATCCTAAACTTTGACGGAGCATCCACCTCTCGAGGAGAAAGTGCAGCCGCTGTCATTACCTATCCCTCCAGGGAGATCTGACCCTTTGCTTATTGTTTCGACTTCCATTGTACGAACAACATAGCAGAGTATGAAGGTATCCTTAGAGGCCTTGCGGCAGCACTGGCTTCAGACATCACACGGCTCGTAGTCAGAGGAGACTTGCAACTAGTCGTAAACCAAGTCACAGTCTATACATGTAAAGCCCAACACTTACAACCATACTGCGACTTGGCAAAACACCTAATAAGGCAATTCGAAAACATCGATGTGTAGCATGTTTCTAGAAATGATAACACCATCACAGACGTGTTAGCCACATTAGCATTAAACATATCTCTAGACATGTTCCATGCATTACCAGGCTCTGTAATCAATTATGCCAAACCGATAACCGATACTCCCAACACATTGCCAATTGCATCTGTTAGTACAACACACGCGGTAGAATGGTATGATGACATAAAAGGATACCTTCTATGCGGCGAAACACCATGACATCTAACAAATGCACAGAAAGAAACAGTGTGCAAATGTTCTAAGTAGTATACCCTGGTAGGGGACACACTGTGTCGTCGATCCTAAAAAAGCATATTGCTAACATGCGTCAATAGTATCGATGCCAAAACCATTGTCGATCAGGTACATGAGGGACTATGCGGAGGACACATAGTGCCAGAAGCCATGGCAATGAAAATTAGAAACTTAGGCTACTATTGGCCGCACATGGAGTATGACTGTCTCTCCAAGGTTAAAACATGTAGCACTTGCCAAAAACATAGTAATCTAATACATGTCCCGCCAAATGAGTTGCATACAGTGCAAATCACATGGCCCTTTCAAAAGTGGGGATTGGACCTTATCAGCCCGATAAAACCCTCATCTTCTACAGGGCATAGTTTTATAATAACCACAACCAAATATTTTACGAAGTGGGTAGAGGCTGCTCCACTTCGAAAAACTACATCTAAACACGTATGCAATTTCATCCTCGAAAACATTGTAACCCGTTTCGGCATTCCCATGACAATCATCACTGATAACGGGCCACAATTTAGCAGTGCTGAAACCCAAACCTTTTGTGATAGTTTGGGGATCAAACACTCGTTCTCATTCCCTTACTATCCTCAGAGCAATGGACAAGCGGAAGCAACAAACAAGACGATTATTGCAATACTTAAGAAAATGCTTACCTAGAGCAAATGAAAATGGCACGAGCAATTGGTGTACACATTGTGGGAATACCATACTATGCACCGAATGTCAACAAGTAAAACACGATATAGTCTGGTTTATGATTCAGAAGCTGTTTTACCTTTGGAATTACAGGTACCATCTTTAAGGATCACACTCTCCAGACTCCTCGACGACAGGCATAATAATGATCTACACATCATCGTCCTGGACTCGGTGGAAGAGGAACGCATATGCGCACTCGACCAAATCGAATGGTACCAAAAACAACAATGGCAATGACATCGGCATAACATCAACAATCGCCCTATCAAAGAAGGCGACCTTGTGCTTAAAGCTGTTCGGAAACACCCGGACAAATTCTCAGCCAACTAGGAAGGGCCTTATTTGGTTACTAAAGCATTTGACAACAGAGCATTCAACCTAGCTAACATGGAAGGGAATGAGTTTGCCAATCCAACCAATCACTTGTTCCTAAAACCATTCTACATTTGAGTACAAGCTTAGGTCCGTGCAAGTCCTGGAATCACGACTATAAACTGATACCACAGCTCGTCCTGGAATCATGACAGTAAACTGATACCACAAAACAGTCCTGGGTTATGACTTAAAACTGACACCAAAACTATCCTAGCATCATGACAATAAAATGATACTCCATAATGTCTGCAATGACGATGAAATAGTACCCGTCCGGCATGAGAGTAAACTACCACCGTTACAACCATCAGAGTTCGCTAAGACTATAAACTAGCTTGCCTCTACATGGTCCGCTAAGACTCGAAACTAGCAATGTAATGTCCACCACGACGCTAAACGGGCAATGTCCAACGGGTCACAACATAAAACTAACCCATGATAGTCTGCTAAGACTATAAACTGGCACGTTTATCTCCATCTCTTCACTCCACAGCCACACTCATTCATCAAAATCACTGCATTGCTCACCGGCACACAATCTCATCAACGTCGCTGACATTCATACACAATGCTCAAAATCTCCTCCAGTATTTTTGTTCCATCTACAATCGTTCAAATATGAGCTCACTTACTCACCCATGGTTTTCTTGTCTCCTTGGAGTTATGTTTGCAGGATGACACCCCGAGGTTTTCGCACAAGAATGCATCTCATCGCAAGCAGCAAGATGGGATAATGTTCACAACACACATGGCGGTACTAAATCAAACCCTTCACTAGTACATTCCCATGCCTGGTATATTCACTATCTGTTTACCAACCTCTAATACACCGAATACATTCAAAACCTTGAGCACACGGTTGCATACTACAACACGTTATAGCAGTTGCAACACACGGCCTGGCACCTGGGCATGAGTACAAGATCAATGCAAACCTCCAAAAAAAAAGGGGGATGAGACTCTTGGCACTTCCCATATAAGCCCCCAGGCGGGAAGGTAGTTGTCTCAAAACCAAGTACTCATGTCCAAAATGGTCAAGAAGCATCCAGTTGCATGGCTTTGGCTCTCCACCAACAGGCCCCCCTAAACATTAAACATGGGCCCTATACCTCCAAAGAATGTGACACATCCCCCTATGGCTTTGGTCTTGCCAACAAGTTCTCTTGAACGCTATCCAAGAGCCTTGTTCCGCCAAAGGACGCACATGGCATGTCTAAATTCCGAGTCTGCTAAACAATGGCTATTGACAAGGACCAGCATGCCGCACACCTGAACATCCAATTTCCCAAGCACAATCCCTTGGGTAGTGATCAATCCCCAAAATCTCTGTTTTCCTACCAATCACAAACTTCTCTTTCCCGATCCCATGTACTACTGGACACGGTGCGATGATGTCTAGTCAAGTGGCAAAGAACAAATTCTATATCAAGTTGCTTGTGGTGTTTTGCACTTCTTTGTCGACACTTCTTGGGTTGATTCCTCTAATCATCAACAAAGAGGGGCCAATGAAATACCACAAAATTTCGAGCTTGGTACTTCTCCAGCAAAAAGCAGGTCCCTGGGACCCATGGACAACCACGGCTACATTTGGTGTCACACATTGCAACGTTGGGGATCAAAACACTTAGTTTTCACTAAGTATGCAATACCAGCGTATGTGCCCAGCATCTACACCTGACATCCACAACGTATACGCCCAACGTAGATAGCCAACTTACACGCCCGACGTACACGCCTCACGTGTACGCTCAGCAGGTACAACAAATGTTTACGCTCGACATGGAATCTCCAAAAATAGAATGAATATAGCACCGAAGAGCAAGAATTGAAGCAAGTCGGCAACCATCAGCGTACACGCCTGGGGTATACGCCCAACCATTGTCAACGTATATGCTCAGCGTGTACGCCCAGCGTCCATAGCATCTCTACCCAAGTTCACACACGTCCCGTACGTCCAGCGTATACGCCCATCGTGTATGCCAGCCTGATGTAGCATATACACCTGGTGTATATGCCCAGCAGATGTAATATGTTGTATATTTGTAAATTTTATACACCTGGTTAACGCGCCACGTGTCTCCTAACTCGAGTCTAGCATAACAACCGGTATAAAAACCCCACTTTTCTACTTCATCCAGGTCGGTTGGCGAACATCCCAAAGCATACCAGAGACATTTACGCTGCGCACCAGAGCTAAAACCCTCTTACGCTGGAAAGCCCTGTACGCCGTGCACACAGTCTCTACGCTCCGCCTACCATGTGATCCACTAGGGCTTTTCGTCCGCCTTTTGTTCCATCACAACTGCGTTAGACCGGTGCACTATATTTTGACTCTGTAATACCATTGTTTACAGTTTACGTTAATTTCTTACATGTGTTTCTATTTACGCTCATTTCCATTTACGCCATGTTCACATCTGTTACGCTGTTTACGCTCTCGTTTACGCCCGTCATGTCGTTTACGCATAACCCAGCGTGTAGCACTTCGGTATATGTTCAGAGAAATCCTTGTCTGATCCGCATGCGGATCACCCAAGGTACTCTACCTTCATGCATTCCAACTCACCCTCAAGAGAAGGAAGGGTCATCTGTGCTCGCCCTGCGATCCCATGGCCTCTGTTTCCTTCCAGCCGAAGACCGACGATTTCAGGTGGTACACTTGTTACTATTGTTATTATTCTTCGGCTTGGCCTCAGTTGCCATAGTGGCCACTATGGTTATTGGGCCTTAACCTTGTCCTTCTTGGTGAAGGTTTTTTTCTAGGCAATGTAGGCTAGATATTTGCTTTCTTCGATTGCATCTTGTATACTCTTAGTCTGAGCGAAGGCTTGACTAAGAGTGCGAGGGGAGAGGTAGTACAGTTTAGACTTGATAAAGTCATTCACTACACCCTTAAAGATGGCTAGCAAGTGGGCCTCCATGATGGGCTCGCAATTTCATTAAGGGTTGCGCTACAACACTAGATGAAATTTTGGACTAGTTCTAGAGGATCCTACTTCATGCTCATAAACTAATCCAGTGTGGTTTTCACCTTCAAGTTATACTTGAAGTGTGTCACAAACTAGGTCAGGAGCTCCTCTAGAGTTGAAATAGATGAGCGTGGAAGCGTGCGGTACCAATCCAAGGCTTTCCCGGCTAGGGACATAGCAAAGACATGAATAATCGTGTGCAGCCATTGTTGCAATAGAAGGGGTTTAGAACTAAAGGTAAAAATATGTGCATTAGGATCTCCCTCCCCATTGTACTTCATGAAGTGGAGGAGGGACATCCCTAGGGGTAATGTGATAGCAGGGATTGTAGGGCTGATGGGGTCATCTTGGTAAAAGTACATGACTTGTACTATGTTAGACCCAATAACTTTGAGGTGTTTTATTTCCTTAGTAAGGGTTTAGATAAGTTGGAATGCTTGATCCAAACCTTGCGACGTTGTGGACGGTTGGGGAATTGTCGAGGTGGCTCCCATCTATGGAATGGCAAGGGTGGTGATGCGATCCATCAGTGGTACTATTGGGGTAGCCCCCGCAAATGGTGCTTCTTGCGTTGTCCACCACCTAGTAGCTGGTGCTGTTGGAGCAGCAATCATGGATTGGGCTGCCAGATAGACTACTTGTGTCATCGAAGAAATAGACCATAGTCCCATGTTGGGTTGTACTCTTTACAGGGTTTGGTAGGTCTGTGGGCTAACATAATGAGACATCTACGATGGTTTTGGAGTAGGTGAAGAAATGAATGGAGTCCACCATGTGGACGGGCCCAGGCCCACCGTAGTTGATGCGATAGACCCGAATGTAGGAATGGAAACAAAAGTTGTGTACGATTGTAAAGAAGGTACAGTATGAACATACAACAAGGTAGTCGTGATTGGTGTGTGATGCACTACAGGAATGGGCTAATGAATAGTTTTTGGAGGCATAGTTGCTGCAAATGAAATAGGGGAATAAGGGCATTGATACACTAGGGAGGTGACATGGCTACCCATTGCAGTTGTAGTTATAGGTTGCGTGAGCGTAGGCATGATCACAAAGGGAGTGGTAATAGATAGTGGATTGGCCTAGAAGGAATGAGTAGGAGGGACCATGATGGGGTTGGCCTAACCTCCCCCGTTAGATTGGGAATCAAGCTCCTCTTGTCCTTCTTGGAAGGTATCATCCTAGTTAGATGTTGTATCCTATTGCTCCCTAAGTCCGGCCAACTAGATTAGCTGGTCTAGAAGCCATTGATTTGTCTATGTCAAAGGTATGGAAGCACCGAGAGTGGGAACAAATTCTTTCCCATCACAGTAAGCAAATTTGAAGCAATGTTTGTCTTCAAATTCATGCACATACAAGGGCATATTTGCCTACACCTTTGCATAGAGGAAGATATAGTGCTCATGTTGTTGGGCCAAGCCCTCAAGTCCCTGGTTTTGGATCCTGAGGGATCGACGTGTTTCCAGCATCGGGTTAAGCGGTTGTTCAACACTAGTGATGCCTTGAACTGTGATGGGAACTTCAATGTTGAAGGTGTTAGTAGCGGTGGTTGCAGAAGTCATTGTTACTAAGCTAAGCAGTTTTGCAAATGCGAAAATCAAGGAAATTGGAGAACAATCAAAAAGGCTTTATGTCTCACTGGATTCCAGAGGAATCATTGGGGTGACTGATATATACCATGTGATGCATAAACAACTACAAAAGTGTGTCACATTTACACTGGTGTGCGATAGGGTATAGAATGTGTGCAAGACTACTGTAAAGTGAAAAAGAAAACAAGTTAACTAGTGATCAGAGGCTTTATGTCATGTAGGGTATTAGAGGAACCATGGAGGCAACCGCTCTACACCACACAATGCATAAATAACCACGAATGGGTGTCAAATTTACGCTAATGCATATTAGGATGCAGAACACTTATAGGACTACCATAAGATACAAAAAGGAAACTAAAAGGACCTCCTTCTAGTGCCAGAAAACTATAGTGCCCAAAAACGTCGACGAATGGAAAACACCAAC
This sequence comes from Gnetum montanum, assembly GCA_015680685.1. NCBI lineage: Eukaryota > Viridiplantae > Streptophyta > Gnetopsida > Gnetales > Gnetaceae > Gnetum > Gnetum montanum. The sequence continues at coordinate 127,459 of MNCI01017274.1, forward strand.
GGGTCATTAGTCATTGATAGTCTTAACCCTGTATCAGCACGAGGGCCATGTTGGATATAAATGGAAATGAGGTGCCCTAAAAAGTCTGGTCAATCAGACAGGGAATTAGTCAGTGTTAATATAACCTTTTGTAAATGGATAATTTGAAAACGAGACCTCTAGCATAAAATGAAAAATTTAAATGCAAGAGGAACAAAAAACAATGTAAAAATGCAATGATAAGCAAGAAAGAAAAGTAGAATGCAGTTAGAAAAATGCACCACTTCAAGATTATGAGCTCACTTTGTCAAGGTGGATACAATTGGTTGCACAACACTGGGAGTTACAGAGATCCCAAAGGTAACCAACACATGTAGAGCAAGATAGCTGTGTGTCTGAATGTGGATTCAAGAGTTAGCAATGTGAAATGCTACCAAGGTGGTAGGAAAGAGTAGAAAAAAATACCAACTAAGAGTGCTAACTATTTACAATGTCAAACAGAAAGCTTACAATGCTCAAGGTTACAGTGCTAACTTTTTTTTGCTTACCAGCCAACAAAATTGCTAGTTGACCAAACTGCCAAAAAACTAGACCTGGACCCTTCAAGAATTGCTCATCAGGGTATTTATAGGAAAAAGGGTGCATGAAAGATGTGGTTTTGATGCCACGTGCCCTGGGCTTTCGTTGACTTGTCTGTGCTACATGGACATGCATGACCATTGGACATGCATGACTATTGTAATTAAGAACCTGCCATGCTGTAATTGCACCATCAAGGTTTGGAGATGTGTGCCAACGATGCAATTAGATGAAGTGCATTGATGTGGTGTAACTGCTTGCTATGCTTTGAAGCATAGCATGTTGGCATAGCGTAGCGTCTTGTTACGTGGCTTGCTACATGTGTTGAAAACGTTTGAAATGTGCTAACTATTTATTGTATATTTGTTATGCTATGCTATGCTACATAGCATAGCATAGTGTAGCAGCCTTCCTTAGTTGTAAAAAATGTCACCAATCTGGAAACTTTGCCTTTTGCACTATGAAACTTGTGAGCTAGCTGATCCTACTATTTCAGTTGCCCTCTGTCACTTCCATAGAATTGCTACACCATACTACGCCATGTAGCTCAGCATAGCGTAGTAGCTAACATGGTTTTCCTTCTGCCATGTTTTCCACTTTCTGATAGAAGGGGACATTGCTGAAGGACTTGAAGTCAGGTGAGGAGATCTAATCACCTAGCTTTTGCTGTGCTGTGCTACGCTACATAGCATAGCACTTCACTTCTGCAAACATCTTTTGAAGTCTGCTACGCTACATAGCATAGCGTAGTATAGCAAAACTCCTTGACTTAGAAAACTTGCTGAAGCACTTCATTCTACAATCATTTTCTGAATCCTACTACACTACATAGCGCAGCGTAGCATAGCAAACTCCTCAACTTAGAAAACTTGCAAAATTTTTTTGCACATTATAAGCACCACCAACAATTCCACGCATTTCTCCTAAGTGTGTTGTTGGCTTGGTGAACTACTTAGGTGGGCAGGCTAGAGAATTTGTTTAGCCTATTGATACCGAGAGTAGAAAACTTGCCGAACTAGATAGTCTGAACATCAGAGCATCCATCTCCTGAAGAACTGTCATGATGCTGTGCGAATTGAAAAGACCTGGTGAAGCAAGAATGTCTTTGAATTTTACAGTGTTTTAGTAGTAAATCTTTGTGAGGATTCACCATGAATAAGGTAAAATTTGATATCATCATACAACTTTCTAGAAGGAGCAGTATGAATGATGATCACAAAGGTATCCTTAGTGTTCTATGTAATGGGAGTAGCACAATCCATGGTAAGGTGGGCAACTTACTAAACATATTTGGTGTTATGGTAAGGGCTAATGTTGTAATTGCCTCAGCTAAGGCATTCTCATTTTGAGGTATGTTTTGGATATCAACATCTATGAATTATTATAACAATTGATTTTTTAGGTCATAGTATGGTTGCAAGTGTTTTGATTTTCATGCATAGACCTTAGTTACTTGGGTAACCATGAGTTGTGAATTACCTTTGACTGCTAAGTTTCTAATTCCTAGGTCACAAGCTACCATCATACCTCTGATCAAACCCTCATACTCCACTATGTTGTTGGTACATGGGAACCCAAAATAATAGGGGAAAGGTTAGATCTCACCAAATGAAAATGTTATGATGGTAGCAACATTGGCCCCATGGGTAGTTGAAGCTCCATCAAAGTGCATGACTACCTCATAATCCTTGGATGCTTGGGTAACTATGTTAATGTGTTGATTAGGGAACTCAGGATCTATGACTACTTGATAATTAACAAGTAAAACTATGAGCTACATAACTATAGCTTGACCTTTTGTTGAGGACTGAAGGACATAATCAAGGTCAAACTCCATGGTTATGACTTTCCATCGAGCTATACAACTAATTTCATAGATGTTGATCATTATGGCTCTAAGTATGTTTTCCTTACAAATGATGTTAAGTTAGCTTCTGAAAAAGTTGTCTCCACTTCTTCAAGGAAAAGACTAGTGTTAGACAATATTTCTCCACTTCTGTGTATTGAGTCTTGTGGGTAACCAACGCATGGCTCAGGTAGTTTACAGGTATTTCTACTTTATCATCATATTTCTGATAGAGTAGAGAGGAAATGGATGTATCAAAGATGGAAAGGTAGATGTAAAATGGATTACCCTTTTGTGAAAGATAGACTATCGAAACTTATGTCAATTCTTGCTTAAGGTTTTCAAAGACCTCTTGGCATTGAGCCATCCGCTCATAGTGAAACCCTTTCTTAAGCAAGTGTTGCATGGATTGTAACTTATTTGTAAGCCTAGTGATAAACATACAAATAAACTGTAATCTACCTTGTAATCCCTAAAGCTCTTTAAGGTTGTTAGGTGCTGCTTATTTGGATATAACCTTTACCTTATCAGGATTGACATGAATCCCTACTTCAGATACTATAAAGCCAAGCATCTTACAAATTTCTTGGGATTGAGCCTAAGGTCATATTTGAGACATCCTGTAAGCACAATATCTAGGTCATTAGAATGGAAATTGGCCATTTTTGACTTAACAACTATGTCATCTATGTAATCATTAAGAAAACCTAGCATGGAATCACTAAATATATAGGTCATGGCTCATTGATAGCTTGCTCCAATGTTCTTAAGGCCAAATGGCATCATAGTATAGCAAAAGGTCCCCCATGGGATGATGAAGGTCATGTTAAGTTGATGCTCTAGGTTGATCATAATCTGGTTATATCCTAAGAATCCATCCATAAAGGATGACAAAGCATGTCCAGCTATAGTATCAATAAGTTGATTAATACTAGGCAAATAAAAGTCATCCTTGATGGTTGCTTTATTTAGATCTTGGAAATTGATGCGAATATGGATGCTTCCATTTTTCTTAGAAACTACCACTATGTTGGATATCCATTCTATGTAGTCAATAGTCCTAATAAGACCTACTTGGTAGAGCTTTAAGATTTCATCACACACTACCAAGGCCAAATCAAGTTTGATTTTTCACACTTTATGGTTAATCAGTCTAATGCTAGGGTCTAGTATGTTGTTATGTTGGAATAAATGTGGGTCTAGATCTAGCATATCTTCATATGACTAGGAAAAGTCCTTAATGTTTCTTTGTATGACCTTCATGATGTCTTAATCATGTTGAGGTTCCAATGAGAAACTTAGTTTAAGGACTTTCTCCTCACCATTGTGTGTTGTCATAGGAGCTTCAACTAGAGAGTCTTTGGTTATGTTTCCTAACTTTAAGTCAAGGGTTTTAACTAGGTTTTTAGATCATTCGATAGGTTTCTCTATTAAAGCTATGGTCTATAAGACTCTTAGGATTAAGATCTAAGCAATTAGGGTTGATACACCATTCAACATCATCGTGAGGTCCATGTAGATACAAAGGTAAATTGATTTAGTCCAAGGTACTCATACTTTGAAATTGCATGTCAAACAAAAGCATATTAAGTGTAACCTAGGTAAAAGTAAATAAATAATGCTAAAATTCTATAAAATTATGCAAACACATGCAAATATAATGCAAACAAGGCCATCCAAGGTCATCAATGAGATACGATCAATTTGACAAAGTACAATAAAGGCCAACAAAGGTCAAATAAAGGTCAAAGAAGAGGAGATATAAGAAATAAGGCTATAAATGGTCAAAAATTCCACAATTGGATATTTTTAGGCCTTATTAGGCCATGATGATAGTTTAGAGTCTTGGTGGACTATGATGCTAGTTTAAGGCCTTAGCGGGCCATGGTTGCATGGTGTCAAATAATGGCCAGGGAAGGTTAAACCCCACTATTTGATATCATTAAAACACCAAAAAAGGTAAATAAGTTTATCATAAAACAAATAACGAACATATAAGGTTGTATAAATGTCATAGAATGTCAACAAGGTGAACAATGCAACACAAGTCCAAAAATAAGTCAAAATACTATGTAATAAGGCAAAAATCAAGCAAAAAGGCCATATATAGTAAAACTTGGCTAATATAGATTAACAATTATTAGGGTTTTCTATTTTTAGAAGTTAGAATGCCATGTTTTGAGGCTACAAAGCTATTAGGTGAGTTTGGGCATCAATGAAGGCTATTTCTTGGTTGCTTGGTTCCAAAAATCAAGTGTTTTGAGGCTTCCATGCTAGGTTTGGCATGGAAACAAGGATCCTTAGAATGAAATCCAAGGAAAATAGGTTTTGGAATACTCAAAGGTCCAAAATTAAGGTTCTAGGATCTTTTCAAGGTAGTGTAGGTTTAGATCCATCAACACTTTGAGGGTCTATAAAGGCCAAAAAGCAAGTTCTATAGTCTTCCCCCCTATTTCCATGCTACCCAACGTGCAAGAAAAGAGGGATCAACATGGAAAAAAAAATTAGCCAAAATAGGTTCAAATAAGGTCAAACATGTAGCCAAAACCAAAATTTGGAAGATATGCATCTTCTAGCTTCATTTTGAGGTAGTTTGAATCAATTTTGAGTGTTAAAATGGCTTTTCCCTATTTTTCCATGCTCAGCATAGTATCCTTAGAATGGAGTAATTGGGGGGGGGGGACACATTTTTTGTGAATTAAAAGTGGTTTAGGAGCACTTTGACTAGGCTTCAATGCCGCTAGGGCTATAGATCATGATTTTGCAAATTTCTAGTTGATTTTAGGAATGTTTGAAGGTTTTTTTTAAGGGCATCTAAGGTTTTCCCTCCTTATTTCCATGTTGAGGAAGCTACTCCAACATGGAAGAATAGAGGGAATAAGTTTTGGAGGGTGAAATAAATTTAGAAAAGCAATATCTTGAGGCTATGAGGTCCTAGGCTTCTTTGAAGTAGATCCTTGGATTCTAGTAATGTCATCATGCCACAAAAAGTGGAATGTAGCCTTCCCCCCTTGTTTCCAAATTGCCTAGCATAGAAGGGTTCTCCTCTAGCATGGATGAAAGAAAAGTCCCAAATCTAGGCTGATTCAAATCACAATTAATTATGCATGTTACTTTCTACAGATGTTAGTGTCAAGGGCTAGGGTTTCATGTCAAAATTTGGCAGTTTTGAGTACTCCAAAGTGGTTTCTGAGCTTTTCCAATTTTTCAACACTTGAGGAACTAGGGGAACCACTTTTTAACCATCTAGAATAAATTTCTTGAGGTTTGAAGGATCCAATGGCTATTGCTAGGGTTCTGGAGTGCATGTAAGATAATTTGATGTTATTCTAACATGTTTAGGAGCTCCAAACAAGTTTCCACTTGAGTTTCCATGCTAAGAATATTTTGATCAGCATTGGAAAAAGGGATCCCTAGTTTGGAATAATTATAAATATCATATTTGAACCAATTTTATCCTCAATTGATTGGGAATGCATGCTTTTGGGGCTGTTGGGATCAAGGATTAGGGTTTGAGCTCAAGTTTGGCTAGTTTAAAGGTTTCCTAGAGGGATTTTGAGCTTTCCCCCTATTTTCCATGCTAGGGATAGTATGCTTAGCATGGACGACTAGGGGGAAGTAGCTTTTTGACTTTCTACATCATTTGTAGTTATGTATGTTGGTCTCCAAGGTTGCTGATGTCAAATACCGATGCCTAATATCAAAATTTGATCATTTCAAAGGTTGATGAGTGATTTTTAGGCTTTCATTTTTTCCCACATTGATGTTTTTATTTTCAATGTGGAATATTTGGAGGAAATTATTTCTAGCTGCTTATGATCAATCGCATCAGATATGATGGTCTTAGGATGTGCAAACAAGGTTCTAGGACATACACAACACCTTCTAGTGTTCATTCAAGGTCTCTAGAGGCTATTTTGGAGTTTCCCCAAAGTTCCCCCATTTCTTCCACACTAAGAATCATGGAGGAGGTGGCTCTTAGTGTGGAAAAGCTAAGGGACCTTGAATTTTATCATTTTCCATCATTTCTAGCTATGCATGTAGGCTTCGAAGGTTGTTGGCATCAACTGCCGCTACTTAATGTCAAAATTTAGTTTTTTCAAGGATTATTAAGTAATTTTTTGGCTTTTCCCCTTTCTTAATGTAAAGGCTTCTATTATCAGCATGGAAGAAGGAAGGGGGGGGGGATGGGATTTTATCTTTTATGTTAAAATTTACAAATGCATGTGTATCTATAGGATTGATACTATTGGCCATCAATGTCTAAGGTCAAAATCTAGTCATTTTGAAGGTTGTGAGAGGTTTTTCAAGATTCCTCCCTTTCATGAGCACTAGTACTAGGATTCTTAGCATGGAAGAGATCTCCCCTAGCCAAGAATGTTAGATCTAGGATAGATCGATAACTAATCGACCATGCATGTCAACCTCTATGGTTCTTGATGTTGATGGTCAATGTTTGGTACCAAGATGCATAATCTTGGAGGCTCCTAAGTATTTCATGTGAGTTCCCAAATTCCATGATATGCTTGGTAACCCTAGCATGGATGAGAGGGGGATGATAGTTTTATGCCATTTTTGAGAGCTTTTGAGGTCTTAGGAAGCTCTAGAGGGCTCTAGCTAAGTCTAAGGGTCACTAGGCTTTGGAAAACGGCTAATAACTACTTGATTTAGGCCATTTTTGGCTTTCCCCATTCATCCATGATGGAAATCAGATGCTTATCATGGATGAAGCCTCTCACAATGTGAAAACACAAAATCCCAACATTTTGACCAATTTTGACTTAGTTTGGTGAGGTTCTAGTTCTACCGGAGATGCTTGAAAGGATTCTCGATCATGCAAGGCCCTCTTTGTAGTGAAACGTAGGTTAGATTGGTATTTAGGGGTAGGGATAGTTGTTACCACTCTTCTTATATGCTGGGTACTATTACCCCCATGTGGAAACCCATAGTGTTTAGCTTCATTCATGTCTCATCTAGTTTTGAAAACTCGAGGTTGAAAAAGGTAAGTTTTGGTTATTAAAAAAGGCAAAATAGTTGTATTTTAATGATTTTGTAAAATGGGAGGCATGTACCCATGCTAGGCATGACATCCCTAGTGTGGATGCATGGGATTTTAGATTGCAATATGGTTCCAAGTGTTAAAATTGAAAAAAAGCTTAGTGTTGATGAAAGTTTTTGGTTAAGAAAGAAGGTGCAAGGTGGGGCCTACAATCCCAGAATTTAAAATTTTGAAAAGTAAAGTTGTTTTGCACCAAAAATTAGCATCGAAGAGACTTTTCCCTCCTTGAACTCTAGTGCACTTGTAATTATGGTGCACTAGAATTAGTAGTTTGGATTTCAAGGTGTGCATTTAGGTTTAGATGTGGTTTATATGGTTGAATTTTTGTAAGTTTTCAATAATAATTGTCATTCTTGCAAACTATTCATTGGACGAGAGCTCTGGTAGAGATTTCTGTGGAAGAGAACACCAATCTTTAGCATGGAAGCCTTCATCTCCTCTACAACCAAATTTGAAACCTATTTATCTTGATTTCAAACTACTCTCAATATTGAACCTACCATGGCACCAAAACAACTTGGAGGAAAGAGCTATAATTTGATGATCCAAAGGGTAGATGAATGTGCTAGGGAGTTATCAGAGGTTCCTAGGCCTATCTACATTCATGCTTCATCCATCACCACTCCAAGGTGGATAGTTCTAGCTATTTTTACATTCATTTTTACTTGTTTTCTATGGTTTTCTTGCATTTTTCTTACCACATGTAAGACCATTTTTTCTCAAATCTACTCTAATAGAGAGGGTAAAATGATATTCTATCAAAATCCCACCTCTTATTTTAGTTGTTTCTACATGGATCCATGGTTGTTTTATTATTTTTACCTTAATAGATTTTATTTTTAAAATCAATCCTACTATTTTTATGCTTTTTTTAACAAAATTTTGGGGTGTGGCCATTTTTTTAGATCTAGGCCAAATTATTTTCCAAGATTAAATTTTAGCGAAATCCTATCCTACTATTTTGGTATGCTTTCTAATGGGTATCAATTGTTTTGGCTATTTTAACTATGTTTTCATGGTTATGTTAAGTTGGGTTATAACTTTTTAGCTTTTTACATAGAAAAAGCAAGTAAAGTTACATATTTTTTCTTAAGAAAATGGCTTAATATTTTTAGAATTTGATAATACAGGTTTGTAGCTCTTCATTTAATCTTTCCAATCAATGATACCTTGTTTGATTTGAATCAATAATAATGGAGTTATGGCTATTTTCCTAAGGTCATGCAATTAGGTTTTCAATGCCATTTTAAAAATTTCATGTAAGTTCATGAATTTTTTATAAGTAAATAGTAGAGGTTTTGGATATTCTTTGGCTTAGCTTAGTGCCTTGGCTTCATATTTCCAACAGAGGTAGAATCACTCTAATTTAACTTAAAATGAATTTTTTCACAAGCCTATGTTGAAAGGAAGTTTATGCATTATCAAAATTTCATCCAATTTGATAAATTTTTATAAATAAATAGAAAATGGTTTTCATTTTCTTTAAGCATGGGTATGTAGGACATTATTTAAGCTTTCAAATGGGGGTGGAATCAATTATTTTGGAGCTCAAATGAATTTTTGGTGAATGTTTTTCCTAATCCTATGCAAAAAGGGAATTCAGAGTGATGGCTATGGTTATTCTATTGATTTGACTGTATTCTATGTAAAAATGACTGTATTTTTTTTCTAAAGGTCATGGTTGCAATGCTTGTGCTTTCAGTGTTCTTTCCATGGTGGAATCATTAAAATTAGAGCTTTCATGAAATTTTGATAAAGTTTTTAGTTATGTGTAGTTTATCATGTAAAACTCATGTAAAAATTATGCTTTAAATATGTTTTTAAAGAAAAAAAGGGCTTTACCAGTTTTTTAAAAATATTTTTACTATGGATATATGCATTTTAAATTTTTTAATTATTTTTTTCCAGATTTATACATGTGTTTTCTAAATTTATGCATAGTTTAAATGCTTTTTCTAAATTTATGTGTAATTTAGACTAAGGTTTAGTTTTGGCTATATGATATTGGCTATAATATTTTGGTTATGAAGTAAAAGGCTATAAAATGTGGCAATAATGCTATTATGGAATTTCTTAAGCTAATTTAGATAAACACCTTATAGCTTTTTATAGAGGCTAATTTCACCTATGACTAAATGCTTTTTTTATAAATTTGCCAAGTAATTCCAAATGATCATAATGTTTTTATTTTTCTCTATGTAGGGTTTACTTGAAAATAATCCTCATCATTATGGAGTTTGTGGGTATCTTGTGCTATATTGGTCATCCCAAGACCAATGCCCCACTCCAAAATATGGATTTTGGGGAGTTTTCACTATGGTTTTGGCCTAGGACAATAGAATTTCTTGCCTACATCTTAATGAACTTTAGTGTGATCATGTGGTCATACTTCTCTACAAATGTGGCTAGGGTTATAGTTAAGTCCTTGATAACTCAAGAATTTGGCCTAATTTTTAAGCTTATTACTAACAATATACCTACTAGGATAGCAAGGGGATTAGTAGATGCCATCAGCCCATGTTACCTCATAGAGATCTAGATGATGCCAATGTATAGACAATATAATGCTGATAATACTTTGATGGTGATGCATAGAACCCACATGTTATTCCAAAACTTGCCAGACACTATGTATCATCTACAAGTGTAAACATGGATATTATAATGTTTTTATGCTTTTGGCTTAACTATCTTTCCTAACATCATTGGTTTTACAATCTTATTGCAAGTACAAGGTCAATGATCAAGGTTTGATCATCAACAATCAAATCTTCGTAGTGGAACAAACTACTTTGGATGGATTCACCAAGATTCCTCATATTAGAATTTCTTTGTATTAACAATTAAGAGAAAATTTGATGCATACACCTTAAGGTTCAACTTTATACATAAGAAGTGTAAGGATGATGGAACAATGCACAACTGGTGGGCAAATTCTGACAACTATATGGATGAAAGCATTGCAGCCAGGACCTCCACACTAAAGAAGAAAAGGAAATGTAAACATAAAGGCTATAACTTCTAGTGTTTCATATCTATAACTTTGAACATTCTATTACTTTGGTTGGTTCTTAAAATTGCTTATGTTAATGCTAAACTTTTAGTTGTTACTTTGTAGGACCTTCCATCTTTGCTATTGTCACTATACCACTTTTAGGAACACATCATGAGGATACCTTCATCTTGAAGTTTGGTGAGGTGATAATAGCACAAGAGTTGCTAAAGGGACAAGCACCTAGGTACATTTAAGAAAACATCCAACATGCAAGTTTTCTTGATGTATTTATGGCACCTATCCCTTCCATCACTATTATGGAGATGTTGCATGTCATCGACTCCTTTGATGAGAAGTTTGGTCATTTTAGAGGCATCATTCAGAGTCTGAAGGAGGACATGGATGTTGGTGTGGGCCTCTTTCATGACTTGTTAGGTGTTCCTTCTAATGGGACAAAGGTTCCCACTAGGATAGTAATGGAAACTAGCCATCGTAGTGAAGTTTTGGAGTTGTTTGCTTCCAACATGGGCAACTATGGAATTTCCATGGATAGCTTCATGAATCCTAATGTAAAGGAATCATATCCTTTGTTCAACTCTCATGTGTTTTTCAAAATATTATCACAAAAAAGATGATTGGCATAGTGCATGGTTGGAACTTTAAGAAGGTCTTGATGGAGGGCACTAGATTTAACTAGGTAGCTACTTTGGCTATTGGGCTTCAATAGGAGATCCCTAGACTCTGTCTAGATAGCCCTACAATAATACATATGCACTTTGGATTTTTTGTGGGTTATCTAAAGAGGTTTGTGGAGTTTCTGGTGGTGTACAAAAATGGATGATGGGTTTCCCAAGACCTAAGCCAACTTTCTAGGCCTTAGATAAAGAACATTTATCCAATAATGTAGGCCTAGAACCCACTTGAGGGGATGGATGATACATTATTTATCATGACTAAGAATCTTGATGTTAGGCAGTGCGAGTCTCCTAATAGCACTAATGACGATGAGCTTCCCATGTTTTACACTAGTGTCCTAGATGTCAAAAGACAACATATGGAGGCTAAAGGGGTAGCTAGAGAGAAACTCCAGAGGCCTATGGAGGAGGCACTACCAACATCAAACCAACTGGCCTTGAAGAAGATCAATTTTAGGCTTATGTCATTACAATAGGAATTCATAGGTAAGTTTTATCTATGCTTGGTTATTTTAAGGTTTAAGGGTCATGTTGTGATTTCATGTATTAACTTATTTTTTATGCTTTATGGTTGTAGACAAGTGATAGGTTATGGTAGCCCAAGCTACCATAGAGGAGGAACAAAGATGTGTGGAGGAGGCACTCTCACATATTGAGGTGAACATTAATGATTTAGATGCCTTGTTTGATGAGTCAATGTTAGGTACATCCTCCATCATCATCCTAGAGGAGGAAGAGAAGGAGAAGCTAGGTATGCCATGCCTCAATATTTCCATTTTATCTTATTATTTATCTTTGGTTTTCATCATAACCTTTTGATGATTGTTATTCCTATAGTATTTTCTAAGTCACTAGTGCAAGCTCGTGTTCCTAAGTTTCATGTGAAACCATGGGTAGAGATCATAGATGAAGTGGAGCTCATGCATGGGATGGCTAAGGATATCATTAACTTGTTGCACCAAGTTGTAGCCAAGATAGATAAGGATATTATTTTTATGTGCTTCAATTATAGGCTATGCTTTTGTTATGGCTATCTTAGGTTGTGCATTATGTTTATGGTTTTATGTTTAGGTTGTTATGGATTTTGTAGTGCCTTCTATGGAGTGGAAACCTAGCAAAGACATGGATATTAACTCCTTGACTAAGCTTCCCTCTAATATATCTAATGTACCCTTGAAGTTGTATGAGACTACTATTTATTTAGCAATGTCATGTGCAAAAACTTCATGGAAGCTAGAGAGGTCCAAAAAATCCCTATTAGAGGAAGTTGTGGACTTAAGGGAGAAGACTCAATTATAGGAGGAAGTCATTAGAGATCTCTGAGATTGCAAAGCCTCTGTGGAGGCCCAAGTGACTAACTTGGGGAAGTTTCAGAATAGGAAGATCATGTGGGGCCACTATTGGCATGTTGAAATACCCTAAAAAACGTGGGATCATCCTGGCCTCACCAGGATCTTGTAGTCCACACAGAACGATGGCAGTTCATCGAGAGAAGAACATTCTAAGTCCAAGTCATCCAGTTCGAAAAATTTTCTACTTTGAGCATGGATAGGTTCTGTACCATCTTGCCCATCCACCAAAGTAGCCTAAACAATCGACATCTTGCTCAGGAACAACATGCAAAATCGACGGTAGCATCTTGGATGCGCAAGAAACAGTTTGGCAAGTTTTCTAAGTCACGAAGCCTGATACACTATGTAGCGTAGCAAGCTTCAGAAGATGATGGAGGGACAAAGTGCTACACTACACAACATCACACAGCATAGCATGGCAACGACTTCACTACCCACTCCCCTTGCCCAATTTCGAGTTCTGCGGTGATGTCCTTTTTTCATTAAGAAGCGGTGGACTATGTCTGCTGCTACGCTACGCTGAGATACATGGCACAGCAAGGCGTAGCAATCCTACGGTAGAGAAAAAAGGTAGTTTGAAAGGTGAAGTCAACAAAGTTCACAAAACTTGCATCGTAGAAGAATGGTTTGCAAATCAGTAAAACTCTTGCGACTAAGACAAGTTGCTACACTACGCAATGCTATGTAGCATAGCATAGCATAGAAAGCATGTAACAAATAGTAGAATGCACGATAAGGTGCTACGCTACGCCGAGCATGCTATGTGACAAAGCACAGCAAGGTAAAGAGGTGGTTGCACGACATCAATGCACTCCACTTAATCAGACCATTGGCACACATCTCCAGACACTGATGGTGCTATTACGGCATGGTAGGATCGTAGTTATTGCATGGTAGATTTGCATCGCAACGGTCTTGTAAGCTCAACAGTCACAAATGGCTCGAGTAGCACCAGTAAGATAGCACAAGCCTGCAACACATAGCATTCAAACCACCTTTTTTTTTTGCTTACCTTCAGCCATATAAATATCCCGGCAAACAACATATAACAAGTCTACAATGTTTTACTAAAAAATACCTGCAATTTGGAAAAGTCAGAAATTTGTAAAGTTGGCAATTTCAAAAGAGTTCTCATATTTCTGGAAGCAAGCAGCTTCCAAGTAGTGGGAACTTTAAAATTCTAAAACAAAGATTTCCCCTCTAGCTGACATTGTAATAATCAAAGTCATCTATCTAACACTAGAAACAGAGAGTTTCTTCCGACTGGCGTGAGATCCCTATCTCCATTCTACCACCTTGGTAGAGCCCTGTATTTTTTACATGTGAAGTCCACGTCCAAGCTTATAGCTTTTTCTTTTTTCTGGCACGCCTCGGTTGCTCTCGGAACTTCTGCACTCCGTCACGCTGTGCAGTCGATTGTATGCATCCTGACTGGACGAGTTTGTAGCTTTGGAGCGGTGCATCTTTCTAACCATATTCTGCTTTATCCCCCATTTTTTATCTCATTTCTTTGCATTATTTTCTATTTTTTTCATCTTTAAGAATTATTTCATATTACTGTTGCACTTTTACAGTTTCTTTCTTGCTTTATTTACCCATAAGCATTATCTCGCATTTCACATTATTTACGTTGCAAAAGGCTATATTGACAACAACGTAAGTCCCTATCTAATCGAATAGACCGTTTAGGGCACCCCGTGTCCACACATACCCAGCACCACCCTCCCATGGATACAGGGTTGGAACTGTCGCATCCGCTAACCCCCAGCTTTCTTCCAGCCATCGACTTTTTTGGTCACTACAGTTTTCTAGCACTAGAAGTAGGGCCTTTTGGTGTCTTTGCCACATGTAAAGGTATTTCTGTGAGCCTTCTGCACTCTAATACACATCAGCATAAATGCAACACCCTCTTGTGGTTGTTTGTACTCTATGCGGTGTAGATCAGTCGCCCCAATAGTTTCTCTAGAACCCTACAGAACACAAGGCCTCTGATCGCCGATTAACTAGCTCATTCTACGGTTGTCTTGCATGCCATTTGAATCCCATCCTATGTGGTACAAACTAGTCACCTTGACGGTCCCTCCAGGATACTGTGAGACATAAATCCTGCTTGATTACTAGCTAGCTTGCCCATCCTATAGTTGTCTTGCCTGTGTTCTATACCCCATCCAGTGTGGTACAGACCGGTCACCTTAATGGTCCCTCTCGGATCCTGTGAGACATAAAGCCTACCTAGTCGCTAGTTAATTTTCTACTCTTACGGTATTCTCATATGCCTTCCACACCTTAGCTTTCATTAGCATAGACTTGACACCCATCTATGGTTGTTTACATGTCGTATGGTGTAGATCAGTCATCTCAACGGTTCCTCCAAAACCCTACAAGACAATAAGCCTTTTGACAGCGATTTAACTTGCCTTTCCTTTTTACAGTAGTCCTGCATGTGTTCTGCATCCTAGCCAGTGCAAGTGAAAATGTGACACCCTTGGAGGTTTTTTACACCTTGTGTGGTGCAGGTCGGTCACCTCGACGGTCCCTCCGAGATTCTACGGGACATAAAGCCTTCTTGATCATTTGTCAACTGAACTTGCCTTATGGTAGTCTTGCATGTGCTCTGTACCTCATCATGCATAGGCATAGACATGACACCCTCTATGGTTGTTTACGCTTTGTGTGGTATAGGTTGGTCGTTCTGACGATTCCCCTAGAATTCGGCAAGATGTAAAGCCATCCTTTTGTCGCTTTTTTCTCAATCCTTCTATTCTGTTGCATTTTTTGCATTTTTTTCATAATCACTTGCTCAGCAATGGCTTTTGCCACCACCGCTATGAACACCTTCAATGTGGAGGTGCCCTTCACGGTCCAAGGCACTACTAGTGCTGAATAACGGCTAAATCCAACGCAGGAAGCATGCCGGTCTCTCAGAATCCAAAACTGAGGACCAGAGGGACTGGCCCAGTAACACAAGTGTTATAGTTTCCTTTGTGCAAAGGTGCAGGCTAATCTGCCCTTGGATTTACACAAACTCAAAGAAAAACGTAGCTTCGAGTTTTCTTACTGCAACAGGGAGGAATTTTTTCCTACCCTAGGCATTTATTTGCCTTTAATGCAAGCATACCAAAGGCTTCTAGATCAACTAATCTAGTTGAACAGGCTTAGGGAACAGCAAGACACAACGTCCAACTAGGATGATGCCTTTCAAGATTGGCAGGAGAAACTCGATTCCCAATCTGACGAGGGAGGTCAAGCCAACCCCATTCCTGTCTTGCCTACCTAGTCCTTCTGGGCCAACCCGATGTCTATCACCATCCCCTTTATCATTATACCTATGCTTCAGTAGCCTACAACCGCAACTACAATGGGTAGCCATGCTACATTCCTAGTGTGCCATCAGCCCCATTACCTAGTTGCCCCTGTAGCAACTGTGCAGCCGCAAGCCATTTATCAGCATGCTCCCATGGTGCACAACACGCCTATCATGGGTACCCTACTGCATATCCATATAGTACCTACTTTGCAACTACACATAACTCCTACGCTGATTCCTACCTACGCATCTGTTCTGGCCACTTTGGCAGGCCCGGGCCCATCCACATGGTGGACCTCATTCTCTTCTTCATCCATTCTACAATCGTTGCAGATGTCTCACTACGTTCACCCTTAGGCCTATCTGACCCTGCAAATGGTACATCCTAGCACGGGACCATGTTCTACCCACCGGTAATCCAAACGGCCTATTCGGTGAATCAACCCACTATTACCACTCCAACAATACCACCCACCAGGTGATGGACAACGCAAATAGCACCTTTAGTAGGGGTGGTCCCAACGGCAACCCCAATGGGTCAAATTACCACCACCATCATACCACATGTGGGAGTTGCCTCTGTAGTCCCTCAGCCATCTACAATGTCATTGGGTCTAGACCAAGCATTTCAGCTCATCCAGACCCTAACTAAGGAAGTAAAATGCCTCAAAGTTGTTGGGTCCGATACGGTACAAGTCATGAACTTCTATCAGGATGACCCCATCAACCCTGTAATCCCTGCTTTGATATTGCCAACTGGGATGTCCCTCCCACACTTCACGAAGTATGACGGGGAAGGGGATCCCAATACCCATCTCGTCACTTTCCGGTTGGAGTCTTTGCTATTACAACAGTGGCCACATACGATCATTCGCATCTTCGCCATGTCGCTAGCTGGGAAAGCCCTAAATTGGTACCGTGCATTGCCACGTTCAGCCATTTTGACTTTGGAAGAATTGTTGACCCAGTTTGTGACACGCTTCAAATATAACTTGAAGTCAAAAACCACACTAGATCAGCTGATGGATGTGAAACAAGACCCATTAGAACCAGTCCAAAAATTCATTCAACGTTGGAGCGCGACACTTAACAAAATCCATGAGCCCATCCCAGAGGCTCACTTGTTAGTCATCTTTAAGGGTGCAGTGAATGACTTCATTAAGTCCAAAGTATATTACCTTGCTCCATGCTCACTTAGCCAAGCTTTCGCTTAAACGAAAAGCATATAAGACGCGGCCGAGGCAAGCAAAGACCCATCCTACATCACTTACAAGAATAGTTTCACAAAAAAGGACAAGGGTAAGGCCCCAACAACCATGGTGGCCATTGTGTCAGCTGTGGCTAAGCCCAAACATAGCAACAGTGGAAGCAAGAATAACAAGAAACCATCCATATCTGCGGCTAACTATGCACCCAAACTGGGCCAAGCATCACAAACTGCCACACCTGGGCCCAAGACATCTGCATACACTAAACCCAAATTTGAGCATGAAGATCATTCGAAATACACCCCACTGCCTCTCAAACCTTCAAAACTCCTGAAGCAACTATTGGCAGCGGGATACAGCCAACACAAGAAAATTTTGGAGGAAGCAAACATGAGACATCGATGTTACTGCAATCTCCTTAGGAATCCCTCTTTGGCCCTGCCCAATGAACCCCTGGTTCCTAGGGGTTTCAGGCTAGATAGGCTTTGTGACTACCACCAACTATGTGGTCACACCATGGATTATTGTCTATCATGGTAGGATGACATCCAAAGATTAATCGACCTAGGAAAGCTGATGCTGGATGAAAGTAACCCAGTACGCCCTGAAAATCAATCTATGTATGTCTACATAGACCCCCTCAATGCCAATAATTCCAGTTACATAATCAATTCCATTGGTATTGACAATGATCCCACGTCATCCTTACAGCCATTTGTGATTCGTGTGCCTCAGCATAGTGCACCAATACCACCAATGGTTGGCCCAAGTTCGTAACTGCCCTTCATCTTGAAAGTCCCACCGCGGGAATCTACCTCTACACCACCTATTGATGAGGCCACGCGACCCCGTCAGCCACCACCTCTAGCTCCATTCATCATCAGGGGGCCAACATCTTCAACAGCCCCCATCCTCTGCAACAACATTAAACAACCTCCTTGTCCCACTAGGCGAGAAGCCTACTTGGTGGGTGAGGTATCAAAGGGGAATACCGTCAAAAGTATCTCCAAGCCTATGCCTTTGCCCCTTGTATTTGCACCTTCACCACCAAAGATGAAGGTTGACACGATTACACAACCTGCGTCACCTTGCCAACAAAGATCTGAACCTAGGTCCGAAGTCATCTCTCCTCGAGAGATTCGTCTTCTAGGATGAATTGAGGAGGAGGAAGGTGTCAAACATGTGGGTGGCCAAGACTTCTTGAACACCCTCACCTAGGTCGAGCAAGTCCTAAGGTAGAAAAATGCTACCTTAAGCTTGTATGACTTGGTCATGACATCTGTACCTCACCGTAAGGCTCTAGTCCACATGTTAACGATGATTCCAGTCGATGAAAACATGCCAGCGGAAGAGAAAGTGATTTACTTGGTCATACTCCCCTCTGTACCCATAGATTCTATAATACCTTGATTAACTTTCAGCAGTGACGCCATTAAGAAAGATCCCAAAGGAGGTCAGGTGACTATGGTGCCTCTCTTCATCACAATTTGGGTCGGCCAACACCAGATCTGAAGGGTACAGGTCAATGATGGGGCTGTCACAAATGTCATTTCCTTCCCTATTATAGATAAGTTGGGATTGGTCTACTAGATCAAACCAACGACAATGTTGTGTCTGTGGTCCTTCAATGGGGCACACATCCTAGTGAATGGCACAATTCATGTAAACTTCACAGCAAGGGACTAGTTCCCCACAGACGCAACGTTCATCATTGTTGAAGAAATGCCCAGGTTTAACCTAATCTTGGGAAGATCGTGGTTAGCACAACTTAGGACTGTCTCCTCACCTATACACCAGGAAATCCACTTACCATACGTGGGTGAAGAGGTGATAATCCATGGTGATGGGGTAGTAACATAAGTAATTAGCAACATAGGCATTGAATAGGGTTCAGAAGTTACAACCTCTGAAGATGAAGCACCTGTTCATGCATGCATTAATCATACAACAAAGTGATTGGTCCAACAAGTTGACCCTCAAATCAAAAACGCATGGTGTGAGTTGCCCTTCCAAGCGAAGGACAGTGTTATGAGTGGGGGCCTGGGTGAAATGCCTTGGCTCTATGTTCTGATCAACCCACGAAAGGTCAAGAGGTAGCTATGCATAGTGTAGCAGCCTTACGACCTCCCACCTAGTTGCTATCCTTGCATATTCACCATTTCCTTTTCTCGTCAATATTCTATCCTTTCAGCATGCTACACTAACAGCCCAAAATGGCCCAAAACTAGCAATGGCCCAAAATGGTCTAAAACTAGCATATGAAAGCATGAAAACTCTACATAATGCATAAGTTAATACAAAACTAGTATCCTTGCTAAATTTTTTCATTTCATTCAAAATTTTCGCCCATTGGCAGTGTTTGTAAACTGTTCAAAATTTTTAATAAAAAAGAAAAAAGAGAGAGAGGAGTCCCATGTTGTCATGGGTTATCTCCATTCGCATCACCTTCGCCGTTTGCCCTTGCTTCACCTACTTGTGCATTGCCCGCTCCTATGTTGCCCCTTACCAGCTCTTTATTTTCTCCCTCCACGGGCCTCACACCTTCATTGAGGGCTTGTATCCTAAAAATAAAGTAGTTAGCTAGGGCAAAAAATGTGGTAAATGCTAGCTATAGCATAGCATTAAAGTTACTAACCTGAGGAGAGCTTGCGTTGGTCTCAAGAGGTATCTGGTCTCGACCGAGCCTGAGGCGATGCCCAATCTCCTCTATCGAAATGTCCATCCAATGCCTGTTACTAGGCTCAACATTCACAGTGGAAACTTTCTCCCTTTCCAAGGTCATCCACTTTAGAGGTTCCTGAGAAAGGGAGGTGGTTGCGGTCTCTCCT
>MNCI01017274.1:147453-174486 GCA_015680685.1 Gnetum montanum
TATACAATCTTCAATGGGTTTCATTTTCTAGCTTGTATGTATGGTTGTGATCCCTCTGGGATTTCCCCCATTCGAACACCTTAGCGCTGATGTCTTTCATATCCTAGCACTTTTGGGCTAGTAAGTCCATTTGCATCTGCTATTCGATTATTTTGCGGGTGGACTCTACATTTTGATGAATGATAGTCCAAAACCTGGCATAGTCATCCACAGCCCTTTGCAAATCAATAGGGTTAGGGTTATGGTTTATGAGGAAATTGATCCTCAACCTGAGGTTCTCCACCTCGGTGACCAGTTCGGCCTCTCTCTAATCGGCCCTTTGGACTTGTTTCCACAGGTATTCGTTGGTGCATCAACACTCCCACAGAGAGCACGCTAAGTGCAAGACACATTTGTAAGCCTTGTTAAACATATGACGAGGCACCTCAGTTACATCAGGCAAAAGTGCAGGCACCACGCCAACCTCCATATGTCATGTTGGGTTCCACTTAAGCTGAGAGGCTATTCAACATAGAAATCATAGTAATCATGTTAGCATAACATAATCAACAAACTCAAAAATTTCAATGTAGCAACAAAAGAATAGTTAACACTCCTTACTCACATGAGTGTCTGCCTGCTGTAGGCATTTGATCATGTCATCAACAAGTCCATGAACAAATGCAAACTTGTCAAGGACTTTAGCCCATGACTTCGTATGAGGCGGAGGAAGTCCTGAGACATTAGCAGTACCACCTGTTACATGAGTAAGCATGTCAGCAATGGCAAAAATGGACTACAGTAAGGCACAAACAAAGCCTAACTCACTAGCATCCGACTGTCATCTTTCTTCTTGCCGATGCAAGACAATTGCGGTAGGCTCGGTAGAAGGCTTGACCAAGTCCATGAAAACCCCTACCTAATGTGTTGGTGCCTTTCCTTTCAGGAGAGTAGCATCTTTTTTTTTTGGAAAGGTACCTCTTTGTTAGGAAGAGGCTCCCTAATGACAAGAGTTCCTGCCCTGGAGACAGAAGCTTCATTATTCCTGATTGGGGCCCTTTCTTCCAAAGCCGAGGCCCCTGTCTCTTTATTTGTCACCATCGTCTTGAGGGCCAACACTTCCTCATTTCCTTCTTCTTCTTCATCATCATCATCTTCTTCTTCTTATTCTACCCAAAGAAGGCCATACATATGTCAAATCGAAACAAGTTAACTCAAAACAGATGCCACACTACGACGCACTACCTAACGAAGCATAAAATAGCAGGCAATAGCAAAGTAAACTAAATATTCTGGAGTGCTCCCCAATGGGGGGTTGCATTCATCACAACTTGAACCACAGTCTTTGCCCCTCCTCTTTGTGAAGGCTTTCTGTGGCTGAAGGAGGTCTCTTTCTTTGTAGCTCCATGAGCATGGTCTTAGCTATGAGATGTTCACCCTGTGTCACATTTCTGATTATGGCAAGGGGTGTCTCCCCTAAGCTGCCTTGTCTGCAAGCACTATGAACTACTAGGTCTTTAGTCATTATAGACAACAACTCCCCCACCATTTCTTGTGGGTCCTGGGCTTGCATAGTCTGAAGGACCTATTGAATCCATGGCTTAGGAATCTAGTCACAATCTAGCTCAAACTAGACTTTATCCTCCTGGACCACTAGGAACTCCATGAAGTGCTTTAAATAGCCTATGTAGAAAGCATAGTGTATGTTAGATCGGGACTCCGTTGGCTCACAGAGTCGCAAAATATCATCCTGCAAACCACTACATAGGAATTCGGCCCAGTTGTAACGAGCCCCCTCCTCCATGACTTCCCACATTACCCAAGCCTAGTCAAGCCCTAGGACCTTCCCTTGGGTGAGCAATTTTGGGAATGCGTGGGCATGAAAGATCGGGTATATCCCCATAGCAAGACCTTCCCTAAGTTTGTCCGTAGGGAACCCCTTTCGCTCCTTGGTGAGCCTCAACCACTCCTTGATATGCTGCTTTTGAAGGATCAACTTCTGCTTTTCCTTCAACATCACGTTAGTGCCATCATCAGGGATGCCAAAAAAATTTGCAAACAGCTGGTCGTTGATGTCAATGACCACTAGCACACCCCACACGTACGTACAAAAATGGCTTGCCTACCTATAGAAGGATTTGACCAAGGAAACATCTCTATAGCAAGGATGTCTAGATTTGGAGCCATGAACAAATCCATAAGTCCAGCCATTCAAATTTTCTTGAGCAAGGGGTCCGGAGCCCCTCATTCTAACCAGCTTTGGCTCACCGCTACTTCACCATATTTGAAGTAAATGTTTCCCCCTTGCCTCTTGGCAATTACCATCGTCACCTCACAAGGCTTCTTTAATCCTGTAGCAATGATCACAAAACGTACTTAGCATAACAAAATACGAAAACACCTAAGTATGTTGCACATGTCTATTAACCCACTGGGTCTATATAGTGAGGGGAATTGCGAGAGTTTAGCCCCCAGGACTGCTTCGAGCATGACCTGCTTGAAATGTTCTCTCCACTCCTTGTCCAGCCAACCCTTCATCCTACAATAACTGTAGAGGGAGTTGAGCATGTGTAGCTAGGAATAGTATCCCTCCCTGCAATGACTAGTCACGCCCGCCCGTAGGCTCTTGGCAGAGGAAAATTCCCATAGGGCTAGCTTTGTTGTGGCCAACTCACCCAGTTGATCATGAACCTGATCATCATCAATATAGAACCTGGTGACAAGCACACACTATCAGCACTTAGCCAAGTATGGCCAACATTGCACAACCAAGCAAAGTAAAGATGCAAAACTCACCCGCCAATGCAATGGACGGTCCCTTGTGGGTTCTGAAAGTAGGTCACCATTTGGCACACAAGATACAATGTGTTGTATGGGTGATAACACTAGTATTCTGGCATATCCCAGATCTATGCTAAACGCCTCAACCCTGTTGAGTGTGGATTAGATCCTCCTCCCAGCCTGCGTGTAGTTGCGTCATCAGAAAGGTATCTCAGGATGCCCCGATTTGTCCCTGGTAGTATGGCCTCTATTATGCTGAATGCCTTCTCTTTGTCTAAGGAGGACCAAACCATGAGACTAAAATGGTTGAGAAGGAATTGCAGGAAGTCTCATTCTTCATCCTTGAACCAAACCGCTCGCTCTCTCACATGTATCAGAGGAGGAGGAACATTGGCCTTAGGTCTACCCACATGACATAGGACCCCTTCAAGGTCCAAGACGATCAGCCTAGACCTTGGCCCTACCCTACATGACGAAACCAGAAGATATTGATATCAAATTTAAATGCAATGCAACCGCAACATAGTAGCACTTAGTAGAACATGAATGTAGCATAACATAACCCTTTATTCACCATACCATAGCAAGGATGCGAAAGCCTACCATAGCAAGAACACACAAGTAGCTTAGCATAGCAACAAAATAACTAACAAAATGCTCAAACAAAAACACAAGTCGCGGTGCTACGTCAAACATAACCAAACCCTCCTGAGGGTTTTACATCACGACATGCCAAGGTCAAGCAACTTAAAGGGTCCTAGCCCCGCAGTCGTGACAATTGCAACAACAGCAACGGCCTTGCATGCAATCATAACGAGACCCTTGCACAATATCCATGACCAAAAGAATAAGAGTCCATGGTAATAAAAAAGCTCAAATAACATGGCCGTAGAAAATATAAATGAAAAAACAAATGAGACGCAAATCTAGAGCAAAAAGTGGTAGAAGGTGCAAGATGAAAAGGATAGAGGAGACATGAAAACTCACTGAGTCAACAATGTGCTCTCCCATGTCGGAACGCATGCTTGTGGCCCATGCCTCAGGGTCTTCTTCACCTCCCTGACCTTCACAAGAACCAACTGAGTTTTAGGAGGCATAGCCCTACTTGCAGATTTATGACCTTTTCCTTAGAAATTCACCTCGCTAATTGATTAACACAATTGCTATGCACTCCAAAATCGCCGAGTGCTCCGATGAGGATTCTACGCTTTTACAGTGAAAATGTCAAAATTACGAGGGTCCAATCCCTATTTATGGTAGTAGTGGAAAAATGAGGAAAAATTCCTCTTTCTCTCTCTTCGATTAATGCGAAGTGCGGCGTGCAGCGTAGCATGCTCGCCATGACATCACAACACTATTAGCATTTAAACCTTAGCATGCTTCAGGCCAATTACTTGCCTTCCCAAAAACTAATATAATAATGTTTTTTTTTAATTAAAGGTGTGAAAAGACCTTAAACTAACAAACCTAGCATGATTACACTCCTTAGGATCCAAAAATAGTAATTTCGATCATAGTCCACAATGACATCAAGCTAACTAAGTCCTTACATTAGCAGTTACCTCGTACACCTTGACATAGGTGGTATTATATTTTCTAGCAGTTTCATGTTTTCATTCCTGCACTGGTAGTTCAATACCACTAGTACTCATAATTTCATTCTTTCTATCATTATTTTGCATAGCAAGGTTTCACATGTTGCAATATTACAGTTCGAAATGACACTAAACTAGCAGTTTGACATTCACATATCGATAGTTACACAACCTCGCACTTCACCTCAACAATTTTCATATCTTTAACAATTCTAGACTCTTGTGCCTTGGCGGTCCACCACGACCTTAAACTAGTAAACTCTCAAGTTGCCTTACTTAGCAACTTGCATCTCAGTGTTGCTTTGTAGATTTACATTTCACACAATCTCTGATGATCCTTACCTAGGCTTTCATCTTATGATGGCCAGTCATGCAAGAGATGGAAACTCGTCGGGCCCTTTCCACACCTCTAATGTTAGCAGGGCCATAAGGCAAGCTTGCGAGACAATTGAACCCTGACATGATTGACTGGGGATCGATTACAATTAACACTATAGCAACCTTAGAAGCACCCCCAGATTGGCCTAGACACCTGGTCCACACCCTAGATTTAGAGGCCAGGGATGTAACCAAGGATCCTCTTGTCAAGATACCCATAACTATGTTAAGAAGGAAGGCAAAGACATTAAGACTTGGCTCCCTCCTAGACATAAAAATACACAAGGGCATAGTTAAAACTTTTTAGGATCACATCGATGTCTTTGCATGGTCATACGGTGACATGCCCAATCTGGATCCGTGGCTAATTTAGCATAACATCATCCTAGACCCACACGTAAGGGCAGTCAAGAAAAAGGCACATAAGATTAAGCCAGAAATTGCACGAGCCGTAAGGGACAAAATCACAAAGTTATACCGAGCAGGTTTCATCTGTGCAGTTGACTATTCAGAGTGGGTGTCCAACATCGTTGTGGTTTCAAAGAAAATAGGAGGCATACGAATCTATATAGACTTTCGAGACTTGAACAAGGTAATGATTAAATACAACTTTCCACTCCCAAGCATCGATCAACTCATCGACACCATAGCTAGTCATGCTTTGCTATCCTTCATGGATGGTTTCTTTGGATACAACCAAATCCACATCAACCCAGAGCACCAACTGTCGACAACCTTCATGACTCCATGGGGAACCTTCTACTATACCATGATGTATTTCAGGCTCAAGAATGCTGGAGCAATCTACCAACGAGCCATGACCTACATTTTCAGCAACTACATCCTAGAAACATTAAACAATTACATGGATGATATAGCGGTTAATTCCAAAGAGGTGGCCCACCACCCACGTGATCTAGAGTTAGTTCTCAAGTGCTGCCAAAGGCAAGATTTACATCTTAATCCTAAGAAGTGTGTCTTTAGGGTCAAGACCAGATGCATGTTAGGTTTTGTAGTATTAGAGGCCGGAATACGGGTGGACCCAGACAAAGTCAAGGCCATCATGAATCTAGCCCCCCCTAAAAATCTTAAAGAGTTATGTGGTTTATAGGATAGAGTGCAATTCATTTGGAGGTTCATAGCAAGGTTGATCAAAAAGTTACACCCCATGCAACATCTTCTAAAGAAGGGGTTTGACTTCGAATGGACAACCTAGTGTCAACAAGCCTTTGACAACCTGAAGAAGGAGCTCTCGCACCTCCCAACGATACACTTGCCGCAAAGGGACAAGTCTTTCTTCATATACCTTGCCACCTTCGACGCATCCATAGCCACACTGCTATGTTAGAAGAAGGATGACAGTTCTAAGATATCAGTGTATTACCTGAGCCACGCATTGATATCATATGAAGAAAAATACAACAAGGTGGAGAGGAACTGCCTAGCCTTAGTGTTTGCACTAAAAAAGTGGCGGCATTACCTATTCTGCAGCACAACCAACATCATTTGAAAAAGCAACATACTCCAGGCTATCACTGGCAACTTGTATGAAAGTAGTAGGATAGCTTGATGGAAAGCAATAACTGCAGAGTTCAACCTACGTTATGTAAGTCAATCATCGACAAAGGGCCAAGCCATAGCAACCCAACTTGCGGCCTCGCCAGTCGATGACCAGGCAACCGTAGATCTCGAGTTCCCAGATGAATACATTAGCAATGTTGCCATCATCCTGTCGCATTTTGAGAAAACCTTACACTTCGACGATGCCTCAACCACATGAGGAGGTAGCACCGCTACCACAATAACATTCCCCTCTATGGAAATGTACCCATCCACTTATCGTTTTACGTTCCCTTGTACCAACAACGTGGCAAAGTACGAGGGGCTACTTAGAGGCCTCTTAACTACCCGCACACTACATGTACAACACCTAGTGATCTGGGGAGATTCACAACTAGTCATGAATCAAAGCACCGAAGTCTACGCCTACAAGGCTACACACCTACAACTCTACTACGACCTAGCAAAAATCTTACTGAATCAATTCGTAACCACTGATGTGCAACACTTGCCACACAACGAGAACACCATAGCAGATGCCTTAGCTACCCTCACGTTAAACATTCCATTGCATTCCTTTGCAAACCTACCAAATACAATCATAGAATGTGCGAAGCCTATCACTCAGGCAGAACACGTGGCCTCTGTTGACACTGCGGACACCCCGGAGTGGTATGATAACATTATGGCTTATTTTCATCATGGTAAATCCCCAGGTGGATTAACATTAGCTCAAAGAGATGTAATCCGCAAACATGCTTAGCAATACATGCTCATGGGAAATGATGCCCTGTGCTAACAATCCTACGATGGGATATTATTGGCATGCATGGGCGGTAAGCAAGAACAAAAGGTAGTTAATGAGGTTCACGAAGGGCTGTGTGATGGACATATAGCACCCAGGGCTATGGCTACGAAAATCATATGCCTAGGGTACTATTGGCCCTACATGGAGCATGACTGCCTGTAGAAGGTCAAGACATGTGACACATGCTAGAGATACGCAAAGCTCATACACATAGCACCTACAAACCTGCACCCAACACAAATTACGTGGCCCTTCCAACAATGGGGACTAGACCTCATAGGGCTTATCATGCCTAAGTCCTCTACAGGGCATAGCTTCATTATCACTACCACAGAGTATTTTACTAAGTGGGTGGAAGCTACTCCCCTGAGGAAAACGATGTCTTAGCAAATCTTCCATTTCATCCTCGATAACATCGTAACTAGGTTTGGGCTTCCGATGACTATTGTGATCAACAATGGACCACAGTTCAGCAGTATGGAAACCCAAACCTTCTATAGCAACCTAGGAATTAAATAATCATTTTCTTCTCCTTATTATCCGTAGGCAAATGGGTAGGTGAAGGCTACAAATAAGTCCATCATCAACTTTCTGAAGTGTATGCTTAGCAATAGCAAGAGGCGGTGGCATGAGAAAATACTCTACATCCTCTGGGGCTATCAAATGACTTGTAGAACTATGATGAGTAAGACCCCTTACAGTCTTGTTTATGGATCTGAAGCTGTATTGCCTCTTGAGTTGCAGGTACCCTCACTTCGGATGATCCTATCCGACGCCGTAAGCAAAGCCCAGAACAATGAATCACGAACCATCTATCTCGACTTGGTGGAGGAAGAACGCTTGCAGATGTTGAGACGAATTGAGCATTACCAGAACAAACAATAGCAGAAGCACCATGTAGACCCACATCGTTGGCCAGCGCAGAAGGGAGACCTCATCCTCAAGACCATCTGTGAGCACATAAGTAAGTTCTCAGCCAACTAGGAAGGTCCTTATGTGGTCACTAAGGCCTTCGGGAATGGATCTTTCAAGCTGGTAGACATGGATGATAATGAGTTTGCCAACCTGGTGAACCATACGTACCTCAAGCCGTACTACATTTGAAGTGCAATGGCAACAACAAAAATCATCCTCCACAATGTAAAATTGGCATTGTTAGTCCACTATGACTATAAACTAGCATTGCACGTCTGCTATGATGTAAAATTGGCATGTACGGTCTGCTGGGATGTTAAACTAGCACAACGGTCCACTGGGACCTTAAACAAGCACATGGTCTACCAAGACCTTAAACTAGGTTTGCATCGCACCCTCAACATGCACCACCACCAGATACACGTCGAATGAAGGGGCGTGATACTGACACATGGGTGGGACATCGCAGCTCCAGGACATAGTTCTCGACATAAGGAGAACACGGTCCAGGGCATACGTGCCACCACCCTTGGCGTCATGCTAACCCTTCAAAGATATCATATGATGTCATACGGACCCTTTGAACCTACCATCACGATGGCCCACTACCCAGATGGGAGTTCCTAGGCTCGTTCCTACTTCTGAGGTGCTGACAGTATTATGGCCTAGCCACAATATTGTTTCTCTTTAGCTCCCTACCAAGGTTTCAGCTCACACAATGTTCAGCTATGTGGTAGCTAATCTCATAGCTGAACTGAGCATACATTCCTTTGGCAGGGATTCTAGTGCATCTGCATCCATGGTGCCTTGGGGACCAGCTCCCCTACGATCGGTGCTGCTAGGAACGCTTTTGGCCTTCTTGCTTTGGGCATCTCACACGAACAATGGTGTCCAAGAGTAATAATAATGCCAGCAGCCTACAAGACCTCGTACCCACAGATGCATCCTACTACAGTAGCAAAGGCTACAGCGTCGCGAAGTGAGTTCCTCGACTAACATGGTTATTTGAGAGTGAAAATTTTGACATGCGTTTAACATAGCTCGCTGTGCAGAAGACTACAGTAGGTAAGTCAAAGCCCTCCATGGATGTAAAGCAACTCATCCTGCGGAGGAGACACATGCCTACAGGAGGTTGAAGAACAACGCCAGCCAAAGATGAAAATGCAAACGAGCCCCTCAGAGTACTTCGACGAGGGACTTAGCTAAACATCATCTTTGCTCTCTACCTTAACCTCCACAAAACCAATGCAACACTCAAGCATGACCAAGCGATGTCCTAACACTCACCAAGCAACAACTTTAGCATTTTTCTTGCTGCGGTGTTTCGTATTCTTTGCTGATGTCCATCAAGCCTGTTCTCTAGAAGTCAACAAAGAGGGGCCAATCAAACATCCTAAAAAATGCGGTGTCATCTTGGCCTCACCAGGATCTTGCAGTCTGCACAGAACGATGGCAGTTCATCAAGAGAAGAATGTTTTGAGTCCAAGTAAGCCAATTTGGAAAATTTTCTACTTTGAACATGGATAGGTTCTGTACCATCTTGCCCACCCACCAAAGTAGCCTAAATAGCTAGCACCCTACTCAGGAATAACATGCAGAATCGGTGACAGCATCCTAGATGTGTAAGAAACAGTTCTGCAAGTTTTGTAAGTCACAAAGCCTACTACGCTATGCTATGCTCTGTAGCATAGCAATCTTTAGAAGACGATGGTGGAACAAAATGCTACGCTATGCGACATCACATAGCGTAGCATGGAAATGACTTCACTACCCACTCCCCTCGTCCAATTTCGAGTTCAGTGGTGATGTCCTTTTTTCGTCAGGAAGTGGCAGAGTATGTCTGCTGCTACGTTATGCTAAGCTACATGGCATAGCAAGGCGTAGCAATCCTGTAGTAGAGACAAAAGGTAGTTCAAAAGGGGAAGTCGACAAAGTTTGTAAAACTTGCATCATAGAAGAATGGTTTGCAAATCAGCAAAACTCTTGCGACTAAGGCAAGTTGCTACGCTATGCTATGCTATGTAGTGTAGCATAGCATAGCAAGCATGTAACAAATAGCAGAATGCACAACAAGGTGCTATGCCATGCCGAGCATGCTATGTCACAAAGCATAGCAAGGTAAAGAGGTGGTTGCATGACATCAATGCACTCCACTTAATCTGACCATTGGCACATGTCTCCAGATGTTGACAATATGATTACGGTGTGGTAGGATCATAGTTATTACATGGAAGATTCGCATCTTAATAGTCTTGTAAGCCCAACGGTCATAGATGGCTCGAGTAGCACTAGTAAGATAGCACAATCCTCCAGTGCGTAGCATTCAGACTACCTTTTTTTTTTGCTTACCTTCAGCCCTATAAATATCCCGGAAAATAGCATATAACAAGTCTACAATGTTTTACTAAAAAATACCGGCAATTTGAAAAAGTTAGCAATTTGTAAAATTGGAAATTTCAAAAGAGTTCACATCTTTCTGGAAGCAAGTAGCTTCCAAGTAGTGGGAACTTTGAAATTCTGAAACAAAGATTTCCCCTCTAGCCAACATTGTAATAATCAAAGTCATCTGTCTAACACTAGAAATAGAGAGTCTCTTCCAGCTGGTGTGAGATCCCCGTCTCCATTCTACCACCTTGGTAGAGCCCTGCATTGTTTGCACGTGAAGTCTACGTCCAAGCATATAGCTCTTTCCTTTTTTCGGCATGCCTCGGTTGCTCTCGGAACTTCTACATTCCGTCACGCTGTGCAACTGTTTGTATCCATCCTAACCAGATGAGTTTGTAGCTTTGGAGTGGTGCATGTTTCTAACCATAATTTTCTTTATCCCACATTTGCTATCTTGTTTCTTTCCATTATTTTCTATTTTTTTCATCTTTAAGTATTATTTCATATTACTGTTGCACTTTTACAGTTTCCTTCCTACTTTATTTACCCATAAGCATTATCTCGCATTTTGCATTATTTACATTGCAAAAGGCTATATTGATGTCGATGTAAGTCCCTGTCTGATCGACCAGATCATTCAGGGCACCCCGTGTCCGCACACACCCAGCACCGCCCTCCCGCGGATACAGGGTTGGAACTGTCACATCCACCAACCCCGACGTTCTTCTAGCCACTGACGTTTTCGGTCACTACACATGTCATTTAGGAAAAAGTAGCAGTCCTATGGAATATGGCAGAAAAACATATGTAGATGGACCTTATCCCCCAGATCATTGAGGACTAGAAAGATCATTGCGCTTGGGTCCTAGAGTGGGGTAAGAAACAAAAGGTCCACAAGTGATAGTACAAGGTGAATCATGGGGCCTACCTTAAGTGACTTAAGGAGGAGTGAGTTGAATGGTAAAAGAGAGAGCTATTCATCTAGGGGATCTTGGCAAAGAGTCTTTATTAGCTTTTTGAAATTACTCTCTTTGTGGAGCAATCCCATACACTTTAGATTAACAATACTATAGGTGAGACTTATATTGGTGCTACTACTTGTGAGCCTTCTACTTGGAAAGCTATAAATAGGATTGAAATCCTCTCCAGAGTTGATCTTAGGAATGTTGACTAGGTCAACATGATGGAGGACTAGATCCTCCATCATTTGGAGGAAGGACTTCTACATCTACCCTTGGTAGTGAAACACCATAAATTTTGGGACTATCATGATTTAGCATAGTCCCAGAATTTGGTCAAAGATCTCTACAAGAACGATGTTACACTGGACTATGCAGACAACATGGCACCCCAAAAGTCTTAATTCCTATAAATCTACTTCTGAGCCTACCTACCACCCTTTGTAGCATAGTCAATGTAACACCCATCCAAGAGACCAATTTGTACAAGAGAGACATTAGGGGTAGACTGTATAGTTTGGAAAATTTTCTATCTCCTAGGTTGATAGGCTTGCTACACCCTCTAGCTTGCCTAGCTTGGCATATGACCTCGCTGATGGTTTACCCAAGGACCATGCTAAGAGTTTTCAAAAGTGTTTAGGATGAGAGAAATAGTTTGGAAAGTTTTCTAACTACGAGACCTGCTACACTATGCTACACTACATAGCATAGTACGCCTTGAGGAGACTGATTAGTGTCAAAGATGTAGTTGACAGCAACTCAACCTACTAGGATACCAGCCCTGCATTATCCTTAAAACATGATCAACATGATGTAAGAGAATGAAGAAAAATTTCATCAAAAATCATCTCAATTTGAGTGCTATGCTATGTTATGCTACATAGTATAGCACAATGTAGTAGGATTTTGGTGAAATGATACTTCCATTTAGATTTCTCTAACAAAGGAAACATGATTGCCCAGGGTTCAACCATCAAACATGATTGTTCTACTACCATGCCAAGATGTGATCAACCTCCCATGACTAAACATCTACAAAATAAGTCAAAATTCAAGGAACACTAGGTGCTATGCTGTGCTACACTACACAGTGTAGCATAGTGTAGCAGGGTCAGAACACATGAAGGTTCCTTGCCCAGTCGTTCTAGCAAAAGAATTGCACTTGGCCATGTTCCAACCTCCAAGACCACGTGTCCCACTTCACCCTTGAGCCCCAAGAAAATTTCCTTGACAAAACATTGTAGATCAATCGAGGATTCATGTCACATTGGCTACTATGCTACGCTATGCTGCACAATGTAGCGAGGAAACCAAGCCCAAAGTTGTCCAAAGCATGGACTCCGCAAGTCCTAGGACCTTTCAACATGGAAGGTAGGGTTGCAATTTCTTGTCCAATTAGGCCTCAGAGGGGTATTTTCAACTTTTAGGAAGATTTGTTATGAAACTAGCAACTATGCTATGCAGCATAGTGTGTGGGTGTTTATGCTACACCGATACATTGGGCAGCATAAATAGCGTAACACTTGCATGGAAATCTTAGGACATCTCTGGTTAGCTTTAGAACTTATTGATGATGGTCATTTCTAGTTTGACATATCTTCAATAGATAAGATCAGTAGCTTACTCTATTTTGCACCCCTCCCCCCCCAATTAATTCCCAAAGTTGTCCCTACGCTTGACCCTACTTGCAAGAGCAAGGAAGACGTAATCTTGGAGCACAAGATCCACTTTGCATTCATTTTTGGAATTCTTTGTAAAAAAATGGTAGTTCCCTGGACTCAAGCACATGTAGTTTGAATGGTATGGTCATGACTTAGCAAGTTCCACTTCCTACATAGCACTACACAATAGTATGGCACATTCATGTTTGCACCATCTAGGACCCAGGAGACTTGGCATCCAAACCACATTATTCTCCCTCTCCTAGCCCTATAAATACCCTAGAAAAAAATTTTCAAGGGGTTGGATGGGAAAATTTTCATTTTTTAGCAACTAGCAATTGACTTCCAGAGATTGATATTTTTTTTACACTTGGCTTTCCAGCAATTGGTTTTGGCGAAAATATTGGTAAGCAGTTGTCTTTTGGAAATCACCTTTACTATGCTTGGCTTTTTAACTTGGCTTCCTTGAAATTAGAGAAAACCTTAGTGGTAGCACTTCTAAGATCTCTCCTAGCCCAGCAAGCATTTGCTAATTAGTTCCTACTAGCAAGCCAATGGTACAATCAAGGAGCTGTGACCATACTATTGCATTGTAAGTTGTGCTTGTCCAGTACTGCAACTATCTTTACAACTTCTCTAGTTAAAAAAGGATTAAATCCCCTGATCTTGGGGTGGAAAATTCTCTCACTCAAGCTCACTCCATTTCATTCCACCATAGTTTGCATCATTGTCTATTAGTTTACATTTATTGCTTAAGTTACATCCTTTGCTATGCATTTACCATTATGTGTGTTATGGCTTTCTTTGCCTAAATCTCAGTGTGACATATTGAGACAAAAATTCACAAAAGGTTATTGTACATCGACTAAGTTCCTGTCTGATTGACAAAACCATTCAGGATTCCCCATTTCTGTTCTTTTCTACCACGGCCCTCACACGGATCTAGAGTTAGGTTGTACATCCGGTAACCTCTCGGTGTTCCATCCACCAGCATTTTTGACTACTACAAGAAGTAATGAAGCTAGAATCTCCACATGTTAGATGTGTTTTTTGTTTTTGTTTTAAGCTATGTTTTTGGCTATGGGTTACTACCTAGGTATATGTTGTTACATTTTAGGCCTTAGGAAACATAGGTGGCCTTAGAGATGAGGGTGGAAATGACCCACCACTTCTTCCTCTAGATGCCACTCAGCAACCTCTAGTAGCTTAGCTTGTTGGCTATTATTTTTATTTTCATTTTGATGGCTATGATTATCCAAGACTATGTTATAAATGGTTGTTATTTTCTAATATTCTTGCTAGACATTGTGAGCATGACTATCTATGTTGTGGACATTCTAACTTTAAATTTAAATTTTGGTTTTATTTTTGGCTATATGTATATATAGTTGTGGTAAACTTTGTAAATGTTGTAAATGTTGTGAATGTTGAGAATGGCTATGTTGAAAATTTGGCTATAAATGACTAATTAACTCAATAAAAGGCTAAACAAAAAGAAATATAATTAAAGGGAAATTTGGTATTTTTAGGCCATCATAGGCACAAGTTATATTATGTTGTGTGATTGTGCCTACATTTCCATTTTAAGGCCATGGGAGGTCATATTACTATTTTAAAGCCTTAGTGGACTATGAAACTAGTTTAGAGTCTGAGTGGACTATGTTGTGTGATTATCTTTGCTAGTTCAAGACCATGGTGGCCCATGATGCTAGTTTAAGATCTTAGCAGATTGTGTATAAAAAAGAAATATATTTATAAAGGTTTTTGATGTTTATAACATAATTAAAAATAAATAAAGTCTATAAAAAATAGGTAAAAATATAAATGAACTTAGGCTACATGCATAGGCTTTGTGCAAAAAATGCATAAAAAGATATAATAAACTACCAAAGAAAAGTAAGGCTACATGGCTATCAATGCATTTGGTCATAGGGGCATGGGGTGGAGAAGGTTAAGATGAACTTCACTTGTGAAGATTCTTCCTAATATTTGCAAGATTAGGAAGTGAGCAAGGCCTACTCTGCACAATCTTATATTTTCCATCCTCTTTGCTTATAATGTTAAAAGGGATTTCATCATGAGTTCATCCCATAACACATCCTATTGCTTATCATTGTCATCATTGGCTTTCTTGGGTTGTTGCTATCTTTTGGATTATTGTATTCATGGCTAGGGGCTTCTTCTTAAAGCTCCACATTAGACCCCTACACTATGTTTACATTGTTGATAGCTAAGGGAATCGTGTTATCATCATGAATTCTGATTTTACCTCCTTGGTAAGGAAGGTGAATTTCTTAATGGATGGGAGAGGACAAAACTCATAATTAAGTCAACCAAGGTTTTCCTAAGATAAGGTTGAACCCTGGTGTCTTCTCCACCATCAAGAAATTGGTAGTTGTGGGTAATTGCTCCACTACCACAAAATCCAAGGAGATAGACCCCTTGATAATAACTCTTAATCCATTGAAGGATTTGATAGCCATAGTGATTGTAGGTTATAACTGCTTAGTTAGGCCCAAGTGTTCAATGATGGTGCATGGGATGTTGTTATTTGTAGCTCCATGATCAACATGCACTCAATGTACTTTAAATTATCCTATGAGTATGGTTATGAATAGAGGGGGTTATAGTCACTTCATCATTTTTGGGATTAACCTTAATTTCACTATTGCAAAATATTAAGGATGTTGAATTCTCTTTCCTTGCTGAGGAAGGAATCATCACTACATGGGTGGCTTCTTCATTAGTGGTGATGTCCTCACTAATGGAGATGGAAGTCAACAGTTTGACTAACACCTCACAATGTGTGGCAAAAGTCATGATTAGGTCATACAAGCTTAAAGTTGTATTATTCTACTTGAGGGATTGCCTAACTTGGTCCATTTCACTACGGAATTTTTTATCATTGGCCATGAGCTTGTTAACCTAGTTGTGGTTTACTTCCTCCATGTGTCCTAAAATGTGAAATTTAGCATTAGATTGTGGTTGTTGTGGCTTTTTCTTGTTGTTCTTGTTATCAGCTTTGGTATCCCCCTATGGCTTTTTTGTTGGAGTAGGTTGGGTAGAGAAGGTCATGGGTATATCTAAAAGGGAAGTGGATTTTGATGGGCTCACTTTCTTTCATGACTCCATTTGCTTATCACTCTTGGTATTAGGATTTTTCTTATGCTTCCTCCATTGTTTAGCTAAAGTTTTTTTGTTGTCAACCATTGGTTGTGAGCAATAGGAAATAGTGATAGGCATCACAAGAGGTCATTGGACAATTGTTTGGGCTACAATTATTTATGTTGTGTTACGTTGGGGCACCTTGATGAAAAAAGGTTTTCTCAAAGGCACTTGTGATGGTACTCTTATGAAAAATGGGGATCTTGAGTTGTGGGAAGCTAAAGAAGTCCTCTCATTATAGATGAGTACTTGAATCACGAATGGTTCTCTTGTAGGTCTTTGATCATCATCAATGTTGAATGCTAAAATAACATAGGAGTTGTCATTAGCATTCAATGAGTCTTTCTAGACTTGCATTATCTAGTTTTATGGCCAAACTAGGTTGGAACATCTAAGACTATCTTCCCTCTATCTCTCATCCTCTGTAGGTCATCCCTTAGTGCAAGGCAAAAGTCTATGCAATGACCAGGTAGTTGGTGATAGTGGCAGAAGTGATCCAACTTGAAGTACTTAGGTAGTTGAGGGTCATCTTTCATTACTCTAGTGGGATTTTTGGTTATTTAATAGTGTCTATCATGCTTCTCTTAGGAAGCTTCAAACATCTATTTGTATTGCATACACCCACTTTTCAAAAGTTAGTCTAACAACTCATATTGTTTTAATGGCAGAATAGTGTATTTGGACCTATCTTTTCTTTCAAAGTTAGGTATGGTTGTTGTTGATGCAATAGCCCTAGAGATTGATGGTTGGTTATTGTAGTTATTAGTGGGTTCCTTGGTTGTGTTGGCCCTTGGTTCCTAGCTTATGATCTTTGTTTCTTTAGTCATAGTTCCTATAGTTGTATTGTTTTGTTTGTTTTTCTCTTTGTCTTTTCATGTATGTTGATTTTTATATGCTACATAGGCCAAATCATGAATGGCCTTTGTAGCATCCTCTATATTTTTAGTTTGAGAAAATGCCTTGCTAAGTGACTATGCATCATGGTAGTAGAGTTTTGACTTAATAAATGTTTTCATTGTCCCCTTGAATATGGCTAGAATATGGGCTTTAGCTATGTGCTCTAGTATTTCATTGAGTAGTTTAATCCATCACTAGATGAACTTATTTATAGGTTCTAAGGACCCCTACTGGACCTTCATGAATAGGTCAAGCATTGTGTTAGGCTTCAAGTTATACTTTAAGTGGTTAACAAATTGGGCAACTAAGTCCTCCAAAGAAGATATTTTTCCCCTAGGTAATATGCAATACCAATCAAGTGCTTTCCCAATCAAATACAAAGAAAATCCCCATGATCATATGAGGCCATGGTTGTAAGAGTAAGCACTTGGATCAAAAAGTAATAAGGTGAGCATTAGGATCACCTTCTCCATTGTATTTGCTAATTTGGGGAATAGGGATAGTAAGATAAAATGTTAAGGGTAGAACTATAGGACTGATGGGATCATCCTAGTAGACATCCATAATCTTGATAGTTTACGAAGTAGAGGCTTTAAGCCTATTCAACTTCTCTGTTAGATCCTAGATCATCTAGAAGACTTGATCTAGACCTTGTGATGGTCATGTTGGTTGTGGGATTTTACATAGGGCTATGGAATTTTTTGTGAGGCTTGTGGCATCACTATGGTTTGTAAGATAGAAGGAAGTGATTGCATTATGATTGTGGCTTATGGGCCAAACAAAGAAAAGGATGTTTGTATCAGTACCGAAGGCACAAATGGGACAAATGGGGTATGTGATCCTTGAGTTTCTTAGGATCCCATCGTAGACCCTGCATAGCTATTTAATGAATTTGTGGTGGTAAAAGCCATCATTGATGGTTGCACATATTGAGGTCATGTGGCAAATGACATAGATAGATTATGAGTCATATTTTGTGCCATCGATTGAGTTTTATGCATGGCTATGACCAGTGTGGGGTCTGCTATGGAAGATGGTGACACCATGCTCAGGAAGAAAAAAAAGGCATGAGGGGAAGGCTCAATGGCCATGGGGGTTTCTTATTGGAACAATCACCCTAGGCTTTTTTCAAGCTTATATTCCATCATAAATTCATCCTTCTCTTCCTATTATTCCTCATAGCTATGTTTTTCAACCTTTTCTTCCATCTCAATAAATTGGGCTAGAATACCCACATGGATATCAAATAGAGGTATTTGGTCATAGGAGGAAGGGATGTACTCCTTACCATTATAGTGGATAATTTTTAACTCCCTTTTGGCTTCTGCTTCCAAATGTGGATGAAAAACCACTAATTTCTAGCTCTTAGAATTCAATGGTAGATTTCTCTAAGTATCAAAACCTGGGCAAAATTTTTCTAAGTTTGGTGTCACATTGTGTAGCATAGACAACATAGCACACTGGGAGTCCTGTGTTTGCAAAAGTTTTCTAAGTCTACTTGCTACACTCCCCAGCACAGCTAGCATAGCACATCCTTCCAAGGCTAGTTTTCATAAATTTCAAGCTAGAAGTGGTGAAGGGTCACTCAGGATGAACCAAATAGTTTGGCAAATTTTCTATTTCCTAGGCTATTAAGTTCATTATGCTCTCTAGCTTGCTTAGCTTGAAACATGTTCCGGTCACTAGTTCATCCAAGTACTAGGCTAGAGGTTGTCAAAAGTGCTTAGGATGGACAAAAACTTTTGGTAGATTTTCTATCTTTTGGGCTTATCATGCTCTACTACACTACATAGTGTAGTTAGCATGACATATGTTTCATGGTCCAAATTTTTCTAAGTGTCGAACAAGAATCCATTAAGCTATCTAGACATGGAGGAGACATTTGGCGATTTTTTGACTTCCAAGGATGCCTATCCTATTGCACCGTAGAATGTGATTAGCGTGTCATGAAGAAAGATTGCAAATTTTAGCAAAATTCATCAAAGTACTTATGCTACGCTCTACTAAATTACGTAAAATAGATAGCATGATGAGCCAAAATCTACAAAAATTTTCTAAGTGTTCATGCTACGCTCCATCACAGTATGTAGCATAGATAGTGTGACCCTTGAGAAATGTCTCCAAATGCCCCCAAAAACTCCCAAAACTTGGCATAAACCTTCATTCTAGCTTTTATGTCCTTTTGATGGCCAAGATCAATAGTTTACTTTGCTTTTGCACCCCCTATTGATCCCCAAAGTTTTTCCTATGCTTGACCCTACTTGGAAAAGGGGGAAGACATAGTCCTAGAGTGTAGGCTCTAAGTTGCATTTGTTTTGGTCTTGTTTGTAGGTACATGGTGGTCCTTCAAACTCTGGCACATGCAATCTAGGTAGTGTGGTCATAATTTGGTATATTCTTGCTTACCATTCTTGTCCTATAGAATGTTACACTTTGAGCTTAACACTCAGAGCTTGGCACTTTGAGTGTAACATGTTAGTGTGACTTGTTCACATCCATGATTCATGGAACCCAAGGCACGTGGCATCTAGTCCACATCTGACATCAACCTCTTGGAGATTGTTTGGGACGCGACCGCCAACGAGTGTCCTCGAACAGGATTTAGGTGTCTGCTGGTCTCTGGCAACACCAAGGCCTAGATACCTCCAAATAAACTCAGTAGTTAATGTGAGTATGTGTGTGTACTATTGCGGCATGTGGCTGTGTAAAATGTAACAATTGCGTTGTGTGGTTGTGAGAAATGTAACGATTGCGTTGCGTGTAAACTACAAATGACTTACTTTAAAGAGATTCAGCCAACTTTGCCAAATACTGTGAGTTGTTGAAAATTTCCTATTTTGTTTAAGTGCCTAGTCTACGCGGTCCTTATAATACCTACTTGTAACAAATAAAATTTTGCAAAAACATTTGAGCACAACTCCGCAATCTACTCCTAATTTTCCCCAGAGAAAGAGATAGTTCCACAAGAAAACTAGAAATAGAGCAAGATTCGATGGAAATAAGCAGAAAAGAAAAGAAAGCAGATTTGTGTAGACCTCAAATATTTAAACAAGGTAAAATGA
Organism: Gnetum montanum; assembly: GCA_015680685.1. Lineage (NCBI taxonomy): Eukaryota > Viridiplantae > Streptophyta > Gnetopsida > Gnetales > Gnetaceae > Gnetum > Gnetum montanum. The sequence continues at coordinate 167,599 of MNCI01017274.1, forward strand.
CACGAGTAAACACTTCGCAATAAAGCTATCCCAAATTCAATATCTACGAATTGTTCAAACTTCCAAGGCTCAAACAAGCAATATCTTCAAGACAATCCTACTATGCTACCAAAAATTGCTGCGTAAACTACCACGTACGAGACTCCATTTTGACTAGATAATAGATGTCAACGATTGCATTCAAACAGAACCTTTAAAAGACTTGACAATTTCTGATTGAAATACCACGGGAATTCACTTTAAAGATAAAAAGAAGCTATTCTGGTCCCATCAAAATACCAAAGATTTTCTGAACCCTCTCGACTACTGAATTGTTCAACGGCGTGACTACAAACAGAGGCTCTCTTACAACAATCCCAATAGCAGTTCCCACACGTTGCACAATAACGAAATTTACTACTAAAATGCTCTTAAGGCTTTTAAACACAAGCGCTTCTATGGAAAAATTTTAATAGAAATTTCTATCGGGCAACAAGAACAGTAAGAGCAATCTAAAAATCCCAAAATTACTTGCCAAGGATGATACTATCTAAACCACTAGCTAAACAATTTAAACAAAACAAAAAATAAAATACATAACTCACAGGACCATGACAAAGAGGCTGAAATCTTTATTCTAGCAAGCCATCTTGCAAGCAATCGTCACAACTTCTTCTTTACAAAATGCTCTTCTCCCCAAGACTCAAATTGTCTCCAAGTGAGAGCCCAAGTGCTAACTAGTAGCCTTCAAAGTGTGATGTATGAGACCCCAAGTGTGATGTGAGAAGTGATGATCCCCCCTTTTTCAATGTTCATCCCCCCCACCTTTTTATAGGGTTCAAAGGTAGGTAGGGAAGTTACAATTTCAAAAATATCCCAAAAATATCTCAAAAATATCTCACCTAACTTTTCTCCCAAGTAATTGGACTAACCAATTAGAAGATTCCTTGCCCAACAAGCTAGGAGAAAGTTATGTAGTTAGGGAGTTAGGAAGTTATGCATAAAATTAGGAGAATTTCATGCTAACATTAATACATACTACAAATGTTTAAAATTTTATAAACATTTTAACATTAATATTACAAATATTTTGTAGGTAGTAACTTATATAATAATATTTAAAAACAATAACGTTTTGAAGTCTTGGGATAATTAAATTAAAAAAAGGGTAAGTTTATAACCGGGGCTTCACACTTAGTGTATATGGTATTGTGATTATTTAAAATTTTATTTGATAAACTGCAACTCCGGTTTACCAGCATCGGCCCAAAATATCTCCAGACACCTGTCTTGATATGGCTTTGTGTCTTTGTTGCCGCATTCACCGGACTGGTATGCGATACCGAATGCATCGGCGTTGGACATGGCTACTGTTTTGGAAGGTAGGTTGCAGGAGGAGTGAACGACATACCGCCTAAAAATTTGAAATAAGTCCTTTGGAAGAAGAACCCTGTTTGGTAAGGAAGTAACCTGCACAAATTCTTGGAAGTTACAGGGACGAGCTAAAAACGCGCCTGCCATTGGATCTAACTTCTTTGCAACCTTTGTTTTCTGCCCTTTGTTCTCTGCCCATGGATTTTTGCAGTGTACTCACAGCCAGACCTTTACATGGGATCATTTTTGCAAATGCGCACAGGTTCAGATTTGAGGGTTTCGGCATCAGAAACCCTGAAGATCAGTGCATCGTTGGGGGACTCGCTCCAGACTCAGCAGTACCAGATCGCAGCCGTGGCCAGGCAGAGAAGAATTTTTTTGTTTACATGTGGCAGGCATCGACAGGATCCTCTGATTGTCGCAGTTGCGTGTTGTGTTGGTGCCACTGTTCATCCACCCGCCACTCGTTTCTCTCCCGCCGCTGTTCCTCCACCCACCCTGCTGCAGGCGCTGGCATCGACTCTGCTTCTCTCGGCACATCGGCTCGCGCTCAGAACAGCGCTCAGACAGGCGCGCAGACCAACGGCAACGGCCTGTTCGTCTCCAGCAACAGCGCTCGTGATGGCAACTGCAACGACGTTGATGGCAACAGCAACGGTGCTCGAGGCAAACGGATGGTCTTTAGCGCAGGTTCTCTCCAGCAGCAACAAGGGTTTCAGGGCACAAATCCAGGTTTTCTGGGTTCCGCTTGTGTTGCCAGCAACTGCGTGAGTGAGGGTTTTGGCATTTTTCGTAACCATTCTCAATGGCTGTGCCAAAATCGCGTTGAAATATTTTCCAGAATGGTATTCCAACGTTTCCACTGAAATCTATTTGACCACTGGCAGCGGATTTTTGCTAATATTTGGAATATCCACAAGCCATTTTTTGCCCCAAAATTACACCCATAACAATCTCATTCAAACTTTGATTTAAAACCACACCACAAAGTCTTAACAACCGGGCAATTGAACTTTGATATGCCAACAACCTTTGAATATATAAGGTTAGAAGCATGACTTGACTTTTATAAGTTATTGAAAATGAAGCAAGAGGCTTACCAAAATTAAACTCATGAGTTTAGTTTTCAAATCAGGAGTCTTACTGTTCCATGGAATGGCCAAATGTGCCAACATTTCTGCCCCCTTAAAAACTTAAAGAAATTTATGCCTCATTTTGAAACTGAAACATACTAAAATTCTCATTGAATTTTTACATTCAAAAGAAATCTTTTTTGAGGAAAATTCCCATTTAACATAAGGTGTAATGGGACAAAAACCTCATTCCTAAGAAAAATAATAAATTGTACATCATCAAGTCCTTCATGGACTATTCTTGGGATGGAAACTGAATTGTGAGGGTTACCCTACTGGGAATCCTCATCTCTCTCACCATTTCATAGGAGATTTCTGATGTGATGAAGGCGGTCTTGTTGTTCTTTTGCTTGGTGGAGCTCTCACCTTGATCTACTAGGGCTTTCTCTTTGGCATATTTCTCATTTTCCTTTTCAGATGAGCTCTTCGGTTCTCCTCCATTAAGTCCTTCATTTTCCTCTCAGGAGACAAAAGCTTCTCCCCATCCCCATGAAGACTCTTCATAGTTTGGTGGCTCTTCTCCTTTTTCTTCTTCTTTGGAACAATCTTGATATCGCCCCCAAACATTGGATTCTATATCCAAGCCTCTAGTAAGAAAAGAAAATTCATCAGATAGCCAAGCCATAAAAGGATATTCCTTTGGATCTCGACAAGATCTAGCCTTTAGATAAGCTTTCAATACATGCTCAAGGCAGCATCGCATCACATATGGAATAAAAGGCTTTTTCATTGCTCTCTCAAACTCCATTAGCTCTCCCTAACCTTCACTACCAAATTTGAATTGAAAGATGATGAAATGTTAAGCAATCTAACCCTCCTTTTATAGGTGGTAAGAATTTTAACTTCCATCCAAGTGTCTTCAACCAAGCTTCCTTCTTTCTAGGCATTCAAACCATTTGTCACAATCCTCACTAAGTGGTGGATGAGTCACCTTCCCCACTTGTCAAACTTGTAGAATTCCACTTGTTTCACTTGTAGGCTTCCACTTGCCCCATTTGAAGGAAAACTATTTTCTAATTTAAATAAAGCATAATTAAACATATTAATTGATACTATATTCCTAGTAATATTTACATGATACTATATACATATATTATTTTTGTGTAATGACATCTTCAAGTTGTATGCAATTGTCCCAAATAATGTTTTATATGCAAAACATTATATGGAAATTGCAATTCCATGCCATCCAAGGTTGATAATTTGTAAGTATCCTCTGATAATTGCTTTGTAATTTGAAAGGGACCAGTCCATGTCGGTGTAAACTTATTTGGTTTCTTCATATTCCATAATAAGACAAGGTCTCCTATCTTGAAATTCCTTTTCAAAGATTTCCTATCAAACCATCTTTTGACTTGAGAGGTATTCCGTAACAAATTATCCCTTGCTTTATCTACTTCAGCTTCTCTTTTAATAAGCAAAGTCATGAAACTTCTATCTTTATCAGTCTTTTCACTATATCTTTGTACAAATTCAGAAGCTGAGCTTATAATCTTGTTTGTAATTCTTGCTGGCAAACCATAGACTAAGTTATATGGTGATGTCCCAATAGCTTTCTTGAATCTGATTCGATCTGACCATAATGCGGATTGTAGATAATCAATCCAATTTCCTGGATTCCCATCCATTGATTTCTTGATATAAGCGATAAGCTTTTTATTGGTGGATTCCGCTAGACCATTTCCTTGAGGATAATAATTTGATGAGGAAAATAAGAAAATAGATCTTTCAGATGCCCATCTGATAAACTCTTCGGATTTGAAGGCGGGTCCATTGTCTGACACTAACACTTCGGGTACACCAAATCTACTTAGAATGTGGTCTTCTAGAAACTTAATCACGTCTGATGCTGAACTTCCTCTTAGAGCCTTTGCTTCAGACCATTTAGTAAAATAATCAGTAGCTGTGAGAATAAACTTGTGTCCAGCTCTTGAAGGAGTAATTGTACCAATAAAATCCAAACCCCATTGCTGAAATGGTCTATCTGCAACTACTGGTTTTAAAGGGGCTCTAGCCCTTTTAATCTTGGGCCCATGAACTTGACATTTATAGCATTTTTGAATCTTTGAACTAATGTCTTGATACATGGAAGGCCAGTAATATCCATATCGAAGTATATGTTGCATAGTTGACTTAGGGGATTCATAAAATAAATTCAAATGATCATGAAATTGTTCCAAAATGAAACTAATTTGATCATTATGAACACATTCCAATAAAACTCCCCGAAAATCCTTTCGATATAATATACCATCTTTAACAACAAATCTTCGTGCTCTTTTGAAGAAAGCTCTCTTTTGACTTGCAGTTAAATTATTTGGGATTTTCCTGATAGTAAGAAATTTGAGAATATCATCATACCAATTCTCTTCATGGGTGTCAAGTGTATAAACTTCACTTTCTCTAGTCATTAACTTGGCTAGTCCCATTCCCTTAATTGTCTTGCATATTTCCAATGAAAATCTGAAACTTTGCAACTTTATAAGCCATTTTCCTCTTTTCAATCCAATCTCATTTTGGGATAGGAATCGCTTGACTGCAGGTTCAATTAGCATAATGTGAACTAATGAACTCTCCAAATAATATTTAAAATGCTGAAGTGCCTTGATGACTGCGAAAGCTTGTTTCTCTAAGTCTGAGTAATTTAACTCTGAACCTTTCAACTGATACCCAAAAAATCCAATTGGTTCATCTTGACCTTCACTATCTTTTTGTGTAAGAACAGCAGCGATAGAATCATTTGAAGCAAAAGAGTATAACCAAAAATCTTCTTTAAGTCTAGGCTTTACCAAATATGGAGCCTCTTGTATAGCCTTTTTAATTTCTGATAAAGCTCTCTCTGATTCTGGTGTTTTCTCTACTTGGACATCCTTTTTTAGCATATGCATCAAAGGTTTGGTAATTTCAGTAAACCCGGGGATGAACTTTTTCACAAAGTTTATCTTCCCAAAGAAAGATCTAAGAGATTTCTTACTTGTGGGATGCTCAATATTCTGTACTGCTTGAATTCGGGAATTGTCTATGGCAATCCCTTCTTGACATATCACATGGCCTAATAAACTTCCAGATTTAACCCCGAAGATACACTTCTTAGGATTTAATGAAATACCAAACTCACGACATCTGTCGAAAACTTGCTGGAGATGATTAATATGATCTTCTTTTTTCTTTGAAAATATTGTAATATCATCCAAATAAACCACCACGAATTTGCCTAATAAATCCTTAAATGCTAAATCCATTGCTCTTTGAAAAGTAGCTCCAGCATTTGACAATCCGAATGGCATTCTTTGGTAGGCAAAAGTTCCCCATTTGGTGATAAATGATGTTTTGTATCTATCATTCTTATCTACCACGATTTGATTATAACCTGAGAAACCATCTAAGAAAGAATATGTTTGACAACCTGAGACTTTAATCAGCATCTCATCAATTCTTGGAAGTGGATACTTATCCTTTTTTGAGGCATCATTGAGATTTCTAAAGTCTACACAAAGTCTTATATCACCATTTTTCTTTCTCAACGGAACAAGGTTAGCAATCCATGTCGAATATCGTACTGGATATATGATTTGTGCTTGTAACAACTTCTTGATTTCGGCTTCCATAGTTGGTTCAAATGATGAATTAAACTTCCTTTGTTTTTGCTTGACTATTTTGCAACCTTCTATTAAAAGAATATTATGTGTCATCACATCTTGCCTAAAAGCTTTAAGATCATCATAAGACCAAGCAAAATTGTCCAAATTATTTCTTAGACATGTTAAAAAGTCTTGCTTGAAACTCGAATCTCTTTCCTTTGTAACATTTAACATTTTTGGCATCCTGTCTAATCCGAAATTCACTGTCTCGAAAGCTTGACTATCTGGGTTTTGTATATCCTTTCCAGTAAGTAAATTTTTCTTGAATTCATGTTCCAAATCAATCATCTTTTTGGAATAAAATTAGCTTTGGAATTTGATGACGTTTCAGGTATTACTTGACCCTCAAATTCTTGTTTATTTTTCATAAATCTTAGTACTTGATCATCATCTTCAAATACCTGTAAATATATTATATTATCTGGTACTGATGGCTGATGTTCCTCTTCAATCATGACATCTTTGTAACTCTCTAATAATTGCATATCCAATGTTGAAGCTACCTTTGCCAAATCATTTGCTATAAGATTCACTGCTCTGTTTATATGCTTTATTTGGCAATGTTGAAATTGATCTAACATCTTACAAGCAAGTTGCTTATAAGGTCTCAAGAATGAGCTCTTTACGACACAGTTACCTTTTACTTGTTCACAGACTAATCTTGAGTCTCCCTTTATAATGATTTCTTTGATCTTTTTGTCTAGAGCTATTCTCATACCAATACATAAAGCTTCATACTCAGCCTTGTTGTTAGTACAAGG
>MNCI01017274.1:177803-218524 GCA_015680685.1 Gnetum montanum
AGTATGTCTCCGAGTGAGAGCCCAAGTGATCCCAATGTCTTCTCAAAAGTGTAATGTATGAGACCCCGATAGTGATGTGAGAAGTGATGATCCCCCTCCAACGTTCATCCCCCCCACCTTTTTATAGGGTTCAAAGGTAGGTAGGGAAGTTACAATTTCAAAAATATCCCAAAAATATCTCAAAAATATCTCACCTAACTTTTCTCCCAAGTAATTGGACTAACCAATTAGAAGATTCCTTGCCCAACAAGCTAGGAGAAAGTTATGTAGTTAGGGAGTTAGGAAGTTATGCATAAGATTAGGAGAATTTCATGCTAACATTAATACATACTACAAATGTTTAAAATTTTATAAAAATTTTAACATTAATATTACAAATATTTTGTAGGTAGTAACTTATATAATAATATTTTAAAAAAATAATGTTTTGAAGTCTTGGGATAATTAAATTAAAAAAAAGGTAAGTTTATAACCGGGGCTTCACACTTAGTGTATATAGGCTTCACACTTAGTGTATATGGTATTGTGATTATTTAAAATTTTATTTGCTAAACTGCAACTCCGGTTTACCAGCATCGGCCCAAAATATCTCCAGACACCTATCTTGATATGGTTTTGTGTCTTTGTTGCCGCATTCACCGGACTGGTATGCGATACTGAATGCATCGGCGTTGGACATGGCTACTATTTTGGAAGGTAGGTTGTAGGAGGAGTGAACGACATACCGCCTAAAAATTTGAAATAAGTTCTTTGGAAGAAGAACCCTGTTTAGCAAGGAAGTAACTTGCACAAATTCTTGGAAGTTACAGGGACGAGCTAAAAACGTGCCTACCGTTGGATCTAACTTCTTTGCAACCTTTGGTTTCTACCCTTTGTTCTCTGCCCATGGATTTTTGTAGTGTACTCACAGCTAGACCTTTACGTGGGATCAATTTTGCAAATGCGCATAGGTTCAGATTTGAGGGTTTTGGCATCAGAAACCATGAAGATCAGTGCATCGGTGGGGGACTCGCTCCAGACTCAGCAGTACCAGATCGCAGCCGTAGCCAGGTAGAGAAGAATTTTTTTTTACATGTGGCAGACATCGGCAGGGTCCTCTGATTGTTGCAGTCACGTGTTGTGTTGGTGTTGTTGTTCATCTGCCTGCCACTCATTTCTCTCCCGCCAATGTTCCTCCACCCGCCCTGCTGCAGGCACTGGCATCGACTTTGCTTCTCTCGGCACGTCGACTCGCGCTCAGAACATCTCTAAGACAAGCGTGCAGACCAACGACAACGGCCTGTTCGTCTCCAGCAATAGTGCTCATGACGGCAACTGCAGCAGCGTTGATGGAAACAACAATGGCACTCGAGGCAAACGGATGGTCTTCAGCACAGGTTCTCTCCAGCAGCAACAAGGGTTTCAGGGCACAAATCCTAGTTTTCTGGGTTCTGCTTGTGTTGCCAGCAACTGCGTGAGTGAGGGTTTTGACATTTTTCATAACCATTCTCAATGGCTGTGCCAAAATTGTGTTGAAATATTTTCCAGAATGGTATTCCAACATTTCCACTGAAATCTATTTAACCACCGGCAGCGGATTTTTGCTAATATTTGGAATATCCACAAGCCAGTTTTTGCCCCAAAATTACACCCATAACAATCTCATTCAAACTTTGATTTAAAACCACACCACAAAGTCTTAACAACCAGGCAATTGAACTTTGATATGCCAACAACCTTTGAATATATAAGGTTAGAAGCATGACTTGACTTTTATAAGTTATTGAAAATGAAGCAAGAGGCTTACCAAAATTAAACCCATGTGTTTAGTTTTCAAATCAGGAGTCTTACTGTTCCATGGAATGGCCAAATGTGCCAACACAACCCTAGCCCTATAAACACCTTGATAATCAAGATTTTAGAGATTTATTAGCAAATCATTCTAATCATCAAGCATTAGAACACTCTTAGCATCTTCATCACTCCTGCACTTGAGCACCCAAGCTTGATACCTAGCTGAGTATCATGACATAATATTTCTTGCACCTGCACAGCATGATGACTACAAGCCCAATAGGTCCATCCTCCTTTGTAGCTATCAAGACCACATCCACAACATCCTAGAGACTATGACCAGACTGCCACATTGGCCCACTATGCCTATCTAACATTATGTACCAATTTCAGACACTGTTTAATCAAGAGCCATGTTCCTTGGTCTTGGGGTGGTGCATTTCTTCACTTAAACTCTTGTTTCATTTTCCTTCAATATTTGTTTCAAATTTTAGCATAATTTATTATTTTTTATAGCTAATACATATTTTTTCTTATTCACGATACTATTTTTGGGCTTTCTCGAATAGTTATTATTACACCATGTAAGTCCTTGTCTGATCAACTAGACCATTTAGGGCACCCTATCTTCGATTTCTCTAGCATAACCCTCCCATGAATTTAGGGTTACACTATATGCTTGCAAACCTCTCGATGTTCTAGCCATTGATGTTTTTGAATGGCATAGTTTTTAGTGCTAGAAGGATGGCATACCTATTCCTTCTATGTGCTACGTGTTGTCCCACATGCATTCTGTACCCCTGTCACTAACAATAAGCTAGCATATACATAACACCCCTATGGACCTACCATGGAAGTAGTTGGATCATAGGCTAGCATAAGAGTTATCTACATTTTGGTTGGTGTAGATTGGTCCTAGTTGATGGTTCCCTTGGAACCCCATAGGATGGAAAGCCCAAACTATCTATTATGTCAAGCTCTAAGTGTTTTGTAGAGCATGACACCCTATGAGTGTAATAGTCCATTAGAGCATGACAAGTGTGACAACAAAGATAACCATTTTTTTAGTGTTTCTAGACTTAGCTAATTTTTGCCTATTTTATTTATAGTTTTCACACTTATCCATTTTATCTCAAATTTTTTATACTTAAATGAAAATGAACCCAATTAGCACCTCAGCTGCCACCTTGAATGTCAACTTAGCCCACCCCACACAACACGGGGTAGATGTTGAACAACCACTTAGCCTAGTGTGACCACAATAGAAGTCTCCTAGACTATGGTACCAATCCCTTGAACACATGGTACTTGATGATGAATGATTCTTGCTACATTAGTCACAATCTTCTACCTTCTTTCAAATAGTTGTGATGCTTCAATAACCTAAAAATTTGCCAACAATAGCAAGCCACTCGACCCTATCTACATAATAGAATGCAAGAACTTTTTCCCTTGCTCTTTTTGTCATTTTTTCATAGTCTGTTTAGCCTTTGCAACCAGCATATATGACACCAATGTTGCCATATGTGCACACAATGCCCATATTGCAGCCACAAACGAGTCATATTCCTATCATTCCAACCATATCAATCCCACCACCAACAACAACTTCAACCTCAACTATGTGGTGGGAACCAACCTCTTCACCTGCTGTTCAATTATCTTAGATGTTGTAGTACATGCAACTACAAATGTACCAAGTGTCACATATGTCACAATTGACTTTGGGACTGTGGGCCACTCTGATAGCACCACTAATGGTAGCTGCTCTAACAGCTCCACCAATAGTACAACCGATGCAACCCTTTGCAACATCCCTAAGTCTAGACTAAGTTTTCCAACATATCCAAACCCTCATTGAGGAGGTCAAGTAGATTAAAGTATCCAACTTAGAGATAGTCCATGTAATGGACTTCCATCAGGATGACTCCATTAGCGCCATCATTCCTCCACTCACATGACCTCTTGGGGCCCAGCTTCCCTAGTTCACAAAATAAAATGGTGAGGGTGATCCAAATGCCCACTTAGTCACTTCCTATTTTGAGTCCTTATTACTACAAGTGTGGCCACACACGATTATCCTTGTCTTTGCCATTTCTTTGACCGGCAAAGCTTTAGATTGGTATCGTGCACTTCCTCGAGCTTCCATTCCAACCCTAGAAGAGTTGTTAAGCCAATTTCTAACTAGTTTCAAGTACAACTTGAAGTCGAAAGTCATGCTAGATCAGCTCATGAACATTAAGTAAGAAGCACTAGAGCGAGTGCAAAAATTCATATAATGATGGAGTGCCTCTCTAAATGAGTTTTGTGTGCCAATCGCTGAAACCCACTGATTGGCCTTTTTTAAATGTGTAATAAATGATGTCATTAAATTGAAGCTATACTATTTAGCACCATGCTCCTTTAGCCAAGCTTTTGCTTAAACAAAGAGCATATAGGATGTAACAAAGAAATAAGGAAAAGGTAAAAGCCATAACAATCACTATGGTGGTTTTGGCTAATGAAGCCAAGCCTAACAATAGAAAGTAGATGGCTAAGATGCCTAAGGTCCCAGCCAACAACAACAAAACATTAGGTTCTAGCAATGCGGGAACAAACCAACTCACATCATCAAAAACCATGGGGCAAGATCCACCAAGGCCAAACTTTGAGTGCAAGGATCAGTTAAAATATACCTATTCTGTAATCAAGGCATCAAAACTTTTGGATCAACTGCTTAGTGCTAGGTGCATTCAAAATAAACAAATGTTAGAGGATGGTTGCAAATGCCACAGGGGTATTGCAAGATCTGTCTCTTGGATGCACTTGCATAGGTCAAGCAAGCTCTAAAAAAATAATACAATGTTGAGTCTATACGATTTAATTATGACCTCTCTTACACATCATGAGAAATTAGTTTGCATGTTGGCATCCATTCTTATTATGGAAGACATGCCAACAAAGGAAAAGACTATCCATGCCGTAATGTTCCCACCTACGACTAAAGAACGAAGGCCAACACTCTTGACCTTTCACGATGAAGCCATTAAAGTTTACCTTCAGAAGAGTCAGGTAACTACTACACCCATGTTCATAATAACTCACATGGATTAGTGCAAGATTCATAGATTGAAAATTGATGATGGAGTAGCAATCAATGTTATCCTGTTCCCTATTGTCGATAAGCTTGGCTTGGTGGATCAAATCAGGTCAACAACAATGGCCTGTTTAAAGTGTTTCAATGGAGCACATGTGGTTGTCAAGGGAACAGTCATGATTGATTTCATGGTAGGGGATAAATTCCCCACTAATGCATAGTTCATCATGGTTGAAGAGATGCCTATATTCAACTTAATCCTAGGGAGATCTTGGTTAGCTCAACTAAGAGCTATCTATTCACCAATCCATCAAGAGATCCACTTACCTTATGAGGGTGGAGAAGTGGTGCTCTTTGATGACAACATAGCCCCTTGGGCCATCAACAATGTAGACATTGAGCAAGGGTTAGAGGTAGAAATATCCAAAGACATACCACTTGTTTCCAATGAACACCAATGTTGTTCGGCTAATGAACCAAGCAAAATGAGCAATCCCCATGAGGAAGCTCTATGGGTAGAATTTCCTTTTTTGATGGCAGATGATGTCCTAGGGGAGTATCACATTCTATCTCCTAGGCCTTAAACATTTCCTAACCCACATTGGGTTAGGAAATATTTGCACAATTAGGGCATGTCCCTAACTTGCTTATTCCCCTAACTTGTCTTTAGCCTTTTTTGTCTATATAGTTTCAATTTATGTTATGTTTTTTCTTGCATTAGTTATGCTTTTGTTTAGCTAAGAAAAATAAATAAATAAAAACAAAACATCAAAAAAAAGAAATGGGGTCCAAAATGGCCTTAAATTAGCAATGGCTCAGAATGGTCTTAAACTATTACATGACTTGCTAAGGCCTAAAACTAGCAACTGGCTTTCTCTTACGTGATGGTCCAAAATGGCCTTAAACTAGTGATAGCTTGAAATGGTCTTAAACTAGCGACAACTTAAAATGGCCTTAAACTAGCCATGGCCCGAAATGGCCTTAAACTAATGATAACCTAAAATAGCCTTAAACTATCACAAGGGGCCTACAAAAGGCCTAATTACATCAACAAAAATCTTAAGTAAAAAGAAAGGAAAAAGAAATATATCAGTTGAGTTATAGGTTAAAATGATAAAATGAGAGATAAAATAAGTATCATGCTTTTCATTAAATCATAAAAAAAAAATATAGTCCAGGGTTACATCCACATCAAAAGATACAAAATTACCCAGCAATAAGGCTACATCTCAAATGTCTTAACGTATTAATAGGAAGCTAAGACTCTTCCCCTCCATCTTTATCTACTACTCTGCTAGGTCTTGCATCTTCACTTGGATCCTACGTAAAAAAAAGACAAAATGATAAACCAGTCAATAAAGAGGATAAAATGTGAAATTATTATAAAATAGATAGTAATAAAATAAATTTAACCAACCTAAGATGGGCCCACATGCATGTTTGGGGGCATCCTGTTAAGGCCCACCTCTAGGCATTAGAGAATATCCTCCTCTATCATATTTTCCCAATCCTCCTCTCCTAAGTCAACACCTATGAGGGTCTTCCCTTTTTCTGTGGCCATTCATATGAGTAGCCCTGGAGAAAATGTAGTAGATGTAACCTCTCTAGAAGGAACAACAATTTTCTTCTCCAGGAACTCACTAAACACCAAGTGTTTTGCAAACCTATTATAAACCTATGTCGCATAGATGATGTCAAGGAATAGGTCATGACCTTGGTGCTCCACAGACTCATCTTTGTATTTATTATGATAGATTGTGCATTCCATTTTGTAATGATACTTTTGGTTCTTTTGAGTTTGTCCCCACTCATATACTCTAGCACTATAGTCCTTCTAGCCTTGATTCTTCTAAGCCAAGAGGTCCATCTATAAGTGCTACTCAATAACCTCACTGTAGCCTTATTTTTGCCCCTAAAAACCAATCAATATTTGACATAGTTAATCATAGCCGTATGCCAGCTACCATTTGATTTATCATAGGGCACTAAAAAATTGTACCATGACTAAATATCTTCCAGTTAAGCTACGTAGTTTGCTTTTTGTTCTTCAAGTTTTTACAATTGTTTCCAGAGATCCTCATTTAGGCACCTACACTCCCACAGTGATCATGTTGAGTGCAGGGTGCATCTACTTGCCTTGTCATATATATGATGAGGCACCTATTCTACCTTAGAAGGGAACTTAAGTACAACATCAGCTTTGATTGCCCTTCATGGGTCCCATTTAAGTCGTGAGGCTATTACACCAAAGAGGGGAAACATTAGTTGTAAGATAAAGGCAAAAACAAAAATAACACAACAACAAAAATCAACAATCGAAACATACCTATCTTAGGATCTATCTATTTCAAATGGTTAATCATGTCATCCACTATGCCTTGCATGAAGACAAACTTATCTAGGGTTTCGACCCACGATTGTGAGCAGAAAGTGGATGTAGATTCAGGACACTTAGTGGAAGCATCACCCAATGTAAGATAAAGCATGTTAGCATCATCAAAAAAAAGGAGAGAAGAGGAAGAGAGAGAAGAGAAAGAGAAAGAGCATAATGAAAATGGTGGTGCCAAGCTCCTACCTAGCAAACCCTCAAATTTGAGAGTAGGGAGATCACCCATTTGCACACCTTTAAACAAACGATCAAACTCACCATCCTTGAATCATAGCCCCTCCTATTTGAGTTGCCTCAAGATTTTGATAGCATCTTGATTTTTCATGTGTCCCTCAAGTTGAGGAACACCTTCTACTAAGGGCTCCTCTTCTATGGTAGGGGCCTCCTCCTCGTCTATGTTGCATAAACCTAAGTTAGAATATATATATATATATAAATTGAATATACTAAATGATTTATACTTATCAGCAAACCCTGATCATGCATTTTTGACTCTAAGATGTAAGTTCTTATCTCTTCCTTCAATTTCATGCATGGGCATCTTCGTCTGAAAAGGCTTCTTAATCTGCATCTTCGATCTCACTGTCTTAGTGATGAGTCATTCCTCCCTCATTGCATTGCCTATGTTGATGGGAGGAGCCTCTCTAGCATTTTCATGCACATGGTAGGATGGTCCCACATGGCCCTTGGTGGTTACTAAAAAGGACTCGCCAATAGCTTTCAAGGGGTCCTATGATCATGTTATGTTGAATAGATGGTGGATCCATGGCTTGGATATCTAGGTGCGATCTTGCATCATCTATAGTCCATTTTCATGGACCATCAAGAATTCTGCAAACCTATGTAAGCATGCTATAAAAATATGAAAAATGTGCATGAGAGCATGCCTCAAGGTTGTTACAAAGTTTGATTATTTTATCTTGCAGGCCATCACCAAGGTATTTGGCTTAATTGTATCATGTCCCTTCCTCTACTACATAGCTCATAACCCAATCCTAATCTACCCCAAGAAAATTTCTTTGGGAAAGCAACTTAGGAAATGTACAAGCTTGGAAGATGGAATAGAGATGTTGGGCCACCAACAATTTTACTAGCATCATGGGAATGCCCTTATGGAATTTCTCAATGCCTAGCCACTCTTTAGTGTTCCCTCTATGGTTTAGATCCTTGTTCATATTTTCACCTACAAGTAAACCTTCAGAGGGGACACCAAAGAGATCTAAAAAGAGGTCATGTATGATCTTAAAGATCACTCGCACATTGTGAACTCGTGTGTAGAAGCAATTGATACTCTCCATGAAAGAATTGATAAGGGTAATCATACCTACTATCAGGATGCTTGGGTTCATAGCCAAAAAGAGGTCCATGACCCCAACCTATTAAAGGCTTTGCATTATCCTTGATAGGGCCTCATGGCATAACCAAGACTATGAATGATCAACCTCACCATACCTGAAAAGAAGATTTGCCTCAGTGCATCCTGAGACAATCACTATGACCTTCCTAGACTTCGTTATAGTTGTAGTAAACAAAAATCAAATAAAAAATGTAATGGAAATGTAAAAATCAAAAATTCATGAAAATAAACAAGTAATACAACTTGGCACAAATGGTTTGGGGAATGGTGGTACTTGGACTGAAACATCTTCCATAGTGGGTATCTAGGATGCTCACTCAACATCCAACTAGCTGAGATCCTGGTACTTCACATAGGATTTGGAGTATTTAGTAGGGTAATTCATCATGTTTGCCCCAATTTTTCCTATGAAACTAGCACACATGTTCTCAAGAGATGAGAACTCTTGTAGGTTTTTTTGGACTAAGTCTAGTGCCCCTTCTCTAACGTGAAGGTCATCTTCATTAACAAAAAATCTAGAAATAGGAAAAAAGGAAATAAGCATTCCATGTCATGAGATAAAAAAAATTCATCATTGCAATGGGGCTCACCTTCTAGTGTAGTAAACTATTCTAGGTGGGTTCTAGAAAGTTGTGCCTACATGGCAGGCAATAAATACAATGTTGTATTTATGATAGCATATGAACTTAGGCATATCCCAAATCCAAGATAAGGGTCTAAGACCTCTTGGGAATTGACTTGAGCTACCTACCTCTTCGCCTTTAGCAAGTTCATCCAACATGAATTTTAAAATCCCATAGTTTACCCCAAGAAATAATGTTTTGACTAGGACACCTACTGCTTCAGTGGACAAGTGTGATCATATGATCACACAGAAGTGGTGAAGTAGGAATTCCAAGGACTCCATTGCACCCTTCCAAAAATAGACCACCTGGTGTCCTATGCATGCATGTGGTGCAAGGAAATTTGGCATAGGATCACTCATATAGCACAAGATCCCTACTAGTTCAACCATGACCAAGACAGGCTTTAGTAGGATCTTGCAATGCCATAGTAATGAAAATGTCAGTATTGGAAAAGGGGCAATAAAAATAAAAAAATATAGAAAAATTATGTATGAAAAAAAACTCAAAAATTTTTCTAACTGTTGGTCACACTTCTGCAAAGTGTAACATTTTTTTTAAAAAAATTCCTCTAAGTGCTTGTTAGGCTCTCATGGAGCATGACGACTGTGGAACAACTCGCAAAAAATTTGAAAAATTTTTCAAGTGATGGTCATGCTCCCAAAGAGTGTGACAACTATAGAGTCATTGGTAGAAAAAGTTGCACAAATTTTTGAAGTATTTTTCATGCTCCCAAGGAGTGTGAAAACCATAAAATAACTAGCAAAAATTTGAAAAAAAAAATTCTAAGTGTTGGTCATGCTCCTAGGGAGTGTGACAATGGTAAAATGTGCAAAAGTTTTCCAAGTTTTGGTCACACACAAAGGGACTGTAACAATGGTGAAATGTGAGAAATTTTCCAAGTGTAGAATGTAGTAGTCCCAAAATTTTATAACTTTTTGTCCCACTCTCACATATGCCCAAAGCATGACAACTACTGCAGGATACTCATGGAAGCCTTTTCATAGTCTACCATGCAAAACATGCAAGAAACCCTTATTACACAACATGGGATGAAGAGTAACCAAAACCCTCTTGATGCACTATGCTAAGCGGTATGTGTAAAACCCTTGTCCTGTCCCATCGTGCGGGACACAAAGAAAACCTTGCCCCATCCCATAGTGCTTAACACCAAAAAGCCCATGAAAAAACCCTTGCCTAGCACTATGGCATAGGACACCCTCAAACCCTTTACACCATAAAAAAACACTACATAAGATCCATGGTGCACACTCCCTCCCTAATAGTGGAAGTGGCAGTAGTGGCAATAGCCATAGCATAGTGGCCACAGTGACAGTGGCAATAGTAGTTGTTCCTGCCCATGGCAGGCCATCCTCTAAGCCCCAAAAACCCAAAGCATAAATGTGTGGTAGGCCTACTTGGTAAATGGTGCCTCTTGGAATTCTCTGATGCATGCCTTAGGAAGACACCATAGGGTACACTCACCTTCATCAATGTTGGCAAGGTTAGGGTATCTATGCTTGCTCCTACGTGTCATCTTCTTACTATCAAGCTCTAGCTCTTCTATTTTCACACTCTATGGGTGATATGCTCTGCCTTAGCCATGATACTATTGGATGATTATTGGCTCTAACATTGAAAATGACAATTTTACCATGGGTAAACCCCTATTTATACCCTTCTAGGGTTAAATGACACATCACCATTTTGGGATGTCCCATGTCCTATGCATAACGTGGAACGTCCCGTGGCCCGCACGTAATGTGAAATGCTCCATGCCCTATGTGTAACATGAAACATCCCATGTCCCATATGTAACATGGAACATCCCATGTCCTGTGCAACATAACACCCAAAGTTAGAAAAATTTTCTAACTTTTTTTAGCCTTTTACACTTAGAAAATTTTTACATTTTTCTACTTGCCCAATGAACATTCAGCTTGGTCCCATTATTCAAATATTTTAAGGCTTGCTTAGACATACATCTTACATATAGTCTATGGTCCACTATGACCTTAAATTGGAAGTTTTGTGACCAATCAAGGCCATAGAAAAAAACAAAAATTAATAAAATATACATAAATAAATCAATTTGGATACTGCATCGTTATTCTTTGTAAAATTGTCTTCCTTATTTTATGCATTTTTCTTCATTAAAATAGGTACCGCTTGACGTTTTTCTAGTTATCTTGTAGGATCTCTTGAGAAAATGAATGCATACAAGAGTCTCCATTCACCTTTAGTCTTGATTGGACCTTATGAAAAACTCATGAGATGCATAAACACAAAACTTTTGGACTTCAAACCGCTTCCTTTTGACACCAACATAGCATCCCTAGAGACATCACTAGATTGGCCAGAACATCTAGTATGAGCTCTAGACTTAGAAGAAGGTGACATGACTAAGGATCCCCTCATAGAAGTCCATATAACAACATGCAAAGGTGAGACAAAAACATTGAAACTTAGTTCTTTACTAGAGCCTCAAATCCAACAAAGCATCTCTAGAGTTCTTAGTAGCAATGTCAAGGCATTTGCAGGGTCTTATGAAGACATGCTAGGCTTAGACTCATGTATAATACAATATAACATTATCTTAGATCCATGTGTTAAACTAGTTAAAAAAAAGGCTTGTAAAATGAAGCCTAAGATCACGTTGGTCATTTGTGATGAGGTCACTAAACTTTACCAAGCCAGTTTCATCTAGGCAGTTGACTATGCAGACTAGGTTTCAAACATCATAGTTGTCCCCAAGAAAAATGGAGGTATATGCATTTTTATAGACTTCCAAGACTTAGAAAAGGTAACCATTAAAGATGATTTCTCATTGCCTAGTATTGGCCAACTCATTGATACTAGGATTGGTCATGCCTTGTTGTCCATCATGGATGAGTTCTCTGGGTACAACCAAACTCACATTAACCCAAAGCACTAGCTTACCACTACATTCATGAGCCCCATGGGATATTTTGTTACACAAAGATGTCCTTTTGATTAAAGAATGTAGGAGCAATGTATCAACATGTAATGACATACATCTTTAGTGACTATCTACTAGAATTTCTCAATGACTATGTTGATGACATAGTAGTTAAGTCCAAAATGGCTCATGACCATGCGAATGACTTGGACCATGTCCTCAAACATTTTCATAGACATGACCTTAGGCTTAATCCTAAAAAGTGTGTCTTTGGCATTAAAAATAGTCACATGTTAGGCTTTGTGGTATTAGAAACAAGAATACGCATAGATCCCGACAAGGTAAAGGCTATCACCAACTTGGTGCCACTAGCAAACCTTAAGGAGCTATGCGCATTACAACGTAGGATACAAGTCATACATAGGATTATTGCAAGGTTGATTGATAAGTTGCAATCAATGCAACATCTGCTCAAAAAAGGGATCAACTTTGAATGAATAGCTCAATGCCAAGAGGCATTTGATAACCTAAAAAAGGAGTTCTCTCAACTTCCAATAGTCTATTCTCCACAAAGAGATAAAACTTTCTACATCTACCTTATAACCTTAGATACATCCATTACTTTCTTGCTTTGTCAAAAGTGAGATGATGGTTCCAAGATTCCTGTTTACTACCTAAGCCATCATTTAGTAGCACACAAGGCAAAATATAATGATGTGGAGAAAAATTGTCTCACCTTAGTCTTTGCACTTAAAAAATGAAGACACTACCCTTTTGTAGTCAAGTCAATGTCATCTACAAGATCAGTGTAATTAGGGCTATTACAAAAAACATATATGAAAGTAGTAGAATAGAAAAATGGAAGGCAATAACCATGGAGTTTGACCTACATTACATAGCACAGGAATGCACAAAAGGTAAATCAGTAGTTTACCAACTCACGGCTTCACCCATAGATGATCAAGCAATGATAGATCCAAAATTCCTAAATGAGAATGTTAGTGGTTTAAGCCAAGTAACTACAAATTTCATAGCTATTTTACACTTTGAATATTCTTTAACCATGCAATATGGTAGTGCTATTTCTATTATCGCATTTTTCTCTAGGGAGATTTGACCTTTCACATACCACATTGCATTTCTTTGTATAAATAACATAGTAGAGTACGAAGGTCTCCTTAGAGGCATTTTAGTAGCTCAAGAGTTAGGAATTTAAAACATAGTAGTCTGAGGTGATTCATAGCAAGTTATTAACCAAGTCATAGACATCTATGCTTGTAAAGCACAACATCTACAACCTTACTATGATTTGGCAAAACACTTTCTTAAATAATCTGCAAGCATAGCTGTCCAACATATCCCCTACAATGAAAATTCCATAGCTGACACACTAGCTACTATAGCCTTAAGCATAGTACCAAACATATTCTCCACTTTTGTTGGTTTAGTAATGGATTGCACTAAACCTATAATTCACACAAAAAACATCACATCCATAAGAATAGCTCATGCACAAGAGTGGTATGATGACATCAAGGCATACCTCCAACAGGGAGATCCCCCACAAAACTTAACATCTACCCAAAAGGACATAGTGCAAAAATTATCATGGTAGTACATCCTTGTAGGTGATAGTACCTTATTTTGTAGATCCTATGATGGGATATTATTAACCTAAGTTAGTGGTAGTGAAGCACAAAAGATCATTGACCAAGTCCATGAGGGACTATGTGGGGGTCATATAGGTCCTAGGGAAATGGTAGAAAAAATTAGATTTCTAGGCTATTACTGGCCTTACATGGAGCATGATTACATCTCCAAAGTTAAGACATGTGACGTGTGTCAGTGGCATGAAAACCTAATGCATGTATCACCTACTAAACTACATACTACATAGATCACATGGCCATTCCAATGTTGGGGGTTGGACATCATAGGGCCTATAACGCCTAAGTCTTTTGTAGGAAACAACATCATCATTATTGCAATTGAGTATTTACAAAGAGGATTCAATCCATTTCCCTTAGGAAGACAACATCTTAGCAAGTTTGAAGATTCATTCTTGATAACATAGTGACCCAATTTGGTCTCCCTATGACTATAGTCATAGATAGTGGACCATAATTTAGTAGTATAGAAACCAAAGCCTTCTATGAAAACCTTGGCATCAAACACTTTTTTTCGTTACCATACTACCCTCAGGAAAATGGTCAAGTGGAGGCTACAAACAAGGCTATCATCAATCTCCTGAAGAAGATGCTGAACAATAGCAAGTGAAGATGGCATAAACAATTAGTCTACGCACTATGTGCCTACCGCACAACATATAGAACAAAAATAAGTAAAACACCATATAGTCTTATGTATGGATTTGAAGAAGTGTTGCCTCTTGAGTTATAGGTCTTGTCACTCTACATGATCCTCTCAAGCTTCATTAATGAGGTTCAGAATAATGAGAACCATCGACCTCAACTCTATAGAGGAGGAGCACATCCAAATGATTGATCACATTAAGTGGTACCAAGAAAAGCAATGGAAAAAGCATCACCATAATCAACATCAATGCCCAATCAAGAAATGGACCTAGTCTTCAATGTCATCCATGAGCCCACGGACAAATTCTCAACTAACTGGAAAGGATCGTTCTTTCTCACTAAGGCATATGACAATAGAGCCTTGAAGTTCACTTATTTAGATGGCAATGAGTTTTCCAATCTTGTTAACCACTCGTACCTAAAGCTGTATTACACCTGACATGCAGTGTCACATCAATGATAAAAGCAAGGTAAGTAGATATTCACTATGATGTTAAACTAGCACAGCCATTTGCTATGATGTTAAACTAGCATAGAACATTTGCTATGATGTTAATCTGGCATAGATGTTCACTATGATGTTAAACTAGAACAGAATGTCCTTGGGTTATGACATTAAATTGGCATCCACATCATGGTCTGCTATGACCTTAAATTGGCCATCCATCATTTGCTACAATGTTAAACTAGCACAATGGTTTGATAGGACCTTAAATTAGCAGATCATTGTCTACCCAAACCTTAAATTGGTATCATGGTTTGTTGGGACCTTAAACTAGCATAACAGGTGATCTACCAAGACCTAAAACTAGGTTGCCAATTCAGCACCCATAGTCCAACATACATGGTTCTACGAATAAATGAGCAAAAATACTTCGAATTTTCCATTTCCTAACCACACCTCTCAGGAAATATGGGATAGGGTGTTGCAATTCTAAAATGAAACTCACATTGTCAAGGAAAAACCCTTTAGGATATTTGCAACATCACCATCCTTGGCATCTTGTTGATCTTTTGGAGATGTTTTTTGGCATCTTGTTGGACTTCTAGAGCTACCATCATAACCACCAATCATTCTAGTCATAGCTCTT
Source organism: Gnetum montanum (assembly GCA_015680685.1). Classification (NCBI taxonomy): domain Eukaryota; kingdom Viridiplantae; phylum Streptophyta; class Gnetopsida; order Gnetales; family Gnetaceae; genus Gnetum; species Gnetum montanum. The sequence continues at coordinate 193,348 of MNCI01017274.1, forward strand.
GTTCTTAGTAGCACTTGCTGGAGTCCCAGTAGTACTATGGCCTAGCCATAGAACTACCATCCTCTGACCCTCAACATCACTTGAGTATGAAAGATCATCCAATAGTGTAGCTCCTCATCCTATGGCTAAGTTTCCTAGCTCCTATCTATGGTGAGAACTCCTGAGCACTTGTATCACCATTGCTCCTAGCCACTTGATATGCTTGCTTCTGGTGTGGTTGCTAGAGCTTTCTAGCCTACCATCACTGATGCATACATTGGCCTTCCTACTTTGGATATTGCACATAACTGACACAACAATCGTAGCCCTTTCAATGCCCCTGGTAGGTAGGATTTCACCCTCATCTCACATGGTGGTTATTTTTTCTTATTTTCTTTGTTTTGTGTTTGTAGGATGGAGCATGGGTGGCATTGTTCAAGAGCATGTTTCATCATGATAGTAAGGCATCACATTGTTTCGATGTGTCCACTTCAACTTGCCTAGCTACTTAAAAGTGTACATCCCTACTATCCCCTTAGCCAACCTAACCTCTACCTCTTGATCTTGTAATCTTCCACATCCCCTGCAAGATTCCCCAATGTACATGTAACCTTTCCTATAGTTTTCTGCTAAACCCATGGTGAACATAACACAAGTCATCCCATGGGGAGCCTTTATGGGTTGGTCAAAGCCCCAAATGGATGTAACACAACTCATCTTGGGGAGGAAACACTTGTCCTACAGATACAACGTAGTTTTTTGTAAGTAAATATGTTGCATAGGTCACTCAGCAATACAAAAAAAAATGAGAAAAAAAAAGAGAAAAAAATAAGAAAAAGAGGGGAAGAAAATGGGACAAGTCAAGTGCCCAAGTTAAATGGCATAGTTGTTGTTTTGCAACTGGTTAAGCACTAGATCGACTGTCTCACAAGAACTTTGATGAGAGGTTAAAATCTAAATGGTAGGACAGATTCACATGTTGACTCCCTCACAAGCACTTTGACAAGGGATCATCTTATGGCAACAAGACATCATGGCATTTCATCCCATAGCTATCCACTCTATCCATTATCCCTTGACCCATCTACCTAAACTATTCCCTATCACACCTCATTTCTTCAACACTTTCAAGCATAGCAAAGCATCGTCCAAGTAGGCATTGACGAACAGTGTTGGTGCCATGTTCATCATGGTGTTTCATATTCTTTGTCAACATATTTCAGGCTAATCCACTAGACGTCAACAAAGAGGGGCCAATGAAACACCACTAATTTTTGGATCCTCCAATTCAATGGAAAATTTTTCTAAGTGTTAAAACTTGGGCAAAATTTTTCTAAGTCTGGTGTCACATTGTGCAGCATAGATAGCGTAGCACACTAGAAGTCATGTGTTTGTAAAATTTTTCTAAGTCTACCTGCTACACTCCCCAGCATAGCTAGCATAGCACATGCTTCCAAGGCTATTTTGCAGAAATGTCAAGCTATAAGTGGTGAAGGATCACTAAGGATGGACCAAACAGTTTGGCAAATTTTCTATTTCCCAGGCTATCAAGTTCACTATGCTCTCCAGCTTGCTTAGCTTGACACATGTTCCAATCACCAGCCCACCCAACTACCAAGCTAGAGCTTGTCAAAAGTGCTTAGGATGCACAAAATAGTTTGGCAAATTTTCTATCTTTTACACTTATCATGCTCTACTACGTTGCACAACATAGCTAGCATGAAATAGTTTTTATGGTCCAAATTTTTCCAAGTGTTGAACAAGAATCTGTCAAGCTATTTGAACATGGAGGAGGCATTTGACAATTTTCTGACTTCTAAGGCTATCTGTCCTATTACACCCCTAAATGTGATCAATGTGTCATGAAGAAACATTGTAAAATTTCGAAAACTTCATCAAATTACTTATGGTACACTACGTAGCATAGACAGGATGATAAGCCAAATTCTGAAAAAAATTTCTAATTTTTCACACTATGCTCCATCATGCTATGCATTGTAGATAGCGTGAAACTTGGGAAATGCCTCCAAATGCTACTAGAACCTCCCAGAACTCAGCATCAACCTTCATTCAAGTTCTAATGTCCTTTTGATGGCTAAGATTAGTAGTTTACTTTGCTTTTGCACCCCCTACTAATCCCCAAAGTTGTCCCTATGCTTGACCCTACTTGGAAGAGGGGGAAGACATAGTCCCGGAGCATAGCCTCCAAGTTGCATTTGTTTTGGTATTGTTTGTAGGTACATGGCCATCCTTTATACTTTGGCACATGTAGTCTATGTAGTGTGGTCATAGTTTAGTAGATTCTCAGTTCCCATTCTTGTCCTGTAGAGTGTTACACTTAGAGCTTAACACTTAGAGCTTGACATTTTGAGTGTAACATGTCAATGTGACTTGTTCACATCCATGCTATGTGGGACCCAGTGCATGTGGCATCCAATCAGAATCTCATGTCAACCCTAGCCCTATAAATACCCTAATAATCAACATTTTAGAGGTTGATTAGTAAATCATTCTAAGCATCAAGCATTAGAGCACTCTTAGCATCTTCATCACTCCTACACTTGAGCATCCAAGCTTGACAACTGGTCAAGTACCATGACATATTCTTCCTTTCACTTGAAAAGTGTGAAGACTATAAGCCTGGTAGGTCTAGCCTCTTTTTTAGCTACTAGCACCATGTCTACAATGTCCCAGAGATTGTAACCACACTACCACATTACCCTGCAGTGCCTATCTAACACTGCATATCAATTTCACATACTGTTTAATCTAGAGCCACGTTCCCCAATCTTGGGATGATGCATTTATTTACTTAAACTCTTGTTTCATTTTTTTGGTATTTGTTTCAAATTTTAGCATAATTTCTTATGTTTCCTACCACTAATACATATTTTTGTTTATTCACAATACTATTTTCAAGCTTTTGGAAACAATTATTGTTACACCATGTAAGTCCCTATTTGATCAACTAGACCATTCAAGGCACCCCATCTCCAATTTTTCTAGCACAACCCTCCCATAGATTCAGCGTTAGACTATACACCCACTAACCTCTTTGTGTTCTCACCACCAATGTTTCTAGATAGTACAATGGAATTAGCATGCCTACCTATATTTTGGTGCAAATGAAGTTATATTGATCTTCATTTATGATTTCAAAATCAATATTTTTTTATATGGTCCTCAAAGATTGCCTACATTCAATGAGAATACTATCTTTGGGGTCATATACCATCATGGCTTGTTAGCTAGGACATTTACTAGTAAAGGTGAAAGGCAACTTGGTAGATTGTTGGAAAGACATGGCTATAATGTTGATAATGGCTTAAAAAAAGGCTATGAATAATAACATAGAAGAAAATTCCAAAAAATGGAATTCAAAAATATTTAAAGAAAAAAAAAATAGCTAAAAATGAATTACTTACTAAAATTAGTAAGTGGAAGGTAAGGGGGTTTATCCCTTTACCTAAAATGAAAAGCTGACAAGGTTGGTAACAAGCCTTACCCACGATGGCCTTCCAACTACTTCTATGCTAAGTATGGTGAGGGAACAAAATAAATGGCATGAGATATTGGGAATATCACTTCTTTTATTATAACATTGATGAGGAGAAGGCTAAAAATCAAAGTGGAAAGTTAGTTTTTTCCACTAATACTTGGTTTTAGCACACTGCCAATTTTCTCATCTTGGAAACATGGGAAAAAGCTAACTTTTAGAAGTTTGGTAATTCTTGGAAGTGTTGCACCACCAACTTTAAAAGTTAAAAAATATTTAAATTAGTAACAAAAATAAAAAGGAAAAGGTTTCAACATTGGCTTTGGGGCAAAAAAATTCATAGTAGTTGCTAAGAAAATCGATCACCCAACCACCTACAACTTCCACACTATAATTTTGGTCATAATGGAGGAAGGGAAAGCATTGATATTTTGGGAGTTTTGGCTAAAAAAATATGGAAAAAGGCTTTCAACTTGAAATGGTGGATTTGGAAAATTTGGTATTAAGCTCTCCCACATTGGCCTCCCAACTACTTCTATGTTGGGTATGGCAAAGGGGGAAAGAAGGGGGATGAGATAATGGAAATCTTACACCTTGTTTCAGCATTGGAGGGAAAGGCTAAAACCCAAAAGTGAAAAGTTGGTATTTACGACTCAAAACTTGATTTTGATAGGTTGCCAATTTTTTTATCTTGAAAAGTTGGAGGGAAGCAAACTTCTAGAAGTTTTGTACTCTCTAGAAAAGTTGCATCACCAATGTTAGCAACTATGAAAATTTTGGAAACCAAAGGGGTTAGGAAAGTGCACTAGAAAATCAATGCTAGCTTTAAAAATTCACCAAAATTGATGTAAAAATTTAAAGCCCAAAAACTTTCCACTCCACACTAGGTCTTGGGATTAGAGGAGTATGAATGGTAGCATCGATTAAAATGTAGATTCAAAGGTTTTCACTATAAAATGTAGATTTCAATATAACAAGCAATGGTTGCAATAATGGCAATTAGATCTAGCCATAGAAATTAGGCAAAGGCCCTTCTTCTAGCACCAAGAAAAACTATTATAATAAAAAAAATTTGATCACTTGAAAGAATTTAAGGAGATCTAGTGCACAATAATTCCTCAACCCACGAATCCCCATGGGCCTCCATAAAAAACATGGGATTCGAGGCACCCTAGCTGATCTAGTAGATCAACTAGGGACTTATGAAATGAAAAGTGAATAAATTGTCAAAATATAATCCAAAAATTACAAATCTAAAAAACAAAAGGCAAATGCAGATTGCACACACAATGAAACTTGAAAATTTTATTAAAGAAATACAGAATGACTTTTAGAAATGTGTACAAAAATGCCTATGAAAGCAAAGTGTTGGGGGGGGGGGGGTAGGAGTTCAAAGCCTATTGAAGCTGATAAAATCTACTCCATGATCTAGGTACTAAGCCACTCTTAATGCTTTCAAACCTCCCTACTACAATCTCAAATCTTCAAGTTTGCTATGGTGGGGGTTGAGAAGTGTGAAAAATCAAAGCTACCCAAGCATTCTACATTGAGAGTTGGGAATCCTAGGAGTATAACATGGAGCTTGAAGGTTCAAAAATATCAAATGGGAATTGTAAAGTGACAATTTCATAGAGTTTTTATGTTGGGTTTAAGAAAAAAAATGTGGAAACTTGTAAGAAATCTTGAGTGCTTGAAAATGCCAAAGTGTAACTATAAATAGTAACTAGGGGACATTCCATTTACTATAAATAGTAAGTGCCTTTCCCCATGGACATTCCATTTACTATAAATAGTAACTAGGGGACACCTTCCACATTGGAGATGAATCTTCCATATTGAGCTCTCCACCATGATTGCTGAAGTGGCTCATCAATGTTGAAATGCATGAAGTGATAAATTTTAGCTTTTGTGGCTTCCACATTGAGGTTGAAGACTTCACGCTGGGGGGAAACTTCCATGCTATGGGGGAAAATGTTTCCAGGCTATGCATGGAGTCTCCACATTGAAGGAAGAAATTTTTCAAAACCCCCATCCTTCTAGGCTGGGGGTAGGTAAGATTTACCCCTTGTATGTGTTTCCAGCATAGAAAAGTGTATGCCCCACATAAAACCCATGAAATTGCCATTTTGGAGCCCCTCCCAAGCCCAAATATAGATTTTAGATGACTTTTTTCACTTGGGAAATGAGGCTTTGCCTACTTATGAGGCATTTTTCAGTTCCAAAAGTATAAAGTTTGTGAGAATGCCCATAGTGGATTACAATCTTCACATTTACAATGAATTTTTTCCTTGAGTTTCATTGAGTGAAAGCTACATGATGAAAATTGGCTATAAGATGTAAATTTTTATGGTGTTTCAATAACCTAGGCTTTTCCTTTGTTCTCCTCCTTTAAGGTAATAACCTATTTACATAAGGATATGTTTGACCTTTGGAACTCCCATGAAGTTTTTGCACATGAAACTACAAGATCAATTCTAATTTCATACAACTTCTATGGAACATTTTCCACTTGAAGAGGAAGACTAGTTAAGAAGTCAATCTCCATGTCATGGCTAGGATCCTATGCAATCTTAGGCACTATAAAAAATACAATCATAAAATATACCCATAAGCAAAATATATAAAAAGGTAACCATAAGCATAACATATAACCAATATACTTCTATAAACCAACATAAAATAATTAAGGAAAAATAAAACAAAGTTCTTACCAATTTCAAGAGAAATTTATTGCAACTGATCAATGATATCTTTGGCCACTCCATGCATGAATTCCACCTTGTCTAGGACCTCTACCCATGATTTCATGTAAAATGTAGGGGTAGAGGCTTTTACTTTAGGCTAGGTATCTAGAATAAGTATAACAATCGACAAATGGTTACAATGAAACATACATATAAAATAATAAAACATAATGGAAAACACAAAAGCGTGTTCATACTTGGCTCCTCATATGGAATAATGACTAGGGATTCAGCTAGCAATAGTTTTCCAAATACGACATCTAGGTAATCCAACACAATGTTGGCCAACCCCTCTTCATCATGCTATTGTAGAAGTGCCTCCTCCAAGCACCTCTACTCTGCTACTGCTATTGTAGCTTTGGCTTCTAGCTCTCATCACTTGTCTACAAGAATCATAAATCCAAAACATTAAAAAAATTTAATAAAATAATGACACAACCTTAAAAATTTAAAACTTAAAACATAGCATAGCCTAATCATAAAATAAAATTAGAACATACCTATAACTACCCCATGTCTCTAGCCAAACTTTAAGGATAAGCATCCTCTTGGATGCCTACTTGGTGGATGGTGCTACTTCTTCTACCATAGGCCACTTCAACTTTACTTTAGCTACCCTGTCATCTTTAACACACAACTCCTTGATCTTCTCAATGTTGGCCTACTTAACATGAGGCTCAACCCCCATATTGTCAGGGAAAGCACAATGCCTACCACTAAGTCCCTTAATGGTGATAGATAGTAACTCCCCAACATCCTCTAATGGGTTTTGAGCCTACATGGTTAGATAAATATGCTTTATCCAAGGCTTAGAGAGTTGCAATGGGTCTTGGCTTACCCATCACTCATCCCTCCTCACCACCAAGAACTCTATGAATTTCCTCAAATATGTCATAAAGAATGCATATTGCTAGTGGCATATTGTGGTGAGATCCTCATAGAGTTTGAGTATTTCATCCCATAGCCTAGAGTTAAGTAAGTAGCCCCATTAAATCGAGCACCTTCCATTAGGACCTTCATCATGGCCCATGCCTAGGCAATGTCGATTACCTTCTTCTATGATAATAGCTTAGGGAAGGAATAGGATTTGAATAAGGGATATGATTCCCTTGATTTCAATAGCTAGAAATCCTCCAAGGCCAACCTGAAATGATCACAAAAAGCACTTGATGATGACTTCACCTCCTCGCAATGACTTACCTCTTTTACTAGTATCACGGAAACCCTCATCCCTTCAATGGGAACACCAAAGAGTTTATATAAGGTAGCCTCATTGATGGGCAAGGTGATCAGCACATTGTGCACCTTGATGATGAACTTCTTTGCTCCATCATCAAATGAGTCAATAATGTTCATCATCTCAACAACAAGGATGGTAGGGCTAGGTGCCATGAAAAGATCAAGCAAACCTACATAAGCAATGTTTTCTTAGATATATCTAGGTGCCTATTCCCTCAACCAACACTATGCTAGTTTTACCTTACCATACTTTATGATGAGAGTCTCCTTGAGGTATCCTAAAATAACCAAGGTGATGCTAGAGGAGGTGGAAGCCCTTGCAAAGTAATAAAAAAAATAGCCAGTTAGCTTAGGCATAGACACATTGTGCATAACCATAGTATAACAAGAAAAAAAATTAAAATTTAAAGAACACATAGAATAGAAATAGCCTAAAATTATATAGCCATGGAAACACTAGTATAACATAAAAAAACCATGAGTTTTCCTACACTTCTTCTTTTTTCTCAACAAAGATTATGTGGAGGTCCTAGCCATGATTTTCTTTTTTGAAAGGTGTTTAGGGGCCACCCAACAACTATGAGCCATCTCAATGGCTACACATATCTTGAAGGCTAGAGAAATGATGTTAGTGTATTTATCAAAATTTCCCTTTAATTGATCAACCACTGTAGTTCTTATTATTGGGCTTTTGGTAAATACAACCACAATAGTTTGAGCCACCATCAAGGTTTGATCATTCTTGATAAAACCTTGGTCACTAACCCTGTACTTGCAAGGTGTTTAGCATTTGAAATGTTAGAAACTCATAATTCTAAGGAAAAGTGGGTACAACAAATATACCAAAGTAAACCAAAAATCACAACCATACTTACCGTTTCAAATAGTACAACGTGCTAGGAGGATTCCAGAATAATGTATGGGTCCCAATGTGCCATCTTCAAAGTGTTCTCATCATTATAATAAATGAAATTTGGCATGTTTCAGAGTTGGGATAGCTAGAGGGTCCCCCTAATCCCCTTACTCTCCAACATCTTGCTCTCCACATAGGTTTCCAAATCATTCATTATGAACTTGACGATCATATTGGAAATAATTCATGAATTGGCATGAAAAACTCAAAAAATGGCATGGAATCACACGTACACTAGCTAACAAAAATAGGCACCTAGAATTAACCATAAATCCAAATTGCATGAAACCATATTCATTTAAAACCTTAAACCAAAAAATTAAAACTCATAAATTCAACAAACCAAAATTCATAACCATTTTCTTAGTTAAAAATGTGAAAATGGTGTTGCTTTCTAAGGAAAAAATTATCAAAAATTTATGAAATTAACTAAAACTAAGATTTAAGACTCATATGAAACCAAACCTAAACACCAAAGAAATACCAAAAGCACATAAACCCCACCAAATAACAATGTTTTATTTTATCAAAATTTAATTTTACTTATCACTTTTGCCTGGACATGGAAAGATGCCTAGAACACAAGCAAGAAAAATAATAAAAACACATGAAAAATGGTCAAGGATGGCCTACCTTGGGGTGATTGATGTGGATCCTAGCCTAATCATGGGGTATGGTAGATGGAAAATTCCCTTTGTTGCTACATCAGCATCTTCTATAGTAGGGTTCTTGCTATTGCTTTCTATTCTCTTTGACATAGTGGAATAATAGTGCTAAATTTTTTTGAAAATATGCAAGAATCTTGGTGGTAGAGTTATTCTAGGTGTAACCTTGATCAAAAATATTGGGGATGGATGGATTTTGTAATCAAAATCTCTACCAAAGCACTAAACTAGTGTGATACCAAAGAGGAGAATGATTTGTGCAAGTGGTTTTGGCAAAGAAACAATAATAAAAATCAATCTCAACTTATTTGTCCACCTTCCAATCTCCATTGTCAAATCCATGCACTAAAACTCATGGTGCATTGGTAGTTCCAAGGGGAAAAAGTTTAAGAAATGCTAGGATGGTTGAAGTTGCAAAGAAAGTTTAAACATTTGAATTTAGGTGGGCCCTACCATGTGCCTCCCATGAAAAGTGGGTTTCAAGCTTGGAAACATCCTTTATACTAGGGGTTTAACCCCTTTAAACCCATAAAAATCCTTTTCAATGTCATACCCCCCTCACGCATGTTGGGCAACATGAATCCAACATGGGTACTAACCCTCCATGACTAAAACCATGAAACCTTAATCCACCTTACCATATTTAGTAGATGATGTTGACGTTAGTGAATCCCAAGTCCCAAGAGGGTCTAGAACACTCCATGCAACTAATCACTTTGGGCAACCACACTAGGCAAGACCTCATCCATGCTAGCCAATGTTGCTAAAATGGGTATAACACTCACAAGCATTAGTCAAGCCTTGATTTAACAACAAAATTGATCAAAAAAGCCTGAAACCTCATTAGACACTCCTAGAAGCATCAAAACCTTGTCAAATCTAGTCAAAATTGCCAAAAACCTTTAGGTTTTCTAGAGAAAAACATGGGGACACCCTATCCATGTCGACTAGCATGGCCCCAACATGGATGGTTGGGGAAAAATATTAAAACATAAAATTGACCTCTTGTTAACAATTGTTTATCTTAACACTTCACCATAGCGTATAATACCCAAAAACCAATCAAAAAACAAGTCAAATTGCATACACTCTACCTATTCCACATTAGGGAACCCCTCACCCATGTTGGCCAATGTTGGTCCAACATGGGTGCCCTAAGGATGATCCACAAAAATCTCTTAAGAGCTAAAAGTATCCTAAAACTCACTCCCATGATCTTAACACCTTTCCCTAGCCTTCAATAGTCAAGAATTGATAAAATATAAGTTAAAATTCATGTTTGATCCCATTCCCATGCCGGGGAACCCTCCATCCATGCTATCCACTTTGTGTCCAACGTGGATTCCTTGGGGATACCTTATAAAACCTAATTCATAACTTAAAATAGCGTTTAAAGATTTCCATATGATCCCAAAACCTTTATAGAGTCTCCTAGACTCATTATACACATTAAAATAGACCTAAAAATAGCAAAAATCTATCATCCCTTCTCTATCTACACTAGAGCCATGCTAGCTAGTGTGGCTAAGGGGGAATAATTATGAAAAATATGAAATGATCTTCAAATGGTTGATTTCAATGCCAAATCTTAGCCATCAACATCTACAACCCTAGAAGCTTGAAAGCTTGGTTGATTTACTATTTGAACCCATTGAAAATCAATATTTCAAGGTATTCACATTAAGGGAGGCTAGAGCCATGCCGGGCAACATGGCTCCAGCATGGGTAAGATTCCTTGCCACTTTTGGTAATACTTTGACACACCCAAAAGTTAAAAACATAGCCCAATAGAGCCTAGAATCCCAAAACCTTTAACTAATGGCCAATGTACCTCATTTTGACTAGAAAAACTCATTAGATCCCCTCACTCATGTTGAAGAATGCTAGTCACTATGGCTAAGAGGGGCATAACCATCCCACACCACAAATAGCCATCAAACATTGTCAATTTTAAGTCTAAATCTCAAATATCACTTCCAACAATGCTAGATGCCTAAAAGATTGATTAATGTTCCTATAAAACCATCTTAGAAATAAAAAGTAGATGCATCCACATTGAGGGGTATTGGAGCCATGCTAGCCAATGTGGATGAGGTCCCCAATAAGGTTCTACACATACAACACCCTTCAAATGGTCCTAAAACTTAACTATGAAAGCATACAACTACAAATCCCTAGAACTAGTTGCAATCTAACCATATTTTAATCCTATATCCATCTAGATTATACCATCCATTATAAGACCCCCCCCCCCCCCCCCCCCCCCCCCCCCCCCCCCCCCCCCCCCCCCCCCCCCCCACCCCCATTCACACTAACCAGCATGTCTCTAGGGGTATGACCCTAAAAACCTACTTCCATTACAAGTTTTAACTTCAAAATGATCAATTTTGATCATTTTGAGCCTGTATTGTCATAAAAAGATCATAGAACACCAGTTTCAATCCTTTGGAAGGTATAAATGTATTTTTCATGTGTAGCCATGTTGGCGAGTGTTTCTCTAGTGTGGATGCTATTTCCAAGCCTCATGCATGGCTTCTAGAGATTCAAATTGATACCATAATTGATCCAATTCCTTCCCCAGCACATTGTGGTGACCATAGAGGCCATCAAAAGTCAAAAATTGGTCAAAATCAACCTAGAGAACTACCTAGCCCATATCCATGTTGGGGGTCACCCCACCCATGTTGGAAAGTGTGGTTCTAGCATGGGGCCCCCAAAAAACTCCCCATTTGACCTAAAATAGCCTTGAAATAGCCTCCACATATGCCCAAACTTATCTATCAACTTTTTTACCTTACATCATGATCTACTAAGATCCAAAACTAGAAAAATATAAACGTTTTTTCACTAGTATTGATCATGTTTTATCACATGTACTCCAATTTATTGATTTAACCTTGTTTCATGGTGTTTTGACTTGTTTTGACCTTGTTATGCATTTTTAATCTTCACTACACTTAGATGATCTCATTTGGCCTCTACATTACTTCAATTTCACTACATCTACATTGTTTTCTCTATCATGGCCTTTGTTATCCTTTATCTTGCCTTTGATTAGTGTTAGTTGATGGGGATTGACCATTCTTTACCATCATTTGAGACCATGTAACTATGGCCTGCCAAGGCCTTAAATTGACACCATGGTATGATAAGGCCTAAAATTGGAAAAAGTGTAATCTTAGTTGACCATGTTTAGCCTTATTTTTCATACTTTTGTTGTGATTCAACTTGTTTTAACCTTGTTTGACCTTATGTGAACTTGGTTCCATCTTATTTATCTTCACCTCCAAATTGTAGCCTTGGTTGACCTTGGTTGCATTCTATATGACATTGAAATGGCATATTTTTTCATGGTTATAAGATATTTTATATTTTTTTAACATTATTTACTTATTTTTACCCCACGTGTCACCTAATGTGCTTATGATTAACATGTAGGATTTGGAGTATGGACACTTCAAAGCAAATCACCTTGTCATTGAACCTAAATGGACCTCATGGTGATGTTGAATAATGCATCAACCTTAATTACCTATATCTTGAGCCCAAGAGTCTTGTCGACCATATAACCTCAATAGATAAACCTTTATAGTGTCTTGAAAACCTAGTCAAAATCATTGGTCTTGAGACTAGTGACATTACAGAAGACTCTCTAGTTGAGGTTCCTATTATGACACATAGTGGTGAGGAGAAAACCTTGAGACTAAGGTCCTCACTAGAATCTTAATAGGCTCAATACATCACTAAGGTCCTACAAGATAACATTAAGGTCTTTTCCTAGTCATATAAAGATATGCTAGGTCTAGACCCATGTTTAATCTAACATAAAATCATACTCAATCGTAGCATTAGACCAGTTAAGCAAAAATTTTGTAAGATTAGAACTGATTTGGTCCTAGCAATTAGTGATGAAATCACAAAACTATATTAAGCTAGGTTCATCAGAGCTATTGATTACATAGAATGGGTGTCTAACATAGTGGTGGTCCCTAAGAAAAATGAGAGTATACATATTTGCATTGATTTCCAAGACCTAAATAAGGCAACTATCAAGGATAATTTTTCATTTCCTAGTATTAATCAACTTATCAATACTATGGGTGGACATGCATTATTATCCTTTATGGATGGATTCTAAGGATATAACTAGATTAGGATTAACCCATAACATCAACTTAGTATGACCTTCATGATCCATTGGAATACCGTTTGTTATACTATGATGCTCTTTGGCTGAAAGAACATAGGAGAAACCTACCAAAGAGCTATGATGTATATATTTAGTGATTGTATGCTAGGTTTGCTCAACAACTATGTAGATGATATAGATGTTAAGTCCAAAGTGACCAATGACCATGTACATGACCTTAACCTTATTCTTAAATGATGCCTCAAGTATGAGCTTAGGCTTAACCCCAAGAAGTGTGTCTTTGATGTCCAAAGCATGGATAGATGTTAATCTTGATAAGGTTAATATCCAAGTTGGCAGCATTGACTAACCTTAAGAATCTTTGGGGACTACAAGGTGGATTTCAATTTATTCATAAGTTTAATAGTAGGCTCATGGATAAGTTATAACCCACACAAAATTGCTTAAGAAAGGAGTTCACTATGAGTGGGTGGCTCAATGCCAGAAGCCTTTGAAAATCATAAGCAAGAGTTGGCACAACTACTAATGGTCTATCATGCATGAGAGGATAAACCTTTTTACATCTACCTTGCTATCTTTAACACATCTATTACCTCTCTACTCTATCAAAAATGAGATGATGGAGTAGGGTTATCCATATACTACTTACGCCATGAATTAGTTACCCATGAGAGCTAATACATTGAAGTGGAGAAGTATTTTCTAGCCCTAGTCTTCTCATTGAAGAAGTGGAGGCACTACCTATTTAGGAGCTAGGTCAACATCATTTGTAAAGACAACATACTTAGAGCCATAACAAATAATCTGAGAAAGTAGAAACATAGCCCATTGGAAAGCCATAATAGCCAAGTTTGACCTACATCTCTCAATCCTCAACAAAAGGTCAAGATATAGCCATGCAACTCATTATTTTTATGGTAGAAGACCATGTAGCCATAGACCTTGAATTCCCTAATAAACACATCAACATTGTTAGTAATGGACCTCAGGACTATGAGGTGGTCATTTAATTTGATAGAGCTTCAACTATCCATGGGGCTAGTGCTGCTATCATCATAACATTTCCATCTAGTGAAATCCAATGCTTTTCTTACCATTTCAAATTTCCATGTACCAACAATGTAGCAAAGTATGAAGGTTTGATTACTGGAATGATAGTAGCTTGTGACCTATAAATAAAACACTTAATGACCAAACGTGATTCACAACTTGTGGTTAACCAAATAATCAAGGTTTACACATGCAAAGCCAAACACTTGCAACTTTATTATGACCTAGAAAAGAAACTAATACAGCAATTTACAAACATTGATATCCAACATGTACCCAAAACCAAGAACACCATAGTCAAACACTAGCCCTTAGTGTAAGGCTAGATGTGTTTGAAAGTTTTCCACCTTGACCATGAACTATGCTATTTTCATCAGAAAAAACACTAAGGATACCTTTATGACCATAGTTCATACTGCTCCTGCAAAGGAGTGGTATGAAGATATCATGTTTTACCTTATGCATGGTAAACCTTCACAAGGCTTGACTACTACTCAAAAGGACATTGTATGTAAATGATCAAAACAATATATCATAGTAGGTGATAATAAATTTTGTCAACAGTCCTATGATGGCATATTGTTAGTATGCTTGGGTAACACTGAAGCCTACATAGTCTTAGAGCAAGTTCATGAGGTTGTGTGTGGGGGACATATAGGACCTAGAGCCATGGATGCTAAGATCATATGGTTAGGTTATTATTAATCCTATATGAAAAAAAAAACTACCTATAGAAGATTAAAACTTATGACACTTGCCAATGGCATAGTAACCTTATACATGTATTGCTAACTAAGTTACATTTCACTTAGATAACTTGGTCATTTCACTAGTGAGGGTTGGATATCATTGAACCTATAATGCCTAAGTCTTCCGTATGACATAGTTTTATCATCACTACAACTGAATACTTCATAAAGTGGGTTGAAGATATTTCCCTAAGGAAGAATACATCTCAATAAGTCTATAAATTCATATTGGATAACATAGTATCCCATGTTGGCATACAAATGACCATAGTCATGAACAATGAACCATAATTTAGTATGCAAGAAATGAAAAACCTTTCTCATGATCTAGGTATTAAGCATTTATTTTCATCATCATACTACCCCCAAGCCAATGAACAAGCTAAAGCAAGCAACAAGGCCCTTATAAACTTGCTCAAGAAGATGCTAAACAATAGTAAATAGAAGTGGCATGAGTGGCTTGTCCATGTGCTTTGGGCTTATCAAACATCTATTGAACCATAACCAATATAATCCCATATAGCTTGATTTATGATTCTAAATCTATTTTGACTCTTGAATTGTAGGTGCCATTACTTCAAGAAGTTTTATTTGACTTCATCAATGATGAACAAAATAAGGATCTACACACCATGAATCTAGATTTGGTAGAAGATTAATGGGTGTGAATGCTTTCTCACATCAAGTGGTACCAGAAGAGGTAGAAATTGAAATACCATCATGACTTGAATAAGTGCAAGATCAAGGAAGGAGACCTAGTTCTCAAAGTTCTCCATGAGCATGCAAAAAAATTCTTAGCTAACTGGGAAGATCCTTTCTTGATCACTAAGGCCTATGACAATAGATCCTCTAGGATACTAGACATGAATGGGATCAAGTTGACCAATCCAATCAAACATTCCTATCTAAATCTATACTACATGTATCTCGTGAAAAACAAAAATTAACATCGATGAACTTTGACAAGTAAGCTTGCATGACCTCTTTTTACATAACAAACAAATTGAAACACTTTGATGTAGATCTCTTTTGAATATACTAATTGTTATGGGTAAAATTTTTGTTTACTATTTTTGGTAAATAAAATGGTTTTGGTACCATGGAGGTATCAAAACTTATCATATATAGAAATCATGTTGTATTTAGACACCTATATGTAGCGGCAATCTGTCAACAATTAGACAAAATTTTTTGGCAAAATTTATGATCATGAAACCTTTAAAAAGCAAGCTCCAACATCATAGAAAGGTTCCCAACTTTTAATGGTACCACACTTTTGAGCTTTGTAGCATTTGACATTCAAGATCTTTAATAATTCATTGCAAATAAAAGGCTTTTGAGGCAATCTCAATGTGGGACCTATAACTAGTTTTGGCCATTATTTTGCCGTGTTAATATTGTGTGTGATTTTTTGGCAATGTTGAGCAACTTGGACATTATGACTTCCAACATGACTCTTCTTTGAAATTCAAAACCCCCACATATCTTATGCCTTGCACCACCAACACTATAGATCTAGTAAGGAGTGTAGCAACATTTCTACAATTTTGGAAGTTGTGGAGCATCTAGATCATGGACTTGATTATGACATCCAAGGCCACCAATTTCAGAAAATTCCAAACCCATAGTGAAGTGAACCCTTTACTCTCTCAGGCACACTTTTACACACTCTAAACTCTCTTTGTTTTGTTATAATAAAGGTTACAATTCTATTTGTTATGCAATATAGCATAGATTTTTGTTTATTTTGTTCATTTATTTTTAGATTTGCATTACATTTTTAATTTATTACCCCTTTTGACACTTTGTAAGTCCCTCAGTGATAAAAAAAATAGGGAACCTCAAATTCTATTTTTAGAGGTCCTTCAGATTTGGAGTTAAAGTTATCTCAACTGGAATCTTTGGTTGTTGTAGTGACCAAATTTTCTAGTGACTATATTTGTCATCAATCATGATAGAAATTTACAACAATAGATTATGGATCTAATGGCATATTTAAACTAGAGTTTAGGGTTCCTAAAATATTTATACTTCTAGCATCAAATTTTTCAAGCATTACAACCTCAATCTTCTTAGAAGGTATCAAAATGACTTACCAGCAAAAGTTGTGCTGTTATGAGGTACAAACTCTTGATAAGGCTTATGATTTAGTACTCAAGGCTAAAAAGAAATTAAGTGGTTTTGAAAATAGAAGTAAACAAACTTCAAAGGGGAAGAAGAAGGGATCCAAATTTGAGAAGAAATCCAAGTCCAAATTTGAAGAAAAAGGATAACAACCATGATAAGAGGATAGAAAAAGATAATGAAAGTGTAAAGCTAAGGACTAAGGCAAGGGAGGCAAGGATCAAGGTATCAAGTCATCCAATATTTAATGCTTCAAGTATGAAAAATTTACACATAAGCAATGAAAATATTTACTTCACAAGGTAGCCAAGGGAAATGATGTACAAACCATGGAGGTGGAGGAGACATAAAGATAAGCTCTTTAGAACGATAATGCTAATTCTCAGAAGGTTCAAGAAATTTTTTTTAATTAAATTCTTCTACATTCATGGGGAATGTGAGTAGAGAAGATCATCCTACTAGAAAATTGTTATTTTTGATTGGGGCTAGATGTTTGCTTAGTGGGGAATGGATTCATGTGTTGATTAATAGGAGAGACCAAGAAAACATTATTTCTTCTAGGGTAATTACTAGATTGGGTTTGGCAACTAATCCTCATCCTAGATCCTAGAAGGTGCATTGGTTATCTAGAGATTTCTCTCAAGATATTAGGAAATAATATATCTTAAAATTTTAAATTAGATATTTTCATCATGTTGTGAAGTGTGATGTTCTTTCAATATATTTTGCTAATGTAATTATTGGTAGACCTTGGAATTTTGATAATGGTGCTCAATTTGATGAAGAAATAAATGTATGGAATGTATCTAGATCTGAAAGAATTCATGAGTTTATTCCCATGATAGCTAAACAAGAGAGGCAATAAAGCTCACTTAATGGTTCCTTAATCCTTCTAGGAAAGAAAAAATATATTAAGGAACATGATGAAATAGATTTTGGATTTGTTATTGTATCAATAGTTACTTCTAATTATGATGATATGCAAGTTGAACTTCCTATGGGTGTGCTTAGCTTAAAGGAGAGACTTTCAAAGGTATTCAAATGGGAATTAGATGTATTGTTACCAATGAAAAATGTAGAGCATTTGATTCATTTCATTCTTAGTGCTACCATTCCAAATGAGAGATATTACCAAATGGCATTGAATCAACAAGCTAAATTGCAAAGGAAAGTAGATAAGTTACTTAAAAATGGTTTCATGAGAAAATTCATTTCACCTTGTGTAGTTCCAATGGTACTAGTGCCAAAGAAAGATAATGATGAATGAAGGATGTGCATTGATTTTAGGGTAGCAAATAGGATAATAATGACATACATGTTTTCTATTCCAATGATGGATGATATCCTTAATGTCCTTAGCAATGTAGAAATTTTTAACAAAATTTATTTGAAGAGTGGTTACTAACAAATCATAGTCAAGTCTAGTGATAAATGAAATATGGCTTTCAAAACACTAGACAAATTGTTTGAATGGTTAGTGATGCCATTTGGGCTTATGAATACACCTACTACATTCATGATGTTGATGCATGATATATTAAAGGACTTGATTAGTAAGTGCTATATTGTGATTTTTAACAATATTTGATGTATAGCTCTAATGAGGAAGAGCACTTGAATCACTTAAGGATGATGTATCTTAATTTGGAGAAGGCATAGTTGGTGATCAATGTAAAAAGAAGTTACTTCTTCAAGATGGAAATCACATATTTGGGACATGTTATTTCTAAAAAAAATTTGAATGAAAGTTACTATAATGAAGACTATTAGGGATTGGCCAACTCTTGAGAATCTTGGACAAGTAAAATCATACCTTAGTTTAGCAGGTTTTTATAGATGGTTCATAAATCATTTTAGTGGTATTTCATAACCTAAGTTTTCTTTGTTGAAAAAAAATAAATATTTCTAGTGGGATAATGAAACCCAAGGATTCTTTGACTTGTTGAAAGAAAAAACTAGTAGTAAACCAATGCTTGCAATTCCATATTTTTAGAAGCTTTTTCAAGTGAAGGTCGATGTAAGTGGACATACCATTATTTGGGTACTTTCACAAGAAGGTAGACATGTTTATTGCTTTTCTAAAACATTGAATGAGTTAAGGAAAAAATATAACATATATGATTTGTATATTATTCTTTAAGAAATCAAGTATTGGAGGCATTACTTGTTTTCCAAAGAGTTCACATTAATGATAGACCAAAAAGCACTACAATTCTAAACTCTCAAAAGAATTTGAGTGCAAAGCACATGAAGTAGATTACATAATTACAAGAATTTCATTTTGTGTTGAAACACAAGGATGGACAAGCCAATTTGATGGCTAATGCATTGTCCAAGATGCCTATGGTAAATTTTAGCATACCTCATGTGGAAGGTATGGGTGATTTTGCTAATTTGTATGAGAAAGATGTTAATTTTGGGTAGGTTTATAGGAGCCTCAAAGAGTCATTAGTGAGTAGCACAAAAAAATTGAGGAACTATCATAGTCAAGCTAAAATATTATTTAATAATAGGAAGGTATGAATTCCTAATTGTGATTTAGAAAAAAATATTTTTTTTGAAAAGCATTTTAGTAGCATGAAAAATCACATGCATAGGGATAAAACATTAGAACTTATGGGTAGGTACTATTTTTGGCTTGGTATGGCAACATAAATTTCAAAATTTGTCAATGAGTGTTTGACTTGTTAGAAATTCAGAGTAGGTAAAGGAGTGAACAAACATTATATACCTTTGACAATTACTAGGGGTTATGAGAAAGTATTTCTATGGATTTTGTAAGTGGCATTTCTAAAACCAAGAGTGGGAATGATATAGGTTTTTTTGTTGTGGATAGGTTCTCTAAGATGATACACTTCATTCAATAATAAAAGATGGGTGATTCTTCTCATGTTGCAAATTTGTTTTTTAAGCATCATGTGAAGTTGCATGAAATTTCTTTGAATATTATTAGTGATAGAGACTCCAAATTCATTAGTCACTTTTGGATGTCCCTTTGGAAAATTTTAGGGATAAAATTAAAATTTTCTAGTGCATATCATCCATAATCTCATGGCCAAATGAATATGGTGAATTAATTCTCATTGATCATATTGAGATGTTCGTGTGATGGATAAATAAAGACATGGGAAAAATTGTTGTGTCATGCTGAGTTTTTGTACAAAAATTCTTTTCATATGGCTATTTGTAAAAGTCAATTTGAGAGAACTATGTTTTGTTATCTTAATATGGTAGACACTTTGAAGAACCTTGATGACGAAGCTCAATCGAGTGCTAATTTTGTGTAAGAAATGAGGGATTTTTATTCAAAATTAAAATCAAATCTTGAGAAGATTGCTAAAGAGAGATTCCTAAAGAGGAATGAGATCAAAAAAAGCCAAATTTTGATGTTGGTAACTTGTTTTAGGTGCACATAAAGAAGAAACAGTTAAGGGATATCAACTTTTCTAAGTTGAAAGCCAAGAAAGTGGGGCCTTTCAAAATTATAGCCATGATTAATGATAATTCTTTTGAAATTAATTTACCAAATGATGTTGGTATGTATTTTGTATTTAATGTTTCAAATCTTGTGTACTATCATGGACTAGTTAATGAGAAAACCATATAGGAAAACATCGATGGGTCCAGCCTTTAATGAATAGGAAGGTAATCATACTCAAGTGGAGAAAAGCTTTTGTAACTTAAGAAGTGAAGAGGCATGATTACTTGATCCATTGGAAGGATCAATCATGGATGATGCTATATGGGTCCATGCTACCCAAATTCATGAGTATATAATCACTTCAATTCCTACTCCTTTGTTCATATGAGTTTATGTTTTTGAAGGGTGGGAGAGCTAGTGTAGAAACACCTCTTCAAATCCCCTTTTTATTTCTCTATGTATGTGTTTTTTGAAAGTTTTAAACTTCATGGAGACATCTTTAAGGTCTTGGAATGATCTTTTCTAAGATCTAGGCTCTTAGGAAAGATGTCTTAGAAGAAAAAGATGTTTGAGTTGAGTTGAGAGCTTGCAAGAGACATCTTGGATATTTGACAAATGTTTCAAATGAGACATCTCAAGAAATAGGAGATGTCTCAAATGTCTGATAAGACCTTTCATAAATGTGGAGATGTCTTGCCTAAGACATCTCAAAATTGGCTTAGAAATTTAAGTTACAGTATGAGACATCTCATGTAGAAGTGAGATGTCTCACTCAAGTGGATAGTTTTGTAGCGAGACATCCCAAAAATATTTGAGATGATCCAAATGGGGAGGTAAACTTCCAAAATTACCATTCGAAGTTAAGAAATAGCCAATAAAAGGTGAAAAAATATGGGAAAAAATGGGTGATCTTCAAGTTATGGTTGATGAAGGTTTTCTATTATTTTTATTTTCTTGGTTAATAAATATGGAATGTGTTTCATGCTTGTACATTATGAGAGGTCATGAAATCTCATAAAGAGTTGTGAGTGAGATGTTAAGAGAGCACATATGAAGAATGCATGACTATGTTGAAACTGTTGATCAATTAAGTGGATATTGGCCTAGTATCTCAATGGTTCATATACATTGATAGGTTATAAAATTTCTTGCAGTAATATTATACTGAGTGTTAACCCAATCTCAACAATTCAAGTCACAAAATTTCCTAGTGTACAAACATTGATAGGTCATAAAATTCCTATAGAAAGGATTATGACATAAATTTATGCTTGAAATATTGGCAAAAACTATGTTATTTTGTAATTTATCCTTAATCCTTCAAACCATTCCATCATGTTGCAAAAAGTTCCCTTAAATACATAGAGATGAATTCAAGGTATTCTTGGCTTNCAAGTTCCCTTAAATACATAGAGATGAATTCAAGGTATTCTTGGCTTAATGAGTTCAAGATGTAGAAGTATATTTTCATGATGTCAAGCCAATATTTTTATTTTATACTAGATCCCAAGGCTCCATCATAGAGATCACGATTTACATTTTTAGCATGAACTTAAGTCACTGATTCTCTAGGTGTGATTGACCAATTCCAATAATTATTTTCTTCTAGTCTTGATCTTGGCCTNTTTTTTATTAGAATCATAAATGATTAGGTAGTTTCTTGAAGAAGTTGGAATGAAAGATAATAAATTTTTTTGATATAATTTGTCAAAATCTTCATCTTAATTAGATTCAAAAAGTTAAAATTATGTGAAAATCACTAATTATTCATCAAGATCCATCTTTGGTTTTATATTAATGGCCAATTTAAGTTTTCAAGATCTTTGGAACACATCTTGATGTAGGTTTAGAAAATAAAATTTTGGACTTTTTTATGCCTAACCTAACTACTCCATTACATTCAAAAGGTTAAAATCTACTAGAAGCAACTATTTTCTTGTAAGAAAAAAACTTCTAAAATAAAAAGTTATGACCATTTTAAGTTCCCAAAAGTTTCATGCATTTTAAGATTTCCTAAGAGTCTCCCAAGACATCAACCATTTCAATACTACTCAAAGACCAACATGCTTAGCTTTTTAAATTTTATTTCTTCTATTACTAGTCAATTATTTTAACATGATTGCTCAAGGTTGATCATAATTTAATATTTAAATTTAAATTTTCTTGCCTATTTTAGTAAGAAATTGTGGTGGTTGTGGTATCCATAAATGCCATAGGTTTGTACCAACATAAATCTTGATGATAGGAACCTAGGGTGCTCATGATGTCTATAGACATCGTAGATCTATACCACCACAAATATTGGTGGATTGTTTGACAAGGATTTGAGGCTATAGGTAGGTAAGGTAGAAGATAGATGACCTGGTGAAAGTAGCAGGCATGAAAAAGATAGATCACAAGCAAGGTCATGACAATAATATAAGATTATTGATATACACAAAGCTGGTAGTGATGCAACAATGAGGAAATATTAGCATGGAAAACAAGAAAGTAGAAGGATTTTACTATGCACCATGGATTGTGATGCATTTGGCATTGCATAATAGCATGGCCCTATCATGTGTTGTGATGTAACCAAACATTGGTAATGGCCACAAGAGGCAACATCAGCTGGAAAATCACACTTCATTTGGTGGTGGATAAGATGACTATCACAATTGGATATACGTCCATCTTGACTGGGGAAGACATCATTGTGACTACCATCAACATAGTGGGGTTGCCAACATAGGTGATAGAGGTGAAGTGCCACTTGTTGTGGTGTGGCCATGGGGCTACATGTCCCCTCCATAGGTTTTCATAGATCCACATGGGTTTTGAGCCCAAAATTTTATTATTATTATTATTATTTGAATTTCTAAATAATTATGCCATCTCCTAATTCAACTACAAAATTTGAATGATTGACATGGTGGTTAGTTGAATGATAACTAAGATGTCATGGGTTCAACCTATAAATTTCTTAAGTTTATTTTTAATAATTTTATTATTGTTTAAAATAGTTTATCTTTAGCATGTTTTCTGAGAACTATAATATTTCTCAAGCTATGCATCAGATCAAGATGAAATTGGTATCATTGGAATCATCTCATTGAGCACTATGCATTGAAATTGAGTTATCTTTGTTGTTATGAATCACAAACTCATTGGAAGATAAATAGTTCATGAGAGGATTTGTATGAAATAATTAATTAGCTAGCTAACTAAGATCTTTTTAATTTTTACCTAGGCCATATTTTTCTAACTACTACTAGTAACTATCAAATTAACTAGTTGTATTTCTCTAAACTATGACAAAAGAGATGCTAGTTTACTTTGTGGATGAGCTTTATGATTCATTCCAAAATTCAAGCTACCTATGAAGGTTGCAACAACAAAAAGAGACAACTATAATTGTGAAGAAGGCAAAAAACATGGCTCCTCCTAAGAAATCTACTCAATCTCCATAGGATGCCAAGATATTTCTACCTATCTAATTTATTAATTTTTCCACCATTTAAAACTAGTTTATGTAATAAGCCTATACTCAAATGATATGGTATGTATGATTATACATCAAGTAATTTTTCCAAGTTCATTTTTGGAAATGTCGAGACTACCTATGAGGCTATAAGAAATACTTTGGATTTCCATCTTGGTAAGGCTCCATTCACAACTAGTCACAAGTCTAATGAGTTTCATGATTTTTCTACAAAGTAATTTTTTGAATATGTTAATACATTTAGTATGCCTCATTGGAGTTTTACAAAAAAGAACTTTTTTGTGACAAAAAATCTCAATCAGTGGAAGAAACCAAGGATCCTAAATCATAGGTAGCCTCAACCCTAAATCCCCGAGGGCATCTATAAGAAAAAGTGGGATTCATGGTGCCCTGAACAGTCTGGTAGATCACCTAGGGACTTAGGAGAGATGCAAAATGGGGGTGTAAGAAAAATGTAAAAATATGCAAATTTATGAAATGATGCACTCAAAATATAACAATTATATATGAATTATACAACATATAAAATCATAAATTTTGTTACATGTACAAAGAATGAATTCAAAGATGTGTACAAAATTGGTAACCAAGAGGGGGGCAATGGGAGGTTTAGTTGGGCAGGGGTTTAGAGCCTGTTGAAGCCACAATCAACTCCACAATCTGGTATCTATATCACTTCTAATGCTATCAAACTTTCTTTGTCTCCTCCTTAGATTTGTAACATTGTTTAATGCTATGGGTTATGGAAATGTGAAGGATTGGGGTGGCCAAAGTGCACCATGTTGGGATTTGGTAATCTTAGGGTGGTACATTGGCACCGAACACTCACAAATCTAAAGGGGGAAGTAACAAGGGGTAACAATTTGTAGTGGGTCTATGCTACTAGGCATCAAAGAGCTACATTTTTGCTAAGGATGTAAGAGCTTTTGGATGCCAAAATGCCAAGGATGTTGAATTGCCAAATTGTGTGAAACCTTGACATGATGCCAAGTTGTGATTTTTATAAGGTTATGTCCATGATTTATGCTATAAATTTTCTATATATGGATGAATGATTGGCTGCAAATTGGCTACTAAATCGCTAATTTATTAGCTAAAACTTTGCTACCAAATTGCTAAAAATTAACTACCATGTTCAGGGGGTAGGTGAGATCTGCCCCCATGCA
>MNCI01017274.1:218693-234158 GCA_015680685.1 Gnetum montanum
CCCCCCACCTACCCACCTTAAAACCCATCAAATTTCCATTTTTGGCATTCCAAAAGGCATTTTTGACTCCTTCAAGCCAAAATATAGACACTATGTGACTTTTTTCACTTATTGGATGAGGCTTTCATTACTTATGAAGCGTTTTTCAATCCTAAAAGTATGAAATATGTGAGACTACCCCATTATGAGTTACAAATTTCACATTTACAATAAAACATTACCTCAGGTTTCATGGGATGGGATCATAACAGTTTCAACATGAAAATTTGGTGGTGTTTCATTGGCCCCTATTTGTTGTTGTCTAGAGGATTGACCAAAGAGGCATTAATAAAAAGAATAGAACATCATTGTAGGTCCACCATCAACATTCCCTCTTTGAGATTGATCTAGTTATGTCAAACCATGTGGAAGAGTGCTTATGATGATGGGATTGGATTATGATGGAGGAATGGTAATGGTAGTTATGGAGATGGTCATGGAGGCTAACAATGCATTCGAAGCATTGTCACCATGGTTGTAGATTTGTACTAACATATTTTGAAGTATTGGTTACTCAAAAAATGCATTACCACTTTGCTTTAATAGTTTTTTTGTACATTGGACTTCAAGGCTTCTTTTTCCATTTGGATCCTTGGTAATTTTCTTCCCCTCTTATCTTTTTGGGTGATACTATCTTTGGGTTTCATTGCCAAGGATGGTTGAACATTGTTTTTCCATTAAGTGAGTTTTTTTACACTCAACAAAATTGAGAGTTATCCCATCAAATGAGATGTGTTATGCTCAATGGACTTAATGGTTTTCCCACTAAATGTGTGACATCCCATTCCTGGATGTTGTAAAAATATTAATGCTTAATTTATTAAATTTACCATTTTCTTAGATATTATACCAGAAACATTATAAATACTTAAATAATGAATTAACTAGAAAATAAATAATTATTATTGAAGAATTAAGCAAGGAAAATGAAAAAATTATATTAATGGAAGGGTAATCTAGCACTGCCATCATGGTTAGGAAATCCTACCAAAGAGGTGATTAGTCCCTTTTTGTCCCACTTCACCCATCTCCCATTACTTACCTCTCCAAGCTCTAAAACTCCATGCTTGGCATGATCTCTAACCCAACGTTAAATGACATACGTCAAACCCTATCCCATGGGATACATGAATAGTCGTAACTCCTCATAATGAGCTGCCCCTTCATTCAAAGTTTAATTACATTGTTTAGAATTTCTTCCACCCTTAATAAGGGATGGAACATTACAATCTATCCCCTTCAGCATCTAGCTCATCCTTGAGTGCTTCCTCTATATCCTACTACTCAATTGTTGCTTCATTATTATGCTCCTTAGCTTTAGTTTCCTTATTTTTCTCATTATCATCTATACATATAAAAGATCAAAAATTATAAACATAATTTATTTAATCCATAATAAATTTAGCCTATCATTCAATATCATGATGATCAAAAAGTTGGGGATAAGTATTTAAAATAAACTTCCTATTTTTCCAAGTCTGTTGATCACAGTTTGACATTGAAAAAGTACTTCATTGATAGTTTTATTTCATAATTTTTTGGTTCATTGATTCTTAATAACAATGGTTTTAGCTTGAAATTTGGCATTGGCTCATAATGGCAAAGTATTCCAATCCAATACATATGGTACATCATTTTCATAAAATTTCTTTAGCAAGCTCACATGAAAAACTAGATGAATTTTTAAGGTTTTTAAAAGATTCAACCAATATTCTAATTCACAAATTCTTTCAAATATTTTAAAAGGTCCACAATATCTAGGTGATAATTTAGTATATTTTCCTAATTTAAGAGAACTTGTGGTAGGTTTTACTCTTAGTAATACTTGTTCACTTGGAATTATTTTTTAAGTTGATGTTGATATGCATATCCTTTATATTTATCTTTGGCAGCTTGTAAATTTTGTTTAACCCTTTTCATTATGTTTTTCATTATTTTCATTTCTTGTTCCTTCAATTCCTCTCTTAAGGTTGGATCTGCCCATGTTAATGATGTACAACAATTATGTCCATATACTACTTTGAATGGTGTTCAATGTATAGAACCTTGATAATTGTTATTATAGGAAAATTTTGCTAGATGTAAATAGTTCTCCCACATTTTTGGTCTACTCCCAATGTAGCTTTGTAGGATATCTTTTAATATTCTATAAACACATTCAATTTGTCCATCAGTCTTAGGGTAATAAGCTATGCTAAATTTCAATTGGGTTCCAAGCTCTCTGAAGAAAGTTTTCTAGAATTTAGATATGAAGTTGGGATCTCTATCTAAAGTGATGGATTTTGGACAACCATGTAATTGAAATATTTCTCATATGAATTTTTGGGCTATTTATTTTGCTATGTTTGTAGATTTTAAAGCTATAAAATGTGCCATCTTTAATAGATGATCAACTACTATGAAAATAGAGTCATTTTCTTTTTTGGTTACTGGCAATCCCACAATGAAATCCATAGTGATATCTTCCCATTTCCAGGATGGGACTTCTAGAGGTTGTAATAATCCACTAGGTTTCCTCTCTTTAGCTTTTATTCTTTGACATGTTGGACAATTTTTAATGTATGAAAATGCATCATTTTTCATTCCAAGCCAAAAATAATATTTGCAAATTATCATATAGGTCTTAATATAACTAGGTGTCCTACATATCGTACTTCATGTGCTTCACATAACAACCTTAGTCTCCAATTTTCTTCTAGTATGTATACTCTTTGTAATTTCATTAATAAACCATTAGAAGTAAGTTGATATTGAGGCTCATAGGAAATATTGGTCAAAATCTTTCTAAAGTAAGGATCTTCTTTTATTTGTTTCTTAATTTCTTCTTCCATAGGACTCATTACCACACCTATCATTAAATTACACATTCGATTAAGGGCATCAACTACCACATTTTTCTTTCCATGAATATATTTGATTTCAAAATCATATTTTGCCAATAATTCTATCCAACACCTTTGATGAGTATTCAAAATAGGTTTTCTTTGAAAATGTTCTAGACTTTTATGATCTATTTTTAGTAAAAACATTTTTCCACAAAGATAATGTCTCCAAAATTTAGAGCATGAACAATTTCTAGTAATTCTAAATCATGGGTTGAGTAATTTACCTTTGCTCTTTGTAATTTACAAGATTCATAACTACCACTTTATCTTCTTGTGAAATAACTACACTGATTCCTATTCCAGAACCATCCATGGATACTTCAAATGGTAGATCTTCATCAAGAATTCTTAAAATAGGTGCTATTATAAGTATCATCTTTAATATGAGAAAGGATTCCCTAAATTTTTCATCAAATTTGAACACACATTTCTCTTGAAAAAAGTTAGTTAATGGGGCTACCAAGGTAGAATAATATTTAATGAAACATTGATAAAAACTAGCTAAACCTAAGAAACTACAAATTGCAATAACATATTTTAATTTAGGCCAATCCTGGATCATTCTAATTTTTGCTAGATCTACTTGCAATACTTTCTTGAAAACTATATGTCCTAAGTATGAAACTTCTTCCTTAAAGAGTTCACATTTATTAATTTATCTTTTAATTGATGTTGTTTAAGAATTTTTATTGTAATTTTCAAATGTTTGATATGTTCTTCTCTTATCTTAGAATAAATAAGTATATCATCCATAAATACTATGACAAATTGATCAAGATATTCACAAAAAATATTATTCATTAACACCATGAATGTCGTAGGTACATTAGTTAATCCAAATGGCTTTACAACAAATTCGTATAATCCATATCTAGTTCTAAAAGTATTTTTCTCAATATCTTTCTCCTTAATCCCTATTTGGTGATAAATTTATTTTAAATCAATCTTTGAGAAATAGCATGCACCTGTAAGTTGATCAAATAAATCATTAATTCTAGGTAAAGGGTAAGTATTTTTAATCATCACTTTATTCAATGCTCTATAATCGATGCATAATCTTAGTGTATCATCTTTCTTTTTAACAAATAAAACTAGTGCACCCCAAGGTGATATGCTAGGTCTAATTTTTCCTTCTTCCAATAATTGGTCTAATTGTACTTTTAATTCTCTAAATTCTGAAGTAGAAAATCCATAAGTAACCTTTGAAACATTTTGTGTACTAGGAAAAATATGAATGGCATGCTCAATAGTTCTTTTTGGAGGTACTTCTCTAGTTTCAAAAAATACTAAATCTTTATATTTCTTAAGTTCATTTAGGGTCTCAACACTTGAAAATTTCTAAGGTTGGGTTACTTTAACAACCAACATTATAGCACCTTTTCTGACTAATCTTTTAGCTTGCTTAACAGTTATCATATGAATTTTCTTTGATGTTCCTACCCCCCTTAGAACCTAGACTCTATCAATGGTTGGGACTTTTAAAATATGAGTTTCAAAGTGGGTAGTAACATCAAATTTTTGTAGGAAAGACATTTCTAAAATTGCATCAACATCACCTAGCTCAAATTCAAAAAATTCATCAACAAAAGGCATGTTTTATAGGGTAAAGTTAATTTCTCCATACTTGGTATGTTTGCTTACAATTGTTCCATGTGCTAGTTGTATCATAATAATTTTCTTAGAAAGTAGACTTAATTTCAATAAATTAATTAACTTTGAAAAAATAAAGTTATCACTAACACCACTATCAATCAAGAAATTAATTTTTTTTACCTTCAATTCAACTTTCAAAAATTACTAAAGCAAATTGAAATTTATGCAAACCTAATTTAGTTAATGTAGATATCTTCTTGATGGTTGTGGTAGTGGTTAGAATTTTTTCTTTATTCATGTTTGAGTTTGATTTTTGATTTCTTATTTCGTTGGTCCTTTGTATTTTTGCTTAAAATTTTGGGTAATCTCATTTTAAATGATCTTCACCACAAAAGAAATATCCAGATTTTAATTGAGCTTTTTTTCTTGGTTTTCTCTATACCATTGCTTATGGAAAAAATATTTGTCGAATAGTTTCTTGTCGAAGGGTCACTCATCTCTGATTCGATTCCTCATAATCCTTAGTAATTGTATATGCTTCAATAGTTTGAGGATTATGGGCTCATGTATGTGGACATAATTGAGCATGTAGTCCTCCAATGAATTTTAAAACTAATTCTCCCTTACCTTGGTGACTTACATATCGAGAAAGATCACAAAATTCCTTGTAGTAATCATCTATAGATCATCTTCCAAACCTTAAGGAATGAAATCTCATTTTATGCTCTTTGAGAAAAAAATTGGGAACAAATTTCTAATCAAAATCTTGATAAAAATTAAGCCAATTTGTAATCAAACCTTGAGATCTCCATCCATTCCACCATGTTGCTACATGTCCTCTTAAATACAAGGAGTTAACTTCTAGATGTTCATGCCTTAACAAATTCAACATATCAAAGTAATTTTTCATTGTATCAAGCCAATCCTTTGCCTTAGTACTAGATCCAAGGGCTCCATCATAATGATCTAATTTTAATTTCTTGAAATGAACTTGTGTTAATGATCTCTTGGTGGATTAAGCTAGTTCCCATATCCTTCACCTTCGATTTCAGTTCTATGATCTCCAAGATGGATTTTAGTATCCTATCCACTAATAGGTGGAGGTTGTGTTTGTTGTGGATCCATAGTGGGAGGTTGATCTTGATGTTGTTCTCTAGGTAGACTGTGGGTAAGATTCAAATGTTAAATAAGATGGTTAGTTAATTGCTTATTGGATTCTGTAGAGTAATCCATCTTTCCTTGTACTTCTAACCATTTATCCTCTAAAATTTGGGACAATTTCTTAATTTCCTTGGACATATTTTACATCTCTATCTTGAACCTTTGGTTTGAGTGTCAAATTTCTTCTTAAACACCCTTGCTCTCATTAATTTGATCCTCAAGGGAATTTATTCGGTCATTGACTTAGGCTTCCATTTCTCTCCAGTTTATTCTTTATTTTTTGGACATTGGTAGGTTGAAGAAATGAAGTATCTTGATAATCCTCAGTCTCTATGGCCCTTTCTATGGGATTCAAAATCATTTAGTTAGTTGTGGAAGAAGTTGAAGCTGTTATGGATTTCTCACTGAGTACTAAATCCTATTTATTTTTGGGACCTAAAATAATGAATTACATGCTAATTTCTATAGTTCAAAAGCTAAATCTAATCATTTCATTAAGTCTTAAAGGTTTTAATTTGTTGGAATTGGTTTTTGTTTGGTTGAAAATGGACTTTGGATTCAAAATTTATAGTTGTTTTAAGTTTTCTCAACTTTCATGTTTTTCAAGACTTCCCAAGAGGTCACCCATTCCAGTTCTACTCTAGGACATGTGCGCTTAATGACAAAATTTTTATTTCTATTACTACCATAATGCCAATTTGAATTTTTGTAAATAATTGAGCATGTATTCTATTTAAACTAACATTGACAATCACAATTTTTTTTTTTTGGAAAATTTTTCTATCAATTGAAGGGAATTTCAAAATTCCCATCAATTGTTGGAAAAAATTTATTTTTTTATCAATTAATGAACGATCCATTCTAGGGTCTATGCAATGGCCAAAAGGTGATGATGGGTGGCATAGAAGGTAATGATGGATGGTGTGGGAGGTGGTGATAGATGGTGCAAGAAGTAATGATGGATGACATGGGAAGTAGTGAGGATTGGCTCAAGAAGTAGTGATGAATGACATGGAAGGCAGTGATGGATGGTGTGAGAGGTAGTTATGGGTAGCTCAGGAGGCAATGATGGAGAATGTGAGAGGCCATGATGGATGATGGAGAGAGGGTGGTGATGGCAATGGAGAGAAGGTGATGATGACAAGGTGTAATTGTAGGCAATGCACAATTGTAGGTGTGGAAATGCTACATAGTGTAGGTGATGCATGGGTATGTGCCAATGATAGGGGCACAAGAGATGGTGGTGGTGGCAAGCAATGGTGGTACGAGCAGCATGGTAGGGCATGGGTAGCATGGATGACAGTTGTGTGAGTATCAATGTGGCAACAACAAGGAAAAACAATAGTGGCGCAGGTTTTTCTTATCCTGGTTTTTGGGGGCTATCCCACCAAGGGTCAAACTTATGAGTCGCAACCATGCCATGGCTGGTTGTAGGCCTTTCTATAGGCCCTAGCTCTCCTCCTATATTATTATTATTTTNTTAGTGAACCAAAAATTCATAAAATTTAAAATACTAAATTTTAAATTTTAAAATAAAAAGTAAACCTTAGCTTTTTCCTCAAAGAAAGTATATGTTAGCTTTTATTAAGTTCTTGGTTATCTTAAGTTATACTTTCTCTTGGATTTTACTAAGATATTATAAATATAAGAAGTAGGATGATTTACTCATCACCACTTAATACAAGAAAAATATTATCAACAAAGAAGCTTGAAGATTTTCTATTATTAAAAATTCATGGCTCCCAAATATCAAGCTTCACCTTAGGCCCCTTCAAGTAGCAGCTCTTTTTTGCCTAATATTGTTTTACACCAAAATAATGTCCTTACTACTTTTGATTGGGTTCATAGCTTACTTGAAAAGGAGGATTTTAAGTTCCTTATCATTTCTAGGTTAGCTAATTTACTAGTTTTTCCAATTTTTAAACTTTCCTAATGCAAGAGTATTCTTTCAAAGTGGTTTGAATAGTATGATAATAAGAAAAGTTCTATTTTTCAATTAGTTTTTGGAGTGGTAAAAATATTTCCTCTTGATATTAAATGGTCCTAGGTTTTCAGCTAGGAGAGGATCCTTTAATTTCTTCGACTCATTCTCAACAATTTAAATCCTTTAGTAAGAAGGAATTATCTGATTGTGTTGTTGATTCTACCTTTCACAAAAACCAATGTGTTGGTAAAGATTTCATTAAGAATGCTCATTTTGACTTATGTCTATTTATTAGTAGCAAGGTTCTATGGAATAGACAACAACACAATGTTAATTTTTATTCTATTTTCATACTTCATGATGACATAATTGGTAGATTTTATGATTAGTCAATGTCGTGTTTCTCTGCCTAGTATACTACTATGATTGAAATTACTGTTGCCCAAAAAAATCCTTCAAAATCCTATACTCTATGTTGTATACCTTTAATCATGTATAGGATCCTAAGTTATGATCATCATAAAAAACATTTTACTTATTACAATCTTCAATTGTGCCCTAAATTTCTTGAAGATGAGAGGGCTATAAGGAGCAAGATTATGGATGCCAATAAAAGTTAATTGGCTTTACAATAAGCTTAGAATCAGGAGGAAATTAGTGAGGAATTTTCATGTTTTTATTATTTTCTTGTTATTTGGCTATGTTTTTTTATTTTATGTATTTGAAAGTGTAATCTGGGCTACAAGATGAACCAACATAGCGTGTTG
Source organism: Gnetum montanum (assembly GCA_015680685.1). Taxonomy (NCBI): domain Eukaryota; kingdom Viridiplantae; phylum Streptophyta; class Gnetopsida; order Gnetales; family Gnetaceae; genus Gnetum; species Gnetum montanum. Next base: position 227,063 of record MNCI01017274.1, read on the forward strand.
AGATTGCACAGGTTGAAGAAATTCAAGGTACTTCAACCTTTGGTATGGTTCAATTGCAAGAACAGATCACACTTTCTACTTCCAAGGTATATATTTAAACATTATTTACTTATTTTAATGTATTATCTATATTTTTATATTTTCTTTTTATTTTTCTAATAAATTTCTTTTTGTAGAGATTTCAACATGCAAATTTGATGTTGTTTCATTGGCCCCTATTTGTTGTTATCTAGAGGATTGACCTAAGAGGCATCGACAAGAAATAGAAAACAAAACTATAGATTCACCATCGACATTCGCTCTATGAGATTGGTCTAGTCATGTCAAACAATTTCAAAGAGTGTTTATGATGATCGGATTGCTTTATGATGGAAGAATGGTAATGATAGTTAGGGAGATGGTCATGGAGGATAATGATGCATTTGAAGTGTTTTCACCATGGTTTTAGCTTTGTAGGAACATATTTTAAAGTGTTGGTTTCTTAGGAAATGCAATTGAGAAACCAACCACTTTTCTCTGATATTTTTTTTGGCCATTGAACTTCAAGGCTTCTTTGGCCATTTGGATCCTTGGTAATTTGCTTTCACTCTTATTTTTGGGTGACATCATCATTAAGTTTCATTGCCAAGGATGGTTTAACATAGTTTTATTGTTAAGTAAGTTGTGTTACACTCAATGAACTTGATAGTTATCCCATTGAACGAGATGGGTTATGCTCGATGGACTTAATGGTTTTCCCACTAAAGATGTGACATCCTATTCCTAGATGTTGTAAAAATATGAACACTTAATTTATTACATTTAGTGTTTTCTTAGATATTATACCAGAAACATTACAAATACTTAAATAATGAATTAATTGGAAAATAAATAATTGGTACTCAAGAATTAAGTAAGGAAAATGGAAAAATTATATTAATGGAAGAGAGTACTGTAATGCCCTTTTGGGTTGTCTTCCTATGCCACCTAAGCCTTAGAGGAAATCTGGCACTACCACCTTGGTTAGGTTGTCCTGCCAAAGGGTTGATCAATCCATTTTTATTCCACTTCACTCAACTCCCATTACTTACCTCGTTAGGCTCCAAAACTCCATCCCTAGCAGGACCTCTAACCTCGACCTTAAATTTGCCAGGTCAAACCCTATCCCAAGGGATACATGAATAGTCATAACTCCTCATAATGAGGTGCCCCTTCATTAGAAGGTTAATTACATTATTTAAAAATTTTTTCACCCTTAACAAGGGATAGGATGTTGTAAAATGAGTTATGTTACATTCAAGTGAACCTAAGGATGGAGCATGCTGAGCACATATCATATGGCTATAGTGCATGAATGGTAGGCATAGCCTAGTGTCATTGCTTAGGGTAGGGAAGGTTATCATTAGGCTACAAGGTTGGGCTTAATGAGTGGTTTTAGAAAGAGAGCAATGGTCAAGTACTCTTGACACAGTAGGAAAAACTCGCCAAATCTTCCACATTGAGGTCACATGGTGATTTGCTACCATGATGAGTTGCACCTTTGCGATGGCCCCAAGTTTCAACTTGCAAACATAACTCCAAGAGGACAATAAAACCAAGGAAACAAGATATGTTACAATGTTACAATGCATATATAGGCCACACATAGAATAAAATGAAGCTACCATAGTTACCAATGTTGCCAATTTAAGGCCATGGTGGACCATGATACCATTTAAGGCCTTAGAAGCATATGTTGTTACTAGTTTAAAGCCCTGGCAAGTCATGTTTTCTATTTAAGGCCTCAGTAGGTCATTCTAGAGTAGGCTTTCTTGTTGATGACCATTGGCTACATGTAATATGGATTTAGATAGGAATGATTGACTAGATTGACCAGCTCATTCTCATTCATGTCGACTACCTTGAATGCTCCATTACCATAGGCTTTGGTGACCATGAAGGGTCCTTCACAATTAGCTAAGAATTTATCTGCATACTTGTAGATAGCTTTGAGGGCTAGTTCACCTTTCTTAATCATAAAATTGGTTAAGTTACGGTGGTGTTTCCATTTTTTCCTTTCTTGATAATGTTCAATGTGAGCAAGTGCTTGCATATGTTGCTCCTCCACTGAGTTTAGGATCACTATCTACAACTCCTTGTTCTACTCATCATTGATGAAGTCAATCAAGGCTAATTAAAGTGATGGCACCTACAATTCAAGAGGCAAAAAAACTTAGAAACCATAAACTAGGCTACAAGGGGTTGCTCTAGTTGTCATGCGATAAGTTGAAAAGTAGGCCCATAGTACATGGAAAAGCCCCTCATGCCATTTATGCCTACTATTATTGAGCATCTTCTTTAGTAAGTTGATAATGACCTTATTTCTTGCTTCTACGTGTCAGTTGGCCTAAGGTTAATAAGGCGATGAGAAAGAATGCTTAATGCCTAGGTTGTGATAGAAATCTTTCATTTCATGGCTGCTCAATTATCATCCATTATCTATAACTATGGTTATGGGTAGGCCAAAATAGGCTATAATGTTATCTAAGATAAATTTGCAAACTTGTTAAAATGTAGTCTTCCTTAAGGAAATATCCTCAATCCACTTTGTAAAGTATTTAGTTGTAATGATGATGAAGCTATGACTTGTACAAGACTTGGGTGTTATAGGTCAAATGATATCCAACACCCATCATTGAAATGGCCAAGTGAGCTAAGTAGTATGCAACTCTATCAGTGATACATGTATGAGATTACTGTGTTTTTGGCATGTGTCATAACACTTAACCTTTTTCATGCAATCAGTTTTCATATGGGGCTAGTAGTAACCTAAGTACCTAATCTTAGTTACCATGGCTCTTGGTCCTATATGTCCTCCACAAATACCCTCGTGAACCTCCTCTAGGACTATTTTAGCATTAGTTTTGCCCAAGCACTTTAGTAATATACCATCATAGGATCATCTACATAATGTGTTATCATCTATAATGACATATTACTTTGATCTTTTTCATATAGTGTTCTTTTGGATAGTAGTCAGGCCTTACAAAGACTCACCATGCATAGGGTAAAATTTGATATCATCATACCACTCCCTGGCAAGAGTAGTATGGACAATGACTACAAAGGTATCTTTAATGTTTTGTGTGGTGGGAAAAACATAGTACATAATTAAGGTGGCCAACCTACTAAACACATCTGGCATCATGCTGAGAGTGAATGTTGCAATTCCATCATCTATGGCATTCATGTTTCAAGGTACGTATTGGATATCAACATCTACAAACTATTGTAACAATTATTTCCCTAGGTCATAGTATGGTTGTAAGTGTTTGTATTTACACACATAGACTTCTATTACATGATTAACCACAAGTTGGAAATCACCTTTAATTGTTAAGCATCACATTTCTAGGTCATGAGCTACCATCATTCCTCTAATCAAACCCTCATACTCCACTATGCTATTGGTACATGGGAACTTAAAATGATAGGTGAAAGGTTGGATTTGACCAACAGGAAATATTATGATGGCAATAGCATTGGCCCCATGGGTAGTTTAAGCTCTATCAAAGTGCCTAACTACCTCATAACCATCAGGCACTTTGCTAAAAGTATTAATATGATCATTAGTCAAGATCTATGGCTTCTCGATCATCAATAGGTGAAACTACAAGTTGTATGGCTATAGCTTCACCTTTCGTTGAGGATTGAGAAATGTAGAGAAGGTTAAACTCCCTGGTTATGGATTTCCATTAGGCTATGTGGCTACTCTCATAAATATTGGTTGTTATTGCTCTAAGCACATTATCTTTGCAAGTGACATTGACTTGGCTCTTGAAGAGGTAGCATCTCCACTTCTTCAATGAGAAGAATAGTGCTAGACAATACTTCTCCACTTCATTTTATCTAGATTCATGGGCAACTAATGCATGGTTAAGATAGTATATTGGAATTTTTGCTCCATCATCTCATTTTTGACAGAGTAGAGAGGCAATGGATGTGTCAGAGATGGCCAAGTAGATGTAGAAAGGTCTACCCTCTTGCAAAGAATAGATTATCGATAATTGTATCAACTCTTTCTTAAGGTTATCAAAGACCTCTTGGAATTGAGCCATCCACTGATAGTGAACCCCTTTCTTAAGAAAATGTTGCATGGGCTGTAACTTATCTGTAAGGCTAGCATAAACCTATGAATAAATTGTAATCTACCTTGTAATCCCCAAAGCTCTTTAAGGTTGGTAGGCACTGCTAATTTGGATATGGCCTTAACCTTATCCAGATCAACATGTATCCTCACTTTGGATACTATAAAGCCAAGCATCTTACTTATCTTAACATTGAAGGAACACTTGTTGGGATTGAGCCTAAGTTCATATTTGAGGCACCATTTAAGCATAAGGTCTAAGTCATTAGCATGATCATTAGCCTCATTGGACTTAACAACTAAGTCATCCACATAATCATTAAGCAAACCTAGCATGTAATTGTTGAAGATATAAGTCATTGCTTGTTGATAAGTTGCTCTTGAATTATTAAGGCCAAAGGGCATCACTATATAGTAAAAGGTCCTCCAAGAGGTCATAAAGGTAATGCTAGGCTGGTGCTCTAAGTTAATCCTAATTTGATTGTATCCAGATAACCCATCCATAAAGGACAATAAGGCATGCCTAGTTGTGGTATTGATAAGCTGATCAATACTAGGCAATGGGAAGTCATCCTTAATAGTTGCTTTATTCAAGTCTTGAAAATCGATGCAAATATAGATACTCCCATTTTTCTTAGGGACTACCACTATGTTGAAAACCCATTCTGCATAGTCGATAGCCCTAATGAAACTAGCTCGGTAGAGTTTTGAGATCTCATTGCAAACTACCAAGGCTAAATCAGGTCTTATCTTACATACATTTTGCTTAATTGATCTAATTCTAGGATCCAGTATGATGTTATGTTGTACTAATTATGGATGTAGGCTTAGCATATCTTCATATGACCAAGCAAAGCCTTATTGTTGACTTGTAGGACCTTGGTGATATCTTAAGCCTATTGAGGTTCCATTGAGGAACTTAGTTTAAGGGTTTTCTCCTCACCACTATGTGTTGTGATAGGAACCTTATCTAGAGAGCCTTCGGTTATGTCACGTACCTCTAAGTTAAAGGTTTTAACTAGGTTTTTAGGCCACTCAAGAGGATTTTGTATTGAGGCTATGCAATCAACAAGACTCTCAAGCTCATGATCTAGGCAATTAGGGTCAATATACCATTTTACATCACTGTGAGGCCCATTTAGACTAATTTCCAAGTACTCCAAGTACATCACTGTTTTGGAGCTTCTATGTTGAGCCTCCCTATTTTCACATTAAGGTCCCTAACCTCCAAGGTGGTATGTTAATGTGGAGGGTTCTAAGGGGCTAAATTTTAATGATCATTTTTGGGCATGCACATGCATTCCTGAGGTTTTTGAAGCTATTGGGCATTACCCAAAAATATGTCAATTTTGAGGTCATATAATGCATTTTTAGCATTACCCCCTTGTTTCCATGCTACGCTCCATCTCCATGGGGTGTCTCAGCATGGAAGATCATAAGGGGTTGATTTTTGATGAATTTTAACTGGTCTTGGGCATGCATGTGCATTCTGAGTGTTGTTAGGGCTATTAGGCATCACCCAAGGACAAAATTTATCAATTTTGAGGTTTTTTCTAGGCTTTTCAAGGTTACCCCCTTGTTTCCATGTTGAGCCCCCCTGCAAGGAGGTGTGTTATTATGAAGATTTTAAAGGAGCTAATTTCTGATGAATCTTAACCAATCTTGAACATATATGTGCCTTCTTGGGGTTTGTGAGTTTCTGGGCATCACCCAAGATCAAAATTTATCGATTTTGAGGTCATTTAATGTATTTTTAGGGTTACCCCCTTATTTCCAAGCTGAGCTCCCCTCCAACGGGTGTGTCAACATGGAGGATCATAAGGGGTTAACTTTTGATGAATTTTGACTAGCCTTGTACATGCATGTGAATTCTTAGGGTTGCCAGAGTTGTTGTACCCTACCCAAGATCAAAAGTTATTAGTTTTAAAGTCATATAATGCATTTTCAAGGTTACCCCCTTATTTCCATACTGATCCCCTACTCTAGGGGGTGTGTTAGCATGGAGGATGATAAGGGGTTGATTTTTTATGAATTTTGACTAGTCTTAAGCATGCATGTACATTCTTGGGATTGCTAGGACTACTAAACACCACCCAAGGTCAAAATTTCTTAATTTTAAGGTTATTTTTATGTTTTCAAAGGCTACCCCCTTGTTTTCACACTCCACCTCCCTCCCTCCCTGCCCCTCCCCCCCCCCCCCCCCCCCCCNCCCTCTAGGGGGTGTGTTAGCATGGAGGATCAGATGGGGTTTATGTTTGATGAATTTTGACCAGTATTGGGCATGCATGTGCATTCCCAGGGTTACTGGAGCTACTGGACACTACCCAAGATTAAAAGTTGTTATTTGAAAGATGATTTAATGCATTTTAGTGTTAACCAATTATTTCCATGTCAAGAACCCCCTCCCCCCAACCCCCCGCCCCCTCTAAGGAATGTGTCAGCATGAAGGATCACAAAGGGTTGATTTTTGATGAATATTGACTAGTCTTAGGCATGCATGTGCATTCCTAAGATTGTGTGGGGATATTAGGCATCATCCAAGGCTAAACTTTATTAGTTTTAAGGTTATTTTTAGGTTTTTTAGGGTTACCCCCTTATGTCAACACTAAGAAACCCACCCCCCCCCCCTCTAGGGGGGTTGTGTTAGTGTGGATGACTCTAGAGGATTGATTTTTGACAAATTTTGATTAGTTTTGGGTATGTGTGTACATCCATAGGGTTGCTATATTTGTTGGACACTGGTCAAGATCAAAAGTTGTTATTTTTAAGGTCATTTAATGCATTTTCAAGGTTACCCCCATGCGTCCATACTAAGGCCCCCCTAGGGGATGTGCCAACATGGAGGATCCCAAGAGGTTTATTTTGGATGAATTTTGACTAGGTTTGGGCATGCATGTGCATTCATAATGTTTCCAGAGTTTCTAGATGTTTCCCAATATCAAAAGTTGTTAATTTTAAGGTTATTTAAGGCACTTTTAGGGTTACCCCCTT
>MNCI01017274.1:234182-248990 GCA_015680685.1 Gnetum montanum
CCCCCCCCAACCCTCCAAGGGGATGTATCAACATGGAGAATCATAAAGGGGTTGATTTTTGATGAATTTTGATCAATCTTAGGCATGCATGTGCATTCTCGTGGTTGCCAGGTTATTAGTTTTAAGGATATTTTTAGGTTTTCCAAGGTTACTTATTTCCATTCTAAGCGCCCCCCAGGGGGGGTGTGTTAATGTGGAAGACTCCAAGGGACTAATTTTTGACAAATTTTGATTAGTTTTCGGCATGCATGTGCATTCATGGGGTTGTTGGAGCTGCTAGGTACTACCCAAGATCAAAAGTTTCCAAGTTCAAGGTCATTTAATGCATTTTTAGGGTTACACCCTTATTTCCATGCTAAGGAACCCCCCTACCTCTAGGGGATGTGTTGGCATGGAGGATCACAAGGGGTTGATTTTTTATGAATTTTGACTAGTCTTGTACATGCATGTGCATTCCCAAGGCTTTTGGGTCTACTAGGCATTACCCAAGATCAAAATTTATCAATTTAAAGATTTTTTAGGGTTACCCCCTTGTTTCCACACTAAGCCCCCCCTTCCCCTCTAGGGGGTGTTAGCGTGGAAGACTTCAAGGGGCTAATATTTGATAAATTCTGATTAGTTTTAGGCATGCATGTGCATTCCTGAGGTTTCCAAAGATGTTGAACGTATTCCAAGATAAAAAATTATTAATTTTAAGGTTTCTAAGTTTATTTCTAGAGTTACTCCCCTTATTTCCATGTTGTGACCCTCCCCCACCTTGCCCCTGACACCCCCCCCCCCCACCTCTAGGAGGGTATGTTAGGGGGTAAAAACAAAGGGGGTGATAATCAAAGGGAGTTATTGATCACGAGAGGTTATGGAGGGGAAACAAGGCTTCTAATGTAAGAACTATGCTCACTAGAGGTTGGGGAAGAGGATTTCTATGTTATATCCAATTAAACCTTGATGTTGGCCCCACACTGAATGGCATGGAAAGGGGATTCACCAACATAGGGTACGATAAAAGGTTGCAAGTTGGCATTTTTGAATGTAAGAGATAGGCTATTAGAGGCTATATAAGAGTTTGAAGGTCAATCATGATAACTAAGTGGTCAATTTATATAGCTAGGTTGTGGATTTATGAAATTTTGTACTACTTCCTATCCATCCATGCTAGGGTCAAGATGCTTAACATAGATGAGGACTTCCCTTGGTGTGGAACCACTAAATTAAAAGGTTTTACCCACTTTCAACTAGACTTTTCAAGGTTTATTGGTAGTCAAAAGTGATTAGATAGGATCTTGGTTATGTGGGCCCTTTCTAGGGGTCATATCTAGGTGATGTAAAGTGGGGGGGTATGAATGGAGGTTACACCCCTTTGTTCCATACTAAAGCCGCCCCCCCCCCCACCCCGCCTCCTAAGGAAAAAGCCAAGGGTAAATCCAATGTAACTATTTTATAAATGTTTAACCCCCTTTCATAGCTTGGGATCGAATGGTGCAAGCTAAAACTACTATACATGACAAGAAAGTTAGCTTTTTATGGTTTTTAAGGGTGGAAGGAATGCATCCACATTGAGTATGGTTCCCCTAATGTGGTGGATACATGGGGGTTGAGACTTGGGTGTGGTTCTATGTGTTAAAGGGGTCAAAAAACCAATGTTGACATAGTTTGTAATCCAAAAACCCCATATGTGACAGCACAAGGTGGAACCCATGGTTTACAAATTTAAAAATTAAAAATTTAAGAAAAAACAAAGGTAGTTGTTGTTCCCCAACTACCTGCCACCCCCCACATCCCCCCTCTTCCTTTCACTCCTAGCATGGAGGATACTCTCCTCTCCTCCCTCCTCCTTAGACTTTAGTGGGGATTTGTGATGGAAATGTTGTGTTTTATAGATTTTTAATGCCAAAACGTACACAAACTCATCACAAACCATCATACTATCAATCAACATAGTGCAGGAGAGTCTTGACATCCATTGTTGTAAGTGATCTTGTTGAATCTCAATGTTGAAGCTTCTCCTCTCCCTTTTGGCTAGTGTTGAGGCTCTACCTCCTTTAGACTTCAAGTTTGCTCCCAATGTTCAGAACCAACATGAAGACAAATAGCAAAAATCTATACTTTCAAGCATTGGATGAGGCTACAAAAAGGATTTCCACCTTTCCTAAGGTTGTTTCCATCCAAGGTACCTCCTCATTAGTTTCAACGTAGGCCATTATTTTCCTTTTTCATGGTATTCTATCCATTTTTGTGCTTTTCTTGGTAGAAATAGGTTGTTTTTCTTACATCTAGTCAAAAGGAGTCAATAAAATGAAAAAATAATCATATACCATGTCATGTTTTGGCCATTTTCATGTGAATCTAGGGTTATTTTGCTCTTTCTTCTTAGGTAAATAAGATTTTTGAGATTAAGTTCTCTTTTTCAAGTGCTTTTTCTAAAAATCTCATGTTGAAGCTATTTTTGTTAGATCTAGGGATAAAGATTCATTAAAAATAAATTATAATGAGATTCTACCCCCTTATTTTGTGCATTTTGCAATGGTTTGATGTTGGTTTGGCTAATTTGGATATAATCTATGGCTATCTAATGTCAAATTTGTGCTTTTTGATGCTTTTTTGTTCAAAAAGCAAGTTATGTTGTGTATTATTTTATTAGAAAAATGGCTTAATTTTTGCAAACTTTAATGCTTTTGGTTTTTATTGTTATATTTAAGCTTTGAAATGGCTATGATCTTGTTTAATTTGGAGTTGTATTGGTCATGTTAAGGCTATTTTGGTTTGGTCACATGATCAAGGGTTTATGCCATTTTTCATATTTTCATCAATCTTAATGATTTTTTTTCTAAAACAACTTCCAAGGTTTTGAATTTTTATTGATATGGGTGTGTAGGGTTCAATTCAAGATTTTAAATGGTGGTAGAATCACTTCATTTGAAGCCCAAATGAATTTGTAATGAATTTTTCCCTAACCCTATGCAAATGGGGGTTGATGATGATGGCTATAGTTTTGTTACTTTTGGCTATGTTTTTTGTAATAATGGTTACATTTTTTTGGTTACAATAGTCTTGAATAGAATTTTCATGATTTTAGAGTTCCTTCAATGTGGAATCATTAAAATTGGGGCTAAGATGAATTTTTTATGAATTTTACAGTGATGCTATGTTAATTAGTCGAAATTTGGCTATAGCACTTTATCCCTTTGAGGATGGATGTGGTTGTCATAGTTGGAATTATCAACCTAAATGATACTAGGGATTTTATTTTTATAAATTATGTTAAAAAATATTTTATGCGTTTTTTAAAGAAAAAACTGTTTTACTATTTTTAGTAAGTTTTCTTTAATTTATGTCTATTATGGCTACTTTTTCTATGTTTTGATGCTTTTTCTCAATGCATGTTTTGAGCTATGGAATAATTTTGGTTGTGATGCTTTTTTAATGATAATTTTGGCTATAAAGCCTAAGAGAATTTGCAATAATATGTTTTTTTTTGTGAATTTTCTTAAGAAAATTTGAACCAACACCTTAGAGCTTTTTATGGAGGCTAATTTCACCCCTAACTAGGATGTGTAAAATTTGTTAAGAAATTATAAGTGTTAAAAAATTGTGCTAATGTTGTTTTTTTTTTACTTTTCCCCCTAGAAGGGTCTTGCTCAAGTCGATGCTCATTGTGGTTGAGCTAGTTAGCATTCTTTGTTGCCTCAGTCAACGTACAGACCACACCCTTTTTCTTGACTTAGCTTTGGAGAAGATGTTAGCATGGTTCCATCCAAGGGCAAGGGATTTCCTTGCCTACCTTCTATAGCACTTTAGTGTGATGATGTGGTCACACTTGTACGAGGAGGTGGCCACAATCATCATGGAGACTTCACTACCTAGGTATGCATGCTTGATTGATTGGTTTATAATTGATGGACCAAAGACCTAAGTAGTAGGAGAGATAATGGATTTCATCAATCCATAGTTCCTTTCAAATATCTAGGGCATGCGAAAGTATTCACAATAAAACATGAATAATACTTTGATGATGGCACAAAGAGTTCACTCTTTGTTCTAGAATCCTCCAAGAACTATGTACGAATTACAGGGGTAAGCATGACTATTATAACTTTTAAAATTTTGATTTTAACTAGTTTAATCTTCTCTCTTCTAACTTTTTGGTTTCATAATTATCTTGAAAGTACCAGGTTAATGATCAAACCTTGGCAGTAACCCATACCATATTGAATTAATTCACCAAAGACCCCAAGATTAGACATGTTATTTTTGAATAACTAAGAAGAGAGTTTGATGGATATCCAACTAGATTTGACCATATTTACAATAAGTGTGTGCTTGCCAAAATAACACATATCTAGTGGGCAACCCCTATAGATATCAAAGATATGGGTATTACCACAGGGCCCCCACACAAGATTCTTCAAGTAAGAAGAAGAAGAGTGAGAAATCAAGTATGTTGTTATGTTAAAGGCTTTATGGTCACATAGGATTTAATTAATTAGTTAATTTTTTATGGATAAAACATAGTTTTATTGATGTCAAATGCTTGTCTTTTGCTTATAAGGCCTTCCATTTTTGTAGATGTTATCATATTCCTCATCAAACATTCAGTAGAGAACCTCATGCTAAATTTTGGTGAGGTGGGACCAACATAGGAATGATTAAGGGAGAATGCATTTTAAGACATTCAAGCAAACATTTCTCATGAAAGTTTGCTTAAGATATTCATGGTGTCCAACCCTATCATCCCTTCTACAAAGATGCTAAACATTGTTGACTCTTTTGATGAAAAAGTTGAAGTGCTCTGCACCACAGTACAAGGCCACTCTATTGCTATTTCCATTAGCATGTCTACCTTCCATAACTTATTCGGTGTTCCTGATAATGAGATGAAAGTTGTCACCAAACTGATGAAAGAGGTAGGCCATCATGTAGAGGTTGATAAATGGCTTGGTGCTACCAAGGGCCACTACAATCTTGCTTGCAGTGGCTTTATGAACCTTGATGCAAAAGAGTATTATCCCTTGTTTAGATCTAGGGTATTCCGTAAACTATTATCACAAAAGTAGGTAATTACTATTGTGCAAGGATGAACCTTCAAGAAAATTATGATGGAGGAAACTCATTTTAACTAGGCTACTTTCTTAGCTATGAGTCTCAAGGAGGAAATCCTCAAAATTCATGTAGACTCTTCCATAATAGTCCACATGAACCATGCATATTTTGTAGGCTATTTGAAGAGGTTTGTAGATTTTTTTATGGTAAAGAAAAGTGTATTGTGGGTGCGTTAGGACCCATGGCAACTCTATAAGCCTTGGATAAAGCATCTTGCTTGCAGTGGCTTTACGAACCACCAAGGATCTTGATATTAGTGTGAATCTCCTGATAGCACAAGGGAGGTACCTCTTACATTTCTAAAACACATCAAGAAGGGTTAATGATTGTGTGCTAAAGCCATTAGAGTAGTTAGGGCTAATCTAAAGAGGCCTGTAGAGGAAGCACCACTAGTAGTAGAGCCAACCTCGAAGAAAAATATTGTCTTCAAGATCCCACTCTTGGACTAGGTAGTCACGAATATACTTCTACAATGTTTTATTTTCCCTTTTTAGTTACTTTTTTTGTTATGTTTTGTTCTATGGATATTCATGTTAATTTATCTAATGGTTTATGGCTATGGATCAATGGAAAAACTTGGCAGCCCAAGTTGCTACTATAAAAGAAGAACAAAGACAAGCAAAAGAGGCACACAAGAATTCCAAAGAAGAAGAGTAAAGATGTAGGGCTATTGCAAAGGAAGAATAGCAGCATGTAGAGAGAGCACTCTTGCAACAAGATATGGATGATCTTGATGCTTTGTTTGGAGGGTCACTACCCAAAAAGTATCTAATCAAAATCCCCAATGATGATGAAGATGATCATGAGAAGGAAGTGGAGTGCATAGGTATACCTATGCTCTACTTGTTATTTCCTATAATTTTATATTTCATTTTATAGTTCTTATGTATCCAACAATTGTTATGTTTATCGTAGTTCCTAAGCTAGTAGCGAAGGCCCTTGTACCTAAGTTTCAAATGAAACCATGGGTAGAGGTCCTACAAAAGATAGAATTCATGCACTAGATGACAAAGGACATCATTGACTGGTTGCAACAAGTTGCACTTGAAATTAGTAAGAACTATGTTTTGCTATGCCTTAGTCATTTTGCTATGAGATGTATTTTATGCTACAGCTATATTGTATATTATGTTTATCTTTATTATTTTTCTTATTATAGTGTCCTCATTCACATGGGATTCAGCCGAAGACATGGAACTTGACTTCTTGCCTGAACTTCCTTCTAACATCGTGCATGTTCCCTTGAAGCTTTATGAAACTATCATCGATATAGTGGTTTCATGTGCTAAAGCTTCATGGTAGGCTCAAAGGACTAACAAATCCCTATGGGAGCAAGTTATGATCTTGAAGGAGGAAAATAAAAGATAAGCTAAGAGGATCTAGGATCTCAAGGAGTGTAAGGCTTTCATGGATGTCCAAGTGGAGAACTTAGGGGCCTTACAAACTAAAGAGATCACGTGGACCCACTATTGGTGCACTATCCATGGTAACATTTCTCTTTCTTGGGAGTTTCATGAGAAAAAAATGTAGATGGACTTGATCTCTTAAAAGGCATAGGATTGAAAATTTTATTGTGCTTAGGTCCTAGAGTGGGGTAAGATCCAAAGGGACCATAAGCAAAAGTACAAGGTTGATCAAGATGCCTATATGAAATGGCTGAGGAAGGAGACAACCAAATGACAAAAGAGAAAGATGTTTATTTAGGGAATTCAAGGTAAGAATGTTTTCAACCTCTTTGAAGGCACTCTAATAGTGGTTGAGTCTCCTACTTCACATATCATCACAGTTGCAAATGAGGTTGCTATGGCTTCAATATCATAGGAGCCACCATCATGGATGGGTGTGGATAAAACCAAAATCTTCATAAGCATCAATTTCGGGGACATTAACTAGACCAATATGATAGAAGACCATATTCTCCAACATTTGGAGATTGGCCTTCATCATCTTCCCTAGGAGCTAGATTCTCAACAAGTATGATGATCTTAATGTTTTGAATTTTTCAAGATTTATTTTTATGTTTTTTGCTTTGCATGGGTCATGTTATAGTTTTGGTCATGATGATTATGAACTAGTTGTGTGTTGCTATCTCATAGGTATTTTATGATGTTGGTGGTCCAAGTAGTGTAGTCAATGATGATGATGTTGCTCCACCACCTCCTCCTTTATATGCCCTTTTGGCACCATTAGATGCATGATTCCATAGTGTTTATTATTTGTTTTAGTTTATGCTTGACATTGTATGGCTTATGTCAACCAATACTTGAGTTGTACACATTTCCATATTTATGATTTTAATAGTTTTAACATTTATGTCACACAATGTGACCATGGCTATGTTATTTTATTTTAAAATGTTTTAAAGTTTAAATTTTCAATTTTTCTTTATTCTATATATGTTGTTGATTGCTTTATCATTTTAAGGTTCTAAGGTTATAAGTGTTGAAATTATTTATTTGGTATATGGCTACATTGGCTATGTTGAGAACTATAAGATTATGCATAGGAAAGGGTTACTTGCTATTTTTTGTTTTATTTAATAAAATAAAAGGCATGAAAAGCTATACATTTATCACTAGTTTAATGTTGTGGTGGTCGTCATGCCAATTTAGATTTGTAGCAAACTGTAATGCCAGTTTAAAGTCTTAGCAGATTGTGGTACCAATTTAAAGTCTTAGTAGATTATGATGATGGTTCGAGACCTTGATAGGCCATAATGCTAGTTTAAAGCCTCAATAGGCCATGATTCCAATTCAAGGCCTGAATAGGCCATGGGTTTGCTAATTTTAGGCCATGGTAGGGCCTTGGAGTTTTATATTTTTTGGTAAAAATTTTGTTTTTCTAATTTTTATGGTTTTTCTTTCAATTTTATGATTTTTATTTGTAAGTATTTATGCATAAAAGTAACAAAAAGAAAGGCTATAAATCATAATTAGAATATAAATGATGGTATAAATCTAGGTTACTTGCATGAATTCTAAATAAAATGCACAAACAAGCATAACAAATTAGCAAAGAGAAGCTAAGCTACATGGATATTGGCTATATGGTTATAGGGACATGGTGTCGAAGGGTTAAGGGATACTTCACTTGTGCAAAATTTTCCTAATTTTTGAAATATTATGGAATGAGTAAAGTCTACTTTGCACAAGTTTGTATTTTCCATCATCTTCACTAATGATGTTAAATGGGAGTTCATCCCATGATGCATCTTGCTGCTGTTATTGGTTTTCTACTCTCTTTTAAGTTGTTGGACTTTATGAT
This sequence comes from Gnetum montanum, assembly GCA_015680685.1. Lineage (NCBI taxonomy): Eukaryota > Viridiplantae > Streptophyta > Gnetopsida > Gnetales > Gnetaceae > Gnetum > Gnetum montanum. Next base: position 242,544 of record MNCI01017274.1, read on the forward strand.
TAGGAGTTTCTTCTTGAAACTCCACTTTGGACCCCTACTCTATGTGCACATTGCTAATAGCCAGGGGCACTATGTTATCACCATGAATGATGATCTCACCCCACTCATATGGAAGGTGAATCTCTTGGTCTATGGAAGAAGACATAGCTTGCAACTAAGCCAAGCAAGGTCTTCCTAGAATAAGGTTAAACCTAGGCATCTCCTCCATAACCAAGAAATTTTTAGTTGTTGGGAATTGCTCCCCTACCATAAAATCTAAGGAGATGAACCCCTTAATAATAACCCTCAATCTATTGAATGATTTGAGAGTAGCTATTGATGCTTGTTGTATTTGCTCTTTCAAACCTAATTGTTCAACGATGGTGTAGGGGATGAAATTAGTAGCCAAACCATCACTTACATGAACCTAATGCACCTTAAATTTTCCTACTCATATAGTTATGAATAGAGGATCCCTAGTAATTTCACCATTTTGAGGATCAACCTTAATTTCACCATCGCAAAATATTAGGAATGTTGACTTCCCTTCCCTAGATGTGGGAGGGATTATTACTACATGGATGGATTCCTCATTAGCAAGTATATTCTCACTAACAAGGATAAAAGTTAGCATTTTAAATAACACCTCACAATGCATGCCAGAATCATGATCAGGTCATACGAGCTCAAAGTAGTATGCTTTTTCTTAAGAGATTGTCTTACCTAATCTATCACACTATGGAAGGTTTTTTCATTGACTGTGGGCTTGTTGTCCCAATTATGCTTCACTTCCTACATGTTCCCCAAAATACATACTTAGGTTGTAATTGTTGGGGCTTCTCCTCATTCTTTTGGCCATGAGCTTTGGAATTCTCTTATGGTTTGTTGTTTGGAGTGGGCTAAGTAAAGGAGGTCATGGGTATAGTTGATATGAGAGTAAGCTTTGGTGGGCCAACCTCCTTTCACATCTTCATTTGCTTATCATCCTTGTTATTGGACTTTTGCATTTTCTTCCTCTTTTTCTTGTTTGGAGATTCTTTATTGTTAGTTTTTTGTTGTAAGGAAGATGTAATAGCATTAGCCACTGTGAGGGGTTGTTGGGTGGTCTTATCATTTTGTTAAGCTATGGCTAGTTTGGCTATAGTGGGCTAGGAAACCCTAATAATAAATCTTCCCTAGGAGGTACTTGTGATGGGACCCTTATGACAAAAGAGGATCTTGACCTAGTGGGAACTAAAGAAGGCCTTTCACCATAAGGGGGTATGCAAATCACAAATGGTTCTCTTGGGGATCTTTGATTACCATCTCTGTTTAATGTTGAAATGATATATGCAGCATTATTAGCAATCAATGGGTCTTTGTACATCTACATTAATTTTTTTTAGGTTGGATAGGCTTAGATGCATCTATAACTAGCTCTCCTTTATTTATCATCTTCTACAAGTCATCCTTCAGTGCAAGGTAGAAATCTATGTCATGAATGGGCAATTGGTGATAGTGGAAAAAGTGATCTATCTTGATGTATTTAGATAGATGTGGGTCATCCTTTGTTGCCCTAGTGGGATCCTTGGCTATTTCATAGAGTCTATCATGCTTCTTTCAAGAAGGTTCAAACATTTGTTTGTATTGGATAGACCCACTTTTCAAAAGTTTATCTAATAATTCTAATGATTTTAATGGTAGCGTAATGTATTTATACATGTTCTTCCTTTCAAAATTAGTTCTAGTCATTATTGATGTAGTGTCCCCAGAGGCCAAATGTTGGTTATCATAGTTATTATTGGTGGGAACATTAGGTGGATTGTTCCTTGGCCCATGGTTAGTGGTCTTTCCCTCTACAATTGCTATAGTCATATTGTTATGTTTTCCTTTCTCCTTGTATTTTCACATATGTTGATTTTTGTATGCTATGTAGGCTAGGTCATTACTAGCCTCCATAGCATCTTCTATGTTCTTGGTTTGAGAGATTGCATGGCTAAGTAATCGTAGGTCAAGATAGTATGGTTTGGACTTGATAAAGTCATTAACCACCCCCTTGAATATAGAGAAAAGGTGAGTTTTGTCTATGGGCTATGGTATTTCATTTAGAAATCCATTCCATTGTTGGATGAACTTCTGTACAAGCTCAAGGGATCCCTACTTGGTCTTCATGAGTTGGTCAATGTGGGGTCAAGCTTCAAGTTATACTTAAGCAATTAAAAAACTAAGATATCAAGTCTTCAATAGAGGATATGGATCATCTAGGTAATGCTTGGTACTAATCAAGTGCTTTCCTAGTTAGGGACATAGGAAAGATCCTCATGATGGTATGAGTCCATGACTACAATTGCAAGCACTCAGATCTAAAGGTTATAAGGTGAGCATTAGGATCACCTTCTCCATTGTATTTGGTAAATTGGAGGATAGGGACACCAGAAGGAAGTGTCAAAGGTAGGATCATAGGACTAATAGGATCATCTTGGTAGAAGTCCATGATCTTTACACTTTGGGCCGTAGAGGCTTTCAACCTTATTAACTCCTCTATTAGGTCCTAGATAATCTAGGAGGCTTGATCCAAGCCCTGTGGTGGTCTTGTTGGCTATGAGTCCTGCACACATGAATGTGGTATCTATTGTGAGGACTATGGCCCCGGTATGCATTACAAGAAATAAGGAAGGCATTATGTTATGGTTGTGACTTGTGGGCCAAACAAAGAAAAGGATGTCTATGTTGGTACTTGAGGCACAAATGGGATAAAGGGGGTATGTGGTGCCTATGTTGCTTAGGGACTCATAGTCGATCCCTTGTGTATAGTTAACAAATATGTAGTAGTAAAAGCCACCATTGATGGTTTTATATATCACATTTTTATTGTGATTGACACTAGTGTGTTATGATTTATTATTTGTGACATGGCTATAAAAAATGTGGGGTCTATCATAGTAGGGTAGGAAATAGTGAAAGATGGTGGCACCATGCCCATGGAGAAAACAAAAGCATTAGAACAATCCTCCCAAAATTTATTTAGGCTTAGATTTTACCTTTAATTCATCCTCCTCTCCTTGTTGTCCCTCAAAGCTATGCTTGTCATCTTCTTCTTCCATGGGAATTAGTTGGGCTAGGATTCTAGCATAAATATCAATAAGAGGAATTTGATCATATGGGGAAGGGATGTGTTCTTTTCCACCCCTATGTATGAGTTCAAAATCCCTCTTGGCCTCAGCTTTAATTCATGGAATTAACATGCCTGGTTGTACTTTAGCAAGTTGTATGGGGAAGTAACAAGGGGTAGCAAGTTGTATGGGGTCCATGTTGCTAGGTACCAAAGAGCTATATTTTTGCTAAGGAAGTAGGAGCTCTTGGATGCAAAAATGCCAACTGTGCTGAATTTTCAAAGTGTGAAACCTTGACATGATGCCAAGGTATGGTTTTTATAGGGTTATGTCCATGATTTATGTTACAAATTGGCTACAAGTGGCTGACTGATTGGTTGAAAATTGGCTGCCAAATTGCTGATTGATTGGCTAAAAATTTGTTGCCAAATTGCTAAAAATTAGCTACCATGTTCAAGGGAGGTGATGAGATCTACCCCCATGCATCCAAGTTTTCTACCCCCTCCATGCTATCTAACCCCTTCTCTCCTAGTTGGCTAACCCCCCTCCCCTCCGTGGGGGGAAAGAGTGTTAATTTTGAGTGGAGGATGGGAAGTCAATGTTGAGGGTGAAGGTCAAGCCCTCCAAGCTAGGTTAGCCCCCTTTCCATGCTGAAGGTAGGTGAGTTCTACCTCCCTTGCACTCCTCCATGCTAGCCTTAAAGTCTCCTAGATAGCTTACCTCCTATAGGAGGTGTGTCAACATAGAGAAAAGTATACCCCCCATAAAACCCATCAAATTTCCCATTTTGGCATTCCAAAAGGCATTTTTGACTTTCCCTAGCCAAAATATAGACACTGGGTGACTTTTTTCACTTAGGGAGTGAGGCTTTGGTCACTTATGAAAAATTTTTTAGCCTCAAAAGTATGAAATATGTGAGATTTCCCCTTTATTAGTTACAACCTTTACATTTACAATAAAACATTTCCTCAAGTTTCATGGGATGATATCACAAACGTTTCAACATGCAAATTTGGTGGCGTTTCAAAGTTTAATGGTAGTGTTGAGTTTCAACTTCATTTATTTCTAGAAACTAAAATATTTTGGTTTCCTTGCACATAACAAGTTTCTAAATATTCCATTTTTCTATTAAATAGTGTTAAAAATTGTAGGGTATATGATAAGTCACACTCCTATTTTACCCACCTATTTGTTGGTATGGTTTCTTTAGTTGGTGTACTTAGGTCATGTGGAATACATTCCTCCTTTGGTTTGTAACCATGTTCAAGATCCTCATCTTAAGTTATGATAGCAAAAATAGCTATTTTCTCTCTTTTGACCCAAACTAATATTCCTTCATCCTTGAGGATGAATAGTTTCAAAGGGGCCAGCTTGAAAATTTCAAACGAAGTTGAGAAAAAATTACACAAGCTCAATATCCTAAAGCTATAGATGAGGTATTGATGTTTCTTATTGGCTTTTAAATTTATTGGTTATTTATTATCATTATATTTTTGTGTAGAGGACACTACAGTGCAAACCAATCTTGAAATTGGTACTAGCGAAAAATTCCTATGAAGGATAAATCAATTGAACCTACCACCTAGGTACTCACATTACTATTCTCAAATTTATCTGTTTTTGTATCTTGGGCTAATAATTTTCTCTCTCATGATTAGAAATTATTCATTGATTCTCAAGTTCCTAGTGAAAGTAAAAAACACAAATATCTAGAGATAAGTCTTATCCAATTGTTAGTTTTATTTTCTTTTCTTCATTTATACTTATGAAACTCTATTATTTTGGAAAATATCAGTGGCTTGGAAATTTCCAATTCAAAAAAATAACAAGGGTAAGCTTGGCATCCATTCCTTATCCTAATTTTGCCAAAATCACTACTTCATCACCTAGGTCTCCAAGGTTGATAACTTCATGGATTACTTCCATCAAAATTTCCACCTTTCCTAGTATTCCCTTTACAATAGCAACAACTGCCTCTATGCATATAGTCTCTATTATTATATCCTCATCAATTGTCATTAACAACTCTTCCTATTCCCTTGCACAATTGGTTCATGATGCTAAAGAGAAGGTTCTTCTATTTTGATGTCTTAGTAACCAAATAACTAAGAATATCCAAAGATCCATTCAAGAATAACTATTCCATTTGCAAAAGGCTCAATCATGCAACTTCAAAATTTATTTTGATTTAATACAATCTAGTGGTACTTCTAAATATCATCTTATTTCAAAGGAATTACTAAATGTGATCAAAGGCTTTAAACAAATCTTTGAAGAATTTGACAGTTCCTCTTGTTAGGTACACTTGTTGGCACATTTTGGCCATTTCATGGAACAGGTTGCATCTGAGCAGGGAAGTAATTCAGAATGGAACTAGACATTTGAATTAAACACTGGAAAAATGTGATAGATCTAATGATGAGAATTTACGGTAGCAACAGTGCTAATGAGGGATATTTTGTCGATGAAGTAAGCATTCCGTTAGATGTAGTGTTTATAGAAAGGAGAATTTCTCAATCATCGTAAGATGTTTTTTTGAAAGATTAGATTTAATGCAGCAAGATCAAACTCAGTTTAACATTTACATCCAAGACAGAGAACCGTATTGGCCATTGAAAAGGAGAATCTGATGTGTAATCAACTTTTGAGGGAGACAATAATGTGCTTATGCAATAGGTTGACAAAGTTTTATTATAAGAGTACGATGCTACTTGCAGGAATAATAATGTAAAGGATCATTGAAGGCTTTAAGTTAAAAACATGAATAATGACCATCCTGCCATTCCGCAGTGCTTGATTCTTTAGCCTTGAGAAAGATTGGATTTCACGTTGGTAGGTTGGGTTTATGAGAGCATGATTTGTTGAAACAGTTACACAAGAAGTATCTTCTCTACTTGGAAAGGAAATCATCGCCTATGACATGGTCCATATATTGGCTAGGGACTTGCAAAAAGTTCATATTGAGGAAATTTATTTTCGGCATTACAGTGGTTTTACAGTTGTAGTGATTCTATTTGGGTGTTGGCTGCAACTTTCATTTTTCACTACGGCGGCATATCCAAGATGTGAATGATCCATAAGTCAAGGAAATAATAACCTAAATGACATGCATATACCAGAAAGCTTTTATGCAAAAAATCCCTAGTGATGGTCACCGATGGATTCAGCGTGGAGATCGACCGTGGCAGTATCATAGCCATGCATAATCCCACCAACCTCGGCTGTGGCAGTAACTTCCTTACTTGTTGGGCAAGCAATATCTCCTAACTTGTTGGGCAAGTTATAACTTCCTTGGGAGAGAAGTTACCCAAGATATTTTTTAATATTTAAGTACCTTTTGAACCCTATAAAAAGGCTTCAGGGGTTAGAAGAAAAG
>MNCI01017274.1:249074-324968 GCA_015680685.1 Gnetum montanum
AGAAAATATTTAGTATTTTGATAGGACCAGAATAGCTTCTTTTATCTTTAAAGTAAATCTCCGTGGTATTTCAATCATAAATTTTCAAGTATTTTGAAGGTTTTGTTGAATGAAATTTTTGACATCCATTATCTAGCCAAAATAGATTTTGGTACGTGATAGTTTACGCAGCAATTTGTTTTAGCTAGCATAGTAGGATTGTTTTGAAGAAATTCCTTATTTGAGCCTTGGAAGTTTGAAAATTTTGTAGTAATTGAATTTGGGATAGCTTTATTGTGAAGTGTTTACTCATATCATTTTACCTTGTTTAAAAATTTGAGATCTTTACACAAATCTGCTTTCTTTTTCTCTTCTTTCTATTTCCATTGAATCTCGCTCTATTTCTAGTTTTCTTGTGGAATTATCTCTTATAAGGGGGAAAATTAGAAGTATATCTGCAGAGTTGTGCTCAAATGTTTTTGCAAAACTTTATTTGTTACAATAAGGTATTATAAGGACCGCATAGACTAGGCAATTGAACAGAATAGGAACTCTCAACAACTCATAGTACTTTGCAAAGTTGGCTGAATCTCTTTAAGATAAGTCATTTATAGTTTTACACACAACCCAATCATTTCATTTTTCATAATAGCACACCACAAAAACACACACACATACTCACATTAACTACTGAGTCTATTTGGAGGTATCTGGGCCTTGGTGTTGCCAGAGACTAGCAAGCACCTAAATACTGTTTGAGGACACTCGTTGGAAGTCGCATCCCAAACGATTGCCAACAACACTACCTACAAAACACAAAATAGCTTCTTAAGATGGAGAACAACTACTTTCATCTAAGAAGTAAATTATTTTTACTTGTATTTCTTCTTACCTAACTTCCATATTTTGGTTTCTTTGTATGTGTAGATAAAGAAAAAAGAATAAAAGAAGAGCATTTCTTGGCATAATGCTTAAGTTGAGTTATTGTAAACAAAAATTTTGAAAGACCAAAGATGGTAAGGAGGCTTTATGAAGTGCAAAGATACCAAACTAATATAAATCTCAATAACATAAAAAATATGAAAAATATAATGAACCATGGTAATCATAAAAATCATGATATGTACTTGAAATTTGCAAAATTATTAAAGTAAACTATAATGTTTAATAATGATTAAAATAATCATATAATCACATAGAGATCCTAGACATGGATTACCTTTCATATCACCTTGTAAGTTTAGTTAAGGTTTAATATATATGTTATATAAACTTTATAAAATATAATTTATACTTAAGATTCCAATTCCAATCATTCTTAAGATAAAAGTCATTAATATAAAGAATATCTTTAAGAAGAGCACTTATAGTAGCTTCATTTAAATGGGAAAGGATATAGGAAAAATAGATATTTTTTTTCCTTTTTTTTCCTAAAATGACTTTGGGAAGGATAGAATAAGGATCATTGTTAAACCCATCACGCTTGAGAACTTCTTGTATTACCAATGATCATAGTCCTTTTTGTTCTTTTTATTTTCTTGAGGAAACTTTATCCATGGTGCACTTCATTCTTAATGTAGGAATTCCAACACAAGTCTAGCTACACTACTAAAGAATAAGATCCTCTTAGAAACTTTTCTCATGATGTACTTTGTAGCGACCGAAAACGTCGATGGCTAGAAAACACTGAGGGGTCGACGGGAGCGACAGTCTCAACCCCGTATCTACAGGAGGACCATGCTAGGTGTGTGCAGATATGGGGAGAACTGAACAGTCTTGTCGATTAGACAGTGACTTAATCAACATCTATATAGCCTTTTGCAACATATAATTCAAAAATGGGGGAGAAATGCAAAGTAATGCTTGAAAGTAAATAAAGGAAAAAACAATGCAACACACGATAATAAGCAAAAAACAAAGTAAAATGGAGTTAGAAAAATGCACCGCTCCAAAGCTACAAGTTTGCTTTGTTAAGGCGGATATAGTTGATTGCACAACGTGACAAAGTGTAGAGATCCCGAGAGTAACCAGGACGTGTAGAGAAAAGTAGATTGTGCACTTGGGAGAAGAATTAGGGGCTGATAATGTAGGAACCCTACTAAGGTGGTAGAAGAGGGACAGAACAAAATGTCAGCTAGGAATGCTAACTATTTGCAATGTCAAACAGAAAGCTTACAATGCTTGATGTTGCAATCTGCCATGAAGAGAAATTGAGTTGCCAAAGAGAGGAGAAGTAGGAAACTTGGTGAGAAATTTGAACACAACCCTTTGAATGTTGCTTGTCAGGGTATTTATAGGACCAAGTGCACGTGAAAGGGATGATTTGGATGCCATGTGCCTTGGGTCCTTGTTTACTTGCTCGTGCTACACGTGCCAGTATGACCATTGGACATGCATGACCGCTGTGACTGTGGGTCCGCAATGCCACAACTGTGATCTTGCCACGCTGTAATTGCACCATCAACATCTAGAGACGTGTGCCAATGATCCAATTAGGTGAAGTGCATTAATGTCACACAACCACCCGCATGCTTTACTGTGTGTTGTAGCGTAGCATGCTTAGCGTGGAGTAGCACGTTGTCTCACATTTCTCTACACATATGCTACATACTTGCTATGCTATGTAGTGTCTAACCTTAGTCATGAAAACTTGGCCAATCTGCAAACCTTACTTCCTACACTAAATAAGTTGCAACCTTGCTGATCTTGCACTTTAAGCTGCCTCTTATCTATTCCGCAAAATTGCTATGCCATGTAGCTCAGCGTAGTGTAGTAGAAGACATGGTTCACTACTTCCTAATGGAAAGGTGCATTTGGAGGACTTGAAATTGAGCAAAGGGACTGTCTGTGAATCTATTGTCATGCTATGCTATGTCACGTAGCGTAGCATAGTATCGCACTTCATTCTACAATCATCTTCTGAAGCTTGCTACGCTACATAGTGAGGCATAGCGTAGCATAGAAGACTTCGTGACTTAGAAAACTTGCTGAACTATTTTGTGCATCCAGAATGTTACTGCCAACTCTATGCATCCATTCTGAGTAGGTTGTCAGCTGAGCAGACTACTTAGGTGATAGGCAGGATGACCTGTAGAGCCCGTTCATGCCTAAAGTAGAAAATTTTCCGAAGGAGCCGACCTAAATTCAGAGCGTTCTCCTCCTAAAGAACTACCATAGCACTGCATGAATTGCAATGACTGGTGAAGCGAGAATGACCTTGCATTTTTTTGGGGTGTTTCATTGGCCCCTGTTTGTCGACGTCTGGAGAACAGGCTTGATAGATGTCAACAAAGAATATGAAACACCGTAGCAGGAAAAATGCTGAGGTTGTCACTCAGTGAGTGTCAAGATGTCGCTTGGCTACAATTAAGAGTGTTGCATTGGTTTTGTAGAGGTTAGGGAAGAGAGAAAAGATGATGTTTAGTAGAGTCCCTTATCGAAGTGCTCGTGAGGGGCTCGTTCGCGTTTTCATCTTTGGCTGGCATTGTTCTTCAACGTTTCATAGGATAGGTGTTTCCTTCACAGGATGAGTTGTGTTACATCTATGAAAGGTTTTGACCTACCTACAGATGCTTTCCATATGGTGGGTTGTTTCATGCACATCATGGAATTTGCACTCTGAAGTGGCTGAGCTAGCTAAGGCACTCGCTTCGCGACGTTGTAGCATTTGATATTGTTGCAAGCCATGCCCTTGGGGGCAAAGGTATTCCTAGCTACTAGTGTTGTTCAAGATTATGGGCATCATCGCTGGTGTGCAATGTCCAAAGCATGGATGCCAGTAGCGGCCTTGGCAACATTGGTGTGGAGGAGCTGGCCTCGAAGGCATCGGGAGTTGCTGTGAGTGCGGATGCTCTATAATCCCTAGCAAAGGTGTGCATTCTCAGTTCAGCTATGGGATTAGCTACCACATAGCTAAACATCGTGCGAGCTGAGGCGTTGGCAAGGGGATGGAGAGTAACAATATTGTGGCTGGGCCACAATATCGTTGGCACTCCAACTACAAGAACTAGCCAAGGAACTACCATCAGGGAAATGGGCCATGGTGATGGTAGGTCTAGAGGGCTAGTGTAATGCCATACGACATCTCTGGAGGATCAGCATAATGCCAAGGATGGGAGCGTCGCATATGTTCTAGACCGCATTCCCATTGTGTCGTGAACTACGCTTTGGAGCTGCGATGACCCACCCGCACATTGGCATTGTGCCCACTCATTTGATGTTTATTTAGTGCTGGTGAATGTTGGGGATGTGACGTGAACCCAATTTAAGGTCTTGGTAGACCATGTGCTGGTTTAAGGTCCCAACGGACCACTGTGCTGGTTTAAGGTCCTAGCAGACCATACATGCCAGTTTAACGTAGTAGTGGACGCTGCTTGTTGTTGTTTAAAGTTTATCATTATAGCAGATGGTGCTCAATGCCACTCGTTTAATTTCATTGCTAATGCTACTCAATGTTGTTGCTATTTTATCATCGTAGCGGATGGTGCTCTATGCCGCTAGTTTAACATCATCACAGACGCTGCTTGGTGCTGTTGCCAATTTATCATCATAGTGAAAAATGCTCGATGCTACTATTTTAACGTCATCACAGATGCTGCTTGGTGCTGTTGCCAATTTCTTGTTGTAGCAGACGATGCTCGATGTCACTAGTTTAATGTCATCGCGGATGCTACTCAGTGCTGTTGCCAGTTTATCATCATAGTGGACGGTGCTCGATGCTGCTAGTTTAACGTCATCACAGATGCTACTTGGTGCTGTTGCCAATTTCTTGTTGTAGCAGACGGTGCTTGATGCCGCTAGTTTAACGTCATCATGGATGCTACTCAGTGCTATTTCTAGTTTATTGTCATAGCGGACAGTGTTTGATGCCATTGCACCTCAGATGTAGTATGGTTTGAGGTATGAGTGATTCACTAGATTGGCAAACTCGTTGCCGTCCATGTCTGCCAGCTTGAAGGCTCCATTCCTAAAGGCTTTAGTGATCACATAAGGGCCTTCCCATTGGCTGAGAATTTTCTCACGTGCTCATGGATGGCCTTGAGGATGAGGTCTCCCTTCTGCACTAGCCATCGTTGCAGGTTTTCATGATGCTTCTACTACTACTTGCTCTAGTAGTGCTCAATGAATCTCAGTGTTTATGCACACTCCTCCTCTATTAAGTCGAAGTCGATGATCCGTGACTCATTGTTCCATGCTTCACTCACGACGTCGGATAGGATCATCCGAAGTGAAGGTATGTGCAACTCAAGAGGCAACACAGCTTTAGATCCATAAACAAGGCTATAAGGAGTCTTGTTGCACTCCAGTACATCGTTCAGTAGGCCCACAGGATGTAGAGGATTTTCTCGTGCCATCGTCTCTTGCTATTGTTGAGCATCCACTTCAGCAAGTTGATGATGGACTTATTTGTAGCCTCCACCTGCCCTTTCGCCTATGGATAATATGGGGAAGATAATGATTGTTTAATGCCCAGGTTGCTATAGAAGGTTCAGGTTTCTGTAATGCTAAATTATGGTCCATTGTCGATTACAATAGTCATTGGAAGCCCAAATCTAGTTATGATGTTGTCTAGGATGAAGTGGCAGATTTGCTGAGATGTCGTCTTTCTCAGGGGGATAGCTTCCACTCACTTGGTGAAGTACTCAGTGGCAGTGATAATGAAACTATGCCCTACGAAGGACTTAGGTGTGATAGGCCCTATGAGGTCTAGTTCCCATCATTGGAAGGGCCACGAGATTTGCGTTGGATGTAGGTTTGTAGGTGCTACGTGTATGATATTTGTGTATCTCTGGAACGTGTCTCATGTCTTGACTTTTGACAAGTAGTCACACTCCATGTGGGACCAGTAGTACCTTAGGCATCTAATTTTTGCAGCCATAGCCCTAGGTGCTATGTGTCCACCACAAAGCCCTTCATGCACTTCATTAACTACCTTGTACGCCTGCTCACGATCTACGCATGCCAGCAATATCTCGTGGTAGGAACATAGGCATAGGGTGTCATTTCCCATGAGCACATATTATCAGGAACGCTTACAGATTTCATCTCTCTGGGTAGATGTCAATCCACCTGGGGGCTCACCATGCAGTAGATAATTTTTAATGTTGGCATACCACTCCTGGGTCTCCATAGCACTAACAGAGGCCATGTGTTCCACTTGAGTGATAGGCTCAGGGCATTCGATGATTGAATTTAGCAGGTTTTCTAGGGAATGTGATGGAATGTTTAACATAAGGGTAGCTAAGGAATCTTCCACAGTGTTCTCGTTGCATGGTATGCATTGCACATCTATGGTTGCAAACAGCTTGAGCAGGATTTTCACCAAGTTGCAATAGGGTTGTAAGTGCGTAGCCTTACAGGTGTAGACATCAGTGATTTGATTTACAACTAGTTGTGAATCTCCCCAGATTTCCAAGTGTTGTATGTGCAGTGATTGAGTAGTTAAGAGGCCTCTGAGCATCCCTTCATATTCTTCCACATTGTTGGTGCATGGGAACATAAAATGATAAGTAGATGGATGTAATTCCCTAGAAGGGAATGTCATGATAGAGGCTGTGCTACCTCCTCATGCAGTTGATGTGTTGTCTAAGTGTAAGGTGGCTTTGAAATGTGATGGAACAATGTTCACATTGCTAATGTGCTTGTCCAAAAATTTCGGGGTTTATGGTGGCCTCATCGTCGATGGGCGAGGCCGTGAGTTGGGTTGCTATGGCTTGACCCTTTATCAATGACTGACTTACATAGCATAAATTAAACTCCACAGTTATTGCCTTCCATCGGGCTATTCTGCTACTTTCCTATAGGTTGTTAGTGATAGCTTGAAGTATATTGCTTTTGCAAATGATGTTGGTTGTACTGCAGAATAGGTAATGCCTTCACTTTTTTAGTGTGAACACTAGGGCAAGGAAATTCCTCTCCACTTCATTGTATTTCACCTCTTGCGCTATTAGTACATGGCTCAGATAATACATGGGTATCTCAGAATCATCATCTCATTTCTAAAATAGTAGTGCTACGACATATGTGTCTGAGGTGGTGAGGTAGATGAAGAAGGGTTTGTCCCTTTGTGACGGATGCAGGGTTGGGAGGTGCAAGAGCTCCTTCTTCAGGTCTTCAAAGGCTTGTTGACACTGGGTTGTCCACTCAAAGTTAATCCCCTTCTTTAGAAGATGTTGCATGGGGTGTAACTTGTCGATCAACCTTGCTATGAATCTTTGAATGAATTGTACTCTACCCTGCAAACCACGTAACTCCTTAAGGTTTATGGGAGGTGCCAGGTTGACGATGGCCCTGACTTTGTCAGGGTCCACCCATATTGCAACCTCCGATACTATGAACCCTTACATGCATCCAATTTTCACCCCAAAGATGCATTTCTTAGGATTGAGGTGTAAGTCGTGCATTTGACTGCACTTGAGGACTACTCCTAGTTTGCGTGGGTGGTCAACTACATCTTTGGACTTGATGGCTATATCATCCATGTAGTCATTTAGTGTTTCTAGGATATGATCACTGAAGATGTAGGTCATGGCTCGCTAGTAGGTTGCTCCAATATTTTTCAGCCTAAAAGGCATCATGATGTAGTAGAAGGTACCCCATGGAGTCATGAAGGTTGTTGATAGCTGGTGCTCTAGGTTAATGTAGATTTGGTTGTATCTGAAGAAACCATCCATAAAGGATAGCAGAACATGACCAACCATGGTATCGATGAGCTGATCAATGCTTGGGAGTGGGAAGTTGTCCTTGATTGTTGCCTTGTTCAAGTCCCACAAGTCTATACAAATTCATATTCCTCTCATTTTCTTCGAAACCACAATGATGTTGGACACCCATTCTGAGTAGTCAGCCGCACAGATGAAACCAGCTTGGTATAGCTTGGTGATTTCATCCCTCACGGCTAGTACAATTTTCAAATTAACTTTGTGAGCCTTCTTCTTAACTTCCTTCATGTGTGGGTCTAGGACGATGTTGTGCTAAATCAGCCATGGATCCAGGCGTGGCATGTCGTTATATGACCATGCAAAGACATTGATATTATCTTGCAGAATTTTGGCTATGTTGTTGTGCATTCATGGGTCTAGGAGGGAGCTAAGTTTCAATGTTTTTGTTGGCGACCGTTTGGGACGCGACCGCCAACGAGTGTCCTAAAATAGGATTTAGGTGCCTGCTGGTCTCTGGCAACACCAAGGCCCACATACCTTCAAATAAACTTAGTAGTTAATGTGAGTATGCGTGTGTGCTATTGTGGCGTGTGATTGTGTATAATGTAACAATTGCGTTGTGTGTGAACTACAAATGACTTACTTTAAAGAGATTCAGCCAACTTTGCCAAGTATTGTGAGTTCTTGAAAATTTCCTATTTTATTCAGCTGCCTAGTCTATGCGGTCCTTATAATACCTACTTGTAACAAATAAAATTTTGCAAAAACATTTGAGCACAACTCCGCAATCTACTCCTAATTTTCCCCAGAGAAAGAGATAGTTCCACAAGAAAACTAGAAATAGAGCAAGATTCGATGGAAATAAGCAGAAAAGAAAAGAAAGCAGATTTGTGTAGACCTCAAATATTTAAACAAGGTAAAATGACACGAGTAAACACTTCGCAATAAAGCTATCCCAAATTCAATATCTACGAATTGTTCAAACTTCCAAGGCTCAAACAAGCAATATCTTCAAGACAATCCTATTATGCTACCAAAAATTGCTGCGTAAACTACCACGTACGAGACTCCATTTTGACTAGATAATAGATGTCAACGATTGCATTCAAACAGAACCTTTAAAAGACTTGACAATTTCTGATTGAAATACCACGAGAATTCACTTTAAAGATAAAAAGAAGCTATTCTGGTCCCATCAAAATACCAAAGATTTTCTGAACCCTCTCGACTACTGAATTGTTCAACGGCGTGACTACAAACAGAGGCTCTCTTACAACAATCCCAATAGCAGTTCCCACACGTTGCACAATAACGAAATTTACTACTAAAATGCTCTTAAGGCTTTTAAACACAAGCGCTTCTATGGCAAAATTTTAATAGAAATTTCTATCGGGCAACAAGAACAATAAGAGCAATCTAAAAATCCCAAAATTACTTGCCAAGAATGATACTACCTAAACCACTAGCTAAGCAATTTAAACAAAACAAAAAATGAAATGCATAACTCACAGGACCATGACAAAGAGGCTGAAATCTTTATTCTAGCAAGCCATCTTGCAAACAATCTTCTTTACAAATCTTCCAAGTGTGATGATGATGCTCCTTCTTCTTTTCCTCTCCCCCTTGACCCTTGAAGCCTTTTTATAGGGTTCCAAGGTAGGTAGGGAAGTTACAAAAATATCTTGGGTGGTTTCAACCACCAAAGAGATAAAAAATGCTACAATGGACAAGTGTCCCATGTAGTTGCCAAATGTCTTCATGCAGTTGCCACGTGTCTTCATTCAGTTGACAAGTGTCCACCATGGAGAGAAACAAGTTGCAGTTGACACGTGTCCAATTCAGTTGACAAGTGGCCTTTTTAATTGACAAGTGGCCCATTTTGGAGAAAAATAGGTTGTAGTTGACAAGTGGCCATTGTAGTGGTTATAACCACCATTTCAATTGAAAGGCTACAATTGTCATGAAATTACAACATTTACAAGAAATATAAAATGAAGCCAAGTATCTAGTGCCTATATTTACCATAGGTTTAAATATTTATAGGTGAAATCTTCTATATGATTAAGCTCTGTCACATCACTCTTTATAGTTCTTTCCAAATCTTGATCTCCTTCAAAATTTTTATTACAAGAACTTTCAATTCCCAAATTTTCAATCAAATCAAGATCTCCATTAGTATTTTTGGTTTTTGTGTGGAATGAAGCTTCAATTAATCGGTATATCAATTCTCCCAGATTACTTTGCATCAATAGGATCATCTATTTTATCCAAATCAACGGTGCCTTCGTAGGATAATGGATGGAATAAATTATTTGCACACAAGACATCCTTATTTGAAAAAAATCAGAAGGTAGGGTAAAGAACTTTGGAATCAATGACGTTATTCGGAACATGATCCCATAATTTACTTCCTGCCTGCCACCGTAAAACAAGGCGCTGCCACGTTGTACCACATATGCATTCGGTTCATAAGCCTCAGCAGAAAAAACACGTAGAAAGGATTATCTCCTCATCTAGCTGCAGTGTAGATCTCGTCGTCCATCCACGCACCGCGGCCGCTGTCTCATTCACCCGTCACTTGCCATCTATCCTGCTATTTCTGTAGCACGCGCAGGCGCTCGCACTGGTGCTCGCGGTGCAACGACTCGCGCAAAAGATGATGCTCAGACTGGTGCACACAAAGACGACAACGGTAGAGACCAGAACAACTCCCGTAGCGGCGCTCACAGCCGTTGCAGTGACGGTGGAGGTAGCAAGATGATCTTCACCACAGGTGCCCATCAGCAAGGGTTTTAAGGGTTTGCAGGTAGTGGATTTGTATTTCCATGTAACTGTTATTGCATTGAACAAGGTTGCAGAGAGGGTTTCAAAAAATTCCGGCAAAAATATTTGAAGAGAGGAAGCCATCATATCCAGCTTCTCCGTAGGCAATTTCAAAATGTTTCCTTCCACCCTCAGCTCTGAGGAATATATGTCCACAGGAACAGAAATGCAATTCAACCTGCGGTTATTCTTCCCAGATAATTTTGAATGATGGTCCAAGTAAATCACAATTACTGTAATGTCATCATGGAAATGGCGTCGAATGCCTTTCTCAATCTCTCTAAGGTATGAATATCTCATTTCCCACTTCCTTGCTGCACGTTTGAGAGTAGCTCTAACCAACCTTTTTGCAATACCCGTTCGTGGATTATTGTGCACAATGTCAACTACCTGATCATCTGAAAGTTTCTCCCATAAGCCATCCGATGCGAATATAAGAAATCTGTCCTGAGGTCTAAGCTCCCTCACATGTATAGATGGTTCCAGTGATTCCGAGAAAACCAAGTTCCTCCTATCGGTGTCCCCTCAGTGCCACTGCCCTTAATTTCCTTGATTTTGCGTGCTTTTGTACTCTAGTTTATTGTATAGCATACTCCCATGGATAGGCCTTTTTTAAAAGATAATTTAAGGTTTTTTTTTTATCCAAATGCCAACAAGGAATGAAATCCCATGGAATGGTAAGATTTTTGCATATGGACAACATGGTCCTTGGAAGGACGCTCTACAACCTTTGTGGATTGGTTGGTTCAAGGATGCAAGTCGGACAAGGCCTCTAAGATTTTGGGACATTCAACCATGCCTTTGTGGATGTGAACCAATTAGCAAAAGCTTGTCTTAATCAACATGATAGACTTCAAGGTGAAGAAACAAAATCTCAACAATCTCTTTTAAATTTTTCAAAAATCACCATAACCTTATAAAGCCTGCTCCATTAAATGGCCAAAATGTGCCAATAGTTTTTACCTCTCCTTTTGAGGTGATCACAGGCATCTTGATGAGAGGGTCCTTAGTTACATCCCCAACTTCTAAGTCTAGGGCTTTGACTAGATGCTCAGGCTATTCTAGGGATGCTTCTAAGGCTACTATAGTGTTGGTTGTAGTCAACCCCTAGTCGATCATGTCGAGGTTCAACTGTCTCGCGAACTTGCCTCATGGACCTACTAATGTTAAGGGCGTGGAGAGGTCGCGATGGATTTCCATATCTTTCTTGTCCTACCAACATGAGATAAGATCTTGGTTAAGAGGCATCTATTGGTAGAGATTGTGTGTAACAAAAATTTTGCAAACAACGACGAGATGCAACTTGCGAAGTGTGATGATGCAAAGATTGAAAGTTTGCCAGTTTAGGGTCATGGAAGACCACCAAGGCATAAGAGTGTAGAACTACTAAATTTGTAAAAATTTTGATGTAGAGTGTGAAGCTATGAGATTGTTGATATGAAAATGCCAAATTGCTAGTTTACTATCATTTTTGGACCGCCGAATTGTAATGTGCAAAATCTTAGTATGTAGAATGATAGTATGCGAAACAGGGAATTGTGGGTATGAGAAATGTAGAATCATTAATGCCAAGATGCCAATTGTTTACATGAAGATGCAAAACTACTGAGGGTTGTGACATTGCCAATGTAAGAGCGCAAAATTGTAAGTGCAAAATTACGAAAAAATGCAAAACTGCCAATGTAAGAATGCAGAATTACTAAGCTAGGATTGCTAGTTTAAGGTCTTTTCAGACCTATTGTGTTGCAATTGCTAGGATTGCTAGTTTAAGGTCTTTTTGGACTTGTAACGAAAACAAATATATATTTTTTTATTTTCAGGAAGGCACGCAACTGACTTGAAGTCTGTCAAGGCTTTAAAGCTGATAGTGCTATAATGTCATGGCGAGCATGCTACGCTGTATAGCATGCTCCGCATTAATCAGTGAGAGAAAGCAGCAAGTTTTCCTATCTTGTCATTATGACCATAAATAAGGGTTAAACCCTGGAAATTTTTTCTTTCTCATCTTAAGAGTGCAGAGCCTGCATCGGAGCACAAGGCGATTTTAGAGCATGGAGCAATTGTGATAGCGAGTAGTGAGATGAGTTTTTTTTACACCAAAGAGTGTACATCTGCAATCAGGACAATGGCTCCTAAGACACATTTGGCGCTTGCAAAGGTCAAGGAGGTGAAGAAGATCCTAGGGCACACAATGTAGTTGTGCATTGCGGTGCAGAGGAGCACACCACTGACCCAGTAGGTTATGCTCCCTCTGCTTCTTATTTTTTGTTTTGCATTTTCTATTATTCTATGCTTTTTTCTTGCATCCTATTCACTCTGCATCTGTCTTTGGCTACTTGTGTTTACTGTCATCGTGTCATTTTAGCCCTTGCATCACTGCCGTCATCATATTGATTGTGGCAGATGCATAAACATTATGTCATTGTTGCATGCAAGGCCACTTAAACAGCCACTGCTGCAGTTGTCATGACCACGGGGGCTCGGGTAGCTTAGGTTACTTGTTCTTCAAATGGTGTAGTGTCGAACCCTTAGAAGGGCTAGGCCATGTGTGATGTGACGGTGTGACACATGTTTTGTTAGGGCATGTTGCCCTTTGTTCTATTGTTATGCTAGGCTACTTGCATCTTCTTACTATGCTAGGCTTTTACGCCCATGCTGTGCTATATGCGGATGGAGGGTTATGCTACACTATATTTCTAGGCATTGTTATGTTGTGTGTGTATTTCCCTTAGGTATGATGCTAACATTTGCTAATTGCGTTGTGCAGGGTGGGGTTGAGACCCAGACTAATTGTCTTGGAAGTTAGAGGGGTCCTGTGTCATGTGGGCAGACTTGTGGCTAATTCTCCTCCTCCCCAGATACGTATGGGGGAGCGAGGGGTCTGGTTCAGGCCTAGGGCATAGGACTTCTTGCAGTTCCTCCTTGACCACTTCAGCCTGATCGTTTGGTCCTCCCTAGAGGAGGAGGAGGCGTTCGACATCACAAAATCCATTTTTCCTAGGGCAAGCCGAGGCATTTTGAGGTTCTTAACTGATAAGGAAATCACGAGCAGGTGGGGATAAGGGTCTAGTAAGCATCCAAGAGGGTTAAGATGCTTGCCCTGGATCTGGGGGATGACTAAGTATGACTGCTACCACCCTTTCAACACATTGTTCCTTGCATATTTTATGATGATGTGCTTCGAGAACCCTCAAGGAACTATCTACATTACTGGTAGGTGAGTTTTGTAGCCTTGTTCTGCTATGTTTGTGTGACATTGACCATAGTGGCCTAATGCTCACAGTATGTGTTTGCTACCAGGTTCTTCCTCAATAAGGATGGTGTTCATGACCTTCCGGGTCTATTAACTATGGCACAACTATCCTTGCAGGAGTTCTCTTCTACTAAGAACCTACAAGTGGGTGTGATTTGACAATGCAGGGGTGAGTACCACACCTACCCAAACTTGTACTCTCCCCTCTACAACTAGTGTAGGAGGCAGGGCTGGTTGGATGGAGAGTGGGTGAAACCCTTCAAACCGGTCACGGTTGAACAAGTTCGAGTTAAACTCCCATAGTTCCCACTGCCATATCGACCTAGTAGGTTTAGTGGTAGGTGCCACATGTTTAAGTGTCTTTGCAAATTTTGGATTTTCTGCATCTTTGTGCTAAGCATTTTGTGAACTTATTGCAGGGGTGAAGAAGCCTAAGGAGGTGATGGTGGTAACTACCAAGGTGCAAGGAGCGAATGTCTACTTCAAATATGGGGAAGTAGAGAAGAGCCAACATTGGATGAATGATGGGATGTCGGACGCTCTGCTCTTGGATCTATGGATCTATTCCTAGTCTCGAATCCGAACGTTCCCGTGGCCGAGATGCTCACCTTGGTCGAATCCTTTTTTGGAAAGGTGGGCTATTTTCACCTGTGCATGCATGGCGTGTGGGTGATCATTGACATCAATGACTAGGAATTCATGGATCTGTTTGGTGTCCATGCTGAAGGCATTTTGATAGGGTCAAAGTCCAAGTCGGAGTTGACCCTCAAGAAGAAGAACATTGAGGAGTGGTTGAGGCTCACCAAGGAGCGTAAGGGGCTCCCTATGGAGAAACTTAAGGAAGGACCTGCCAAAGAGTTTTACCCCATCTTTCATGCTCGTGCATTCCCCCAACTGCTCACATAGGGAAAAGTCTTGGGGCTTGAGTAGGCCTGGATAATGCGTGAGATTATGGAGGAGGGGACTCATTACAACTGGGCCGAGTCTCTATGTAAAGGCTTGCGGACTGAGATTTTGGGGCACCGTACAAAAACAAAGTCCCTTTCAAACATCCACTATGCCTTTTACATAGGCTACCCTAAGTGCTTCATAGAGTTCCTGGTGGTTCGAGAGCAAGGAAACTGGATCTTGCAAAATCGCGACAAGATTTTCAGACCATGGATTCACCAAGAATTTCATACCATCCAAGCCCAGGATTCCCCAGATGTAATTGGGGAGTCACTTTCTGTAACAACCAAGGATCAGGTGGCCCACAAAGTTTGTGGCCAAGATAGCATAGGTGAGACGCCCCCCGTAGTGGATGGTAGCATGTCACAGGGCGAATGTCTCATGGCAAAGATGGTTGCCCGCACATTGCTGCAGAAGAGGCCTTCCCCAGCCCTTCATGTGGAGGAGGAGGAGGGATGAAGAATGTGGCTTAGACTACAGAATATGCGACCTCCTATTGGTAAGCACTTTTGTTCAGTGTTTGTTTTATTGGTTTTTTCTACGCTATGTTATGCTAGATGGCATAGCGTAGTGTAGCATTTTCCTTAGGCTACTTACTTTGCACTAATGCCAATGTGTCTAACTATCAAAAGAAAGAGAGGAAGAAGAAGTAGGCAATGAAGAGGTGTCAGCCCCTAAGACGGGGATGATGAATAAAGGTACGGGGGCCCCAGTTTTGTAGAGAGGGGCTCCAATCAAGGAGAAGGAAGCTCCTGCAACTAGGACAAGGGCTCTCATCATTAGGGAGAATCATCCTACTGAGGAGTCTCCCTTGAATAAACAAGACATTGGTCTTCTTAAAGGAAAAGCACCAGTGCATGAAGAGGAGGTCTGTATGGACCTGACAGGAACCTTTGGCCAGGCCACCGCCATCATCTTGCGTCAGCTGGACGAGAGACAACAATCGAACTTTGGTGAGTTTGGCAATATGTCTGCCTTATCACAGTCCATTTTGGTCATTGTTAATGTGACAGATGCTACTACTAATGCCATAAGACCTAGTCCAGTTCATGTCGAGCCTTGGGGTGAAACCCCCGACAAATTCATATTTATGTAGGGGATTGTTGATGATATGATTAAGTGCCTATAGCAGGTGGACCCTGAAACGGGTAGGTAGTACTATTGTTTTCTCTTATGTTGTTATGCTAGAGTTTCTTGCATTTGCTACTTATGCTATTCTAATCCTACTAGTGTGTTCTTTGTGTCATGGTAGCCTCTTGACTCAAGTGGGACTTAACATGTCCTTTAAAGGTTAGAGCCGTGTCCACATTCCCGTTGGACATAACCGAGGTGTCTTGTCATGCATACGATGAGGTCTGCAAATGAGCTTTTCACTTAGCGCACTCCCTATGGGAGTGCAAGTGTACCAACGAGGAATTGTGAAAACAAGTCCAGAAGGAAGAGTAGGGAGAAGCTGACCTGAGGGCCGAGGTAGAGAACCTCAAGTCAAGGAACGAGTTCCTCACGGTCCTCAAGAATAACAACAAGGACTATCGCACGGCTGTGGTAGACCACACTAGGTTTTGGACAGTTGCATGTAAGAATGTCAAGACTACCCATAAACTGATAGAGCAGTAGATGCAGATGAGCCTGCTAGACCAGAAGTGTTAGGATCTAAGAGACATTAGTGCCAAGATTTTTGAATGGGGGTAGACCCAAAGAAATCATAAGCATATGTATAAATAGGAAACTGCTGCCAATTGTAAGTTATATGTAGATGCTGCTGTGAAGGCATTTACGTACGAAGCATTCGTAAATTCAATTGATGCTTCTGAGGCCTACACCAAGTTTAAAGAGTAGGTCAAGGTCACGAAATCTCCTGACTGGAAGGTGGCCCTTCCCATAGGAGAGACCACAACCATCTCCTTTTCTCCAGGTTCACCAATGTGGACACCTGTTAAAAGGGAGAGAGCTGCTGCAGTAGATGCTACACTAGGCAAGAGGCATTGGGTAGATATCATGGTAGAGGAGGTTTGGTGCCACCTTAGCCTCAGTTTAGACTAGATACCCTTCAAGACAGACATAGGACCTTCTAAGGTTAGTCTCTTTCTACTGTGTTAATGTTTATGCTCAGTTGTAGTTCACGTTTGTTGCCCTAACTAACCACTTCACCTCCATGATGCAGGCCCCAAGTGGTGACACAACACCCGTAGAGGGAAGGCATGAAGAGCCAGCTACAAGCAACGTGGGAGAAGGCAATGTGTAGGGAAATGATGTAGGAGTGGATGGTGAAAAAGATGCAAATAGAGAAAACCCATGACTGCATGGGATTTGTTTTTTAAAAATTTGAAATTTTGGGTTCTTGAAATTTTGTATAAGAAATTTTGCAAACATTGAAAGGGAGTAGTTTTGAATGAAGCAAGAGGATTTTGCACTAACTTGTGTATTACATACATGCATTTTGTATAGAATGTTTATGCTTTCGTGTGATAGTTTTATGCCATTTCGGGCCATTGCGTATTGCTAGTTTTAGGCCATTTTGGGCCATAGTGTTGCATTGTTACTTTTAGGCCATTTCGGGCCATAGCGTTTTTCTAGTTTTAGGCCATTTCGGGCCATAACATATCACTAGTTTTAGGCCATTTTGAGCCATAGTGTTGAAGCATATGAGCAATATGTGGATAGGAAGTAGTGGGGTTGCTACGCTAGGCGAAGCTACTTCTTGACCCGATGTGGGTTGAGTGAGACATAAGGCTGAGGCGCTCTGTTAGGGCCTTCGTCTGTGTCATCGCCTCCCACTTGGAAGGGAAACTTAGTCCATGCATTTTCGTTTTGGGGATCAGCTCGCTGAGCCGACCCCTCCGCCGGGTAGTCAGTGTAAGTTGCAACAGGTACTTCATTCTCAACAGTTATGATCTCTGAGCCTTCTTCCACACCTACATTGTGGATCTATTGCATTGCTATTTCATCATCATGGATCACCACTTCTCTACCTATGTAAGGCAAGTAGATCTCCTGGTGTATGGGCGAGGAGACAGCCCTAAGTTGTGCTAACCATGATCTCCCCAAGATCAGGTTAAACTTAGGAATTTCCTTGACTACGATGAATGTTGTGTTTTTGGGGAACTAGTCCCCTACTACGAAGTTTATGTGAATTATGCCCTTTACCATGAATTGTGCACCATTGAACAACCTTAGGCATGTCATCATTGTGGGCTTGATCTGGTCAACCAAGCCTAGCTTGTCTACAATGGAAAAGGGAATGACATTCATGGAGACCCCATCAACAACGTGTACCCTTTGGATCCGGTGTTGACGTATCCCAATTATGATGAGCAGGGGCAACGTGGTCACCTAACCCTTCTTAAGGTCTTCCCTAATGGCATCGTCACGATAGGTTAGTTGAGGCCGTTCTGACCCTATGGGCATAGAGGGAAGCATGAACAAGTAGATCACCTCCTCCTTTGCTGGCATGTCTTCTTTGACTGGAGTTGCTGTCAACATGTGGATCAGAGCCTCACAATGTGGAGTAGATGTCATGATTAAATTGTATAATCTCAAGGTTGTTTTTTTTAGAGCTTGTTTGACTTGTATGAGGGCATGTAAAAGGTCTTGGCCGTCACCTAGTTTGATGCCTTCCTCCTCCTCTATCTATCCCAAAAGATGAATCTCTTGAGGGGAAACAACTTTGGATCTGGGCTCAGATCCTTATTGGCAGAGTGATGCAGGCTACATGGTTATGTCGAGCTCTATCTTTGGCACCAATGCAGGGAGTGAGGATGTAGGCTTGGGGGTACCTGGGATGGTACTTCCCTCAGACATCTTGCCTATGAAGTGGACTTCTTGCCTTGTAGGGTAAGATGGTGGCTCAGCTGTTTCATGTGAGATAGGGGCCATCAAGGTCGTCAGCCCCCTAATGACATATGGAGCTAAGGGTGTTAGTAGGTGGGACTGCATGGCCCTACTAGAAGATGGTGCAAAAGTGGATGTCCATGGTGGGACTCTCAAGACAAAAAGCTGTTGTGAGTTTTGATCAACTACTCATGGTACTGGTGCACTACGTTGAGGCACACAAACTACGAATGGCTATTGGGGTGGCCTAGGATCATTGTCGATGCAGATGGCATTGATTAGGTAACTGGAATTATTGGTGTTGAGGGGGTCTATGTAGACATACATAGATTGTGTTTCGGGGCATACTGGGTTGCTTTCGTCCAGCACCATTTTCCCCTAGTCGATTAATCTCTGGATGTCATCCTGCAACACTAAGCAGTAATCCGTGTTGTGACCACATTGTTGGTGGTAGTCACAAAACATGTCTAGCCTGAAACCCCTAGGAACTGGAGGCTCATTGGGCAAGGCCAAAGAGGGGTTCCTAACAAGCTCACAGTAGTGTTGATGTTTCGCAGTTTCTTCTTATGACATCTATTTGTGTCGAATGTATCCCACTTCTAGCAGTTGCTTCAGAAGTTCCGAAGGCTTAAGAGGTAGTGGGGTGTACTTTGAGCAGTATTTGTGCTTGAAGTTGGGCTTGGGTTGTGTAGATGTCTCAGGAATAGGTATAGCAGGTTGCGGCATGTGGTCCTATTTGGGCATGGGGTTAGCCACAGGTATGACTGGTTTCTTGTTGTTCTTGCTACCATTGTTGCTAGGTTTGGGCTTGGTCTCGGTTGCAACTGTGGTTGTTGGGGCTTTATCCTTTTCCTTCTTTACAAAGGTACTTTTGTAAGCAATGTAGCCTGGGTCTTTGCTTACCTCGGCCACGTCTTATATGCTCTTAGTCTGAGCAAAATCCTGACTAAGGGAGTGAGAAGAGAGGTAGTATAGTTTGGACTTGATGAAGTCGTTCACTGCACCCTTAAAGATGGCCAGTAGGTGGGCCTCCATGATGGGCTTGCGAATTTCGTTAAGGGTTGCACTCAAGCATTGAATGAACTTTTGTACTACTTCTAGGGCATCTTTCTTTACGCTCATCAACTGATCCAATGTGGTTTCAGGCTTCAAGTTGTACTTGAAACGTATCACGAACTAGGTCAAAAGCTCTTCCAAAGTTGAAATGAATGAGCGTGGCAATGCACAATACCAATCTAAGGCTTTCCCAGCTAAGGACATGGCAAAGATGCAAATAATTTTGTGTGGCCATTGCTGCAATAGTAAAGAATCTAACTTGAAAGTGATAAGATGTGCATTGGACTTTCCCTTCCCATTGTAGTTCGTGAAGTGTGGGAGGGACATCCCTAGGGGTATCATCTGAAACACCACAAAATTTTGAGCTTAGTACTTTTCCAACAAGAAGCAGGTCCTTGGGACTCACAGACAACCACGGCTACATCTAGTACCAAACATGGCAACTTCGGATATTAGATGCTTAATTTTCACTAAGTATGCATTCTCAGCGCATATGCCCAGCGTATATACCCAAGTCTACATTCTCAGCGTATATGCCCAGCGTATACGCTTAAAGTTCACATTCATAGTGTATAATCCCATCGTATATGCTCAAGCTCATAGCGTATTCGCCCAGCGTATACGCCCGATGTTCACAACATATGCGCCCAACGTATATGCCCGATGTTCACAGCGTACACGACCAGCGTATACACCTCACAAGTACGTTTATCTTGTACAACTAATGTATACGCCCAGCATGCAATCCTTGAAGATGGCATGGAAACAGCACTGCAAAACAAGACTTGGTACAAGGCAGCAACCATTAGCATATACGCCTCGGCGTATACAATCAACATCCTTCAGCGTATACGCTCCAACCTATATGATCAGCGTCCTTCAGCGTATACACTCCAGCGTATACGCTCAGCATCCACAGTGTATACGCCCATGCACATCAAGCGTCTACGCCCAGCACATCCAACGTATACGCCCAGAGTCTACACCCATCAGATACAGCGTATATGCCTAGCAGATAGAACATGTTGTACACTTGTAAATTTTTATGCTTTTGCACCTGGTCAACATGCCATGTGTCACCCAACCTGAGTCTAATGTCCAAACCTGTATAAAAGCCCCAATTTTTGACGAGATTAAGGTCGGTTGGAAAATTTCGGAGCAAACCAGAGAGAAGAGATGCTGAGAACTAGAGCAAAGAACCTTGTACGCTGGAGAACCCTGTACACTGAGCATACTACCTCTACGCTATGCCTACAGTGTGAACTAGCCCACAATCATCCCTGCATCCACCGAGGCTTTTCATCCGCCTTGTGTCAAAGCCACAACTGCATTAGACCGGTGCATTGTAACTCTCATTTTGAAATGTCATTGTTACATTTTCTTCCTAAAATCTGTTACAGATTGCATTAATCGTTGTGTGTATTCTGTTTACGCTCTTTTACATTTATGCTCCATTCACATCAATTACGTTGTTTACGCTCTGTTTTATGCCTGTTACGTCGTTCATGTATAACCCAGCGTATAGCACCTTGGTGTATGTTTGGGGAAATCCTTACTTGATCCGGGTGTGGACCATCCAAGGTACTATGCCTTCATTTATTCCAGCTTGCCCTCAGGCAAAGGTAGGATCTTCTATGCGTATCTACTAGTCCCACGGTCTCTGTTTCCTTCTAGCCAGAGACCGACGATTTCAGACAGAACAAAAATTGGTGCTAGAAGAAGGGCCTTTGCCTTAAACTTATTGTGCTTCAAACCTCCAAGCGTCTACGCTGCTCAATTTAAAACTTACTGTCTACAAACTATCCATTGTCTATGCTGCTCCATCTAAAGCTTACCATCTGCAAGTCTTCCAGCATCTACGCTGTCCGCTATACGCTGTAGACACTGTCTACACTATACACTGACCCTACTCACTTTATGTCGTAGACTTTGTCTACGCTGCACACAGAACTCTGTTTACGCTATTAACATATACGTTGCATGTTTTACACTGCAGACTGTGCCTATGCTACACACAAGACCCTGCTTACACTGCTGACATATACATGTACCGACCGAAATCGTCAGTGCAAGGCTGGAACGTTACGAGCATCGAAAGATCTATGGACAAGCACAGTCGACCCTGCCTCCGCTTGAGGGCAAGCTGGAACGGACGAAGGCAGAGTGCCTTGAATGGTCCACACGCGGATCAAACAAGGACTTCCCCAACGTTTGCCGCTACAACACGTTGGGTTATACGTAAACAATGCACGTTAAATGTAAACCGTAAACAAGCACAATAATGTAAATGAGCCTGTAAAAGTAAACTGAAAAACGAAGAAAATTGCAATAAATCTGAGCGAAATGTAAACTATTTTTTATTGAGAATTGATTACAAAGTGCACCGGTCCAAACGCAGTTGTGGCTTTGACAAAAGGCGGACGAAAGGCCCCGGCGTGTGCAGGGATGACTCAGCTAGTTCGCAAGGCAGGCGGAGCGTAGAGACTGTGTGTATGGTGTACAGGGCTCTCCAGCGTAAGAGGGTTTTGGAGCTCTGGTCCGTAGCCTCTATGTCTCTTGTGCACTCTGGGAGTTTTTTTTTTCAACCCCTAAATTCACGGAAAACTGGGCTTTTTATAGGGGGGGGTTTACTGGGAAAATCGGGTTGGGAGACACGTGGCGTGTCGACCGGGTGTGTACAATTTAGAAATATGGTATACGCTAGGCGTATACGCTACATCAGGCCGGCATATATGCTGGGCGTATATGCTGGACTTGCTGGGCGTGTGAACTTGGGTGGACGCTGGGCGTATACGCTGATGGATGCTGGCGTATACGCTGGGCATATACGCTGAAACACTGTAGCATTACGCTGGTACACTGTAGCATTACGCTGGTACACTGTAGCATTACGCTGGAACACTGTAGCATTACGCTGGAACCCTGTAGCATTACGCTGGAACACTGTAGCATTATGCTGGACCACTGTAGCATTTACGCTAAAACACTGTAGCATTACGCTGGTACACTGTAGCATTACGCTGGAACCCTGTAGCATTACGCTGGAACCCTGTAGCATTACGCTGGAACACTGTAGCATTATGCTGGAACACTGTAGCATTTACGCTGAAACACTGTAGCATTACGCTGGAACACTATAGTAGTTACGCTTGAACACTGTAGCAGCGTATACGCTGGGTGTATAGGAATGGAAGATCATCATTTGGAGCCCAAAATCAGATCTTCATGTGTCTACGACCTACTGGGGACCCTGGGGAAGGTCCTGGGGGGTCTAGGCACTCCACTTTAGCATGTTTTGAGGAGTTTTTGAGCCCCAAAAGTTGTTGTACGCTGGGCCTTACGCTGGGCATGTGTAGGCCAGCGTACAGGATGCATACTTAGTGAAAACCAAGTATTTTGAGCTCAAAATTTACGAAGTTTGATGCCAGATGTCATCGTAGTCTTCTGTGGGTCCCAGGAAACTTTTACTTGCTTGCTTTGACTTTGTTTGATGCTATTTTGAGGCTTTCAAGCTTGGTCATGCTAAGGACCAACATGACTTAGCTTAATTTCTATCTTCAAGTGTTAGCCAAATTTTTTTGTGGTGTTTCAATACACAACTGCTAAATTTAGGCTGCACTCTCTACGCCATAGATCCCATCTATGCTGTATGCTGACTTTGTCTACGCTACGCCCTAAACTTGTTTACACTGTTGTCGATGTATGCTACACTCTGTATGCTGTAACCCCATTTATGCTATACGCTGACGTTGTATACGCTGCTCAGCATATACGCTGTATGCTTTACGCCATAGATTCTCTACACTGAGACTATATGCTGCATACCTATACGCTATCTACGCTGAAGCCTATGCGCTGAGACCCAGTGTATACGCTGTACGCCACGAACGTAGGTTTACACAACACTAAGTACACTAATTTCATATCCCTTCACTGTGTCATACTCTCAATTACTCATCATGAACACCGCAAACACCATCGCTACAACCACCCAAGTCACTAACATCGTAGGCACCATGGCTATCCAATAGCCCGTGGTCCAACAGCCCACGGCACAACTCATAGTGGGGCCTCGCTGATCCCTTAGGTTGCAAGGGAGGAACCCATCTTCTAACATCATAATTCAAGACCAGTACAACTTCATATGCCTGAAAATTCAAGCCAGCTTAGCTGTGGACCGAGCCAAAATAGAAGTTAAAAGGCAATATGAACTTTTCTACAGGGGAGGGCAAGAGTTCATTCCTTCCCCATACGATATCATCCCTATTCCAGAGCCTTACTCTGAGCTCATCACACAACTCCTCCTACAAAGGAGCCAGTCGCTAGATCAGCCTGTAGTAAACCCTCAACTGGAAGAGGAGGACGAGTTCACTACCCAGTCTGAACATGAAGACTCATACCACACCCTTATGCTACAAACTTATATAAACCCATTGTTTCACCCATTCATGGGTGAAACTTCATCCCTCCAACCACTGAACATCATGCAAGCACATGCACCCCAACAAGACGCAGCTGGACTCATCCCCATTCTTCCACCAACCGATGGTCAAGTCAACACGCTTCCCCTCACAATTCCTCCCACAGCTACGGTACCCCCGTTCTTACAAATGCAACCCCCTCAATATAATGTAGGGGCAACCTTCCCGCCTCGTGTGATCAGGATGCCGCATGTGATACCGGCATCTACGTCTGCCCATTATATCCCCTGGGTCCAAACTCACGGATCCCCTTTTACCACTGTAACTCAACAAGTTCAGGGGATTCCTACACAAAACATGACTGGGCAATGGGCAGCGATGGGTGCTCAACCACATCAACCCCCTCACTACAACATACCACCTCATACAATTCCACCGGTCAACATCTCCCAAACACAACCACAACAACAGCAACCCTTTGCCCACAATGTGCCGCCTGTGATACCACCTGTTATAAATATTCCACAAGTACAACCGCCAACTACACATCTTTCAGCCTTCCAACCTACTATTCAACAATCTAATCTGTACACTGCACAACATCCCCAAGCTACCACCTCACCTAGCCCCCAAGACTGGGCAGATGCTAAAAAACTAATGCAGGAAGTAACTGATGAGGTCAAACACCTCAAAATAGCTACCGATGGAGAGTTGAAGGTAGTGGACTTTTACCATGATGACCCCATCAGCTCTTCTATTCCGCCCCTAACCTTACCCAAAGGTGTATCATTGCCTACGCTAACTAAATATAATGGAGAGACGGACCCCAATGCTCACCTTATAACATTTAGACTAGAATGCGCATTACTCCAAGTGTGGCCCCATGCCATTTTGTGAGTGTTCCCTATGTCCCTTACAGGGAGAGCACTTGATTGGTATCGGGCATTCCCAAGAAACTCGATATTTTCCTTAGAAGAGTTGTTACATTAATTCGTTACTAGGTTCAAGTATAACTTGAAACCTAAATCAACACTTGACAGCCTTATACAGGTCAAACAAGTGCCTTTAGAACCCATACAAAAATTCATCCAGAGGTGGAGTGCTGCTCTCAATGAGCTCCATGAGCCAATCCCACCGACATATCTACTCACCATTCTAAAGGGGGCTGTTAACAAATTTTTCAAATCCAAGTTATATTACCTCAATGCGCGTAACCTTAATCAAGCCTTTGTATAGATTAAAAATATAGAGGAGGTGGCCCAAAATAGCCATGATCCTACATATTTAGCCTTCAAAAATCAACACAGTAAGAAATACAAAGAAAAGGCTAAAACAACTATAGCGGCAATAGCGGAAACGCAACAAGAAAATGTGGCACAACAAAACAAACCGCCGGTGGCCCCTACTAATTATACTAAACTAACTCCCACGACTGCACTAGAATCCTCCTCATCATAGAACTCAACACCAAACTGTATGAGAAACTTTGAGAAGAAAGAACCCTCCCAATATACGCCATTACCTATGAAGCTATCCCAGCTATTCGATCAACTCCTGAGGGTTGGATTAATGAAACATAAACAGTTGTCCCCGGCAGCGATCCAAAGACATGACCAGTTCTGTCAACTGGTTTAGAACCCAGCCTAGCAACATCGGATGAACCCCCATTGCCAAAAGGTTTCAAGATGGACTGCGTTTGTGACTATCACCAACGTAATGGGCATGGCACGGATTACTGTTTCACCCTAAAACAAGACATACAACGAATGATCGACGGAGGCCAAATCACTTTTAATGAGGCCAAACCGGTCCAACCGCAGAACCAGGCTATGGGTGTGTATAAAGATCCTCTGGATACCAAAGAGGCACCATACGTTATTAACACAATCTACCTAGATAATGAACCTGAAATGCCAAGAATTAACACCGTCTACCCTAACCATGAACAACAAACTCCCAACAAGCCATTTGTAGCCATGCCTCAATCATCATACGCCCCGCAGCAGCCATATGTCATCCGTGTACCCTCCGCCATAACGACTTCTAACACCCCGACACGTGAAAAATCATATGTGGTGCATATACCTCCCGCCGTTAGTTCCTCAAATCTACCAACCCCTCCTACTCAGCCTACCCCTTATGTAGTCCGAGTGCCACCCGCAGTTGCAACAGCGGAGGTCCAACCTCCACCTAAACTAACCTCATACATCGTTAGGACACTCGAACGTCCTAGTGATCCCCAATCCTCTAATTCCCAGACACAAAATAAACCAAGCCCCTATGTCATCAAGGTGCCTAGCCCGTCTGGCACCCAACCGCAGGCGACTGTCCAACTACAACCCCATCTGACTCCATACATAATACGAATCCCAAGGCAACCTGAGGCCTCAAAACCAATCGCGCCCTCGCGTCACACACGAGAATGCTTAGTAGACAGGCTTACATGCGAGCACTTGGAAAAGGAGCATCAATGGCTAGCCTTAGGACCTCCTAAACCTACTCCATTAAATGCGATACCCATGACACAACCTAACGATAAACCAAATGCAGGCCACGAGGGGGAATCATCTAGAAAACATGATACGCCCAAATCAACAATTCCAAAAAAAATAATAAAACAACGATGCATGAAATAAAACTGTTGGGCCTAATGGACCAAGTTACTGTCGATAAACACACACCCAACAGTAAAGACATAGCAACAGTCCTAACATAGGTCACACAAGCACTCAAACAAAAGAATACTTCGCTAAGCTTATATGACCTAGTTTTAACATCTCAAGCACATCGTGAAGCTTTAGTGTGCATGTTAACATCTATCCCAGTGAGCGAGGACTTGCCTCCAAATGAACCTTCGATTCATGCGGTAATGTACTCGCCCCAAGGGTCAACTTCCAAATCATTAAGTTTCCATAACGATAACATCAAGGTGGATAAGAAAACAGGGGAGATAACAAAAGCCCCTATGTTTATAACAATAAGAGTAAACCAATTCCAGATACATAGGGTCCACGTAGATGATGGAGCTATCACAAACATTGTCCTGTATCCCATCATCGAACAACTCAGGCTAATAGAGCAAATCAGACCAACTACCACCACATGCTTGAAATCATTCAGCGGATTGCCCATGATAGTCAAAGGCACCGTGACCTTGGACTTCATAGCAGGCGACTAGTTCCCCACGTCCGCTAACTTCGTAGTAATCGATCAGATGCCAGGATTCAACCTAATATTAGGAAGGCCCTAGTTAGCCCAACTGAATGCGATCTCATCCCCTATACACCAAGAGATTCACCTGCTTTATGAAGGTGGTGAAATCATCATACATGAGGAGGCTACTACACCCATCCTCTCATTGTACATAGACACAGAACAAGGCTCAGAGGTTAAGCTTGAAGAGCCTAGATAGCATGACATAAATGAACAAAAATCGAAAAGCGATAATCCTTTGAACATAGAAGAAAACCCACCCAAAACAGAACTACCCGGGCCAGGCATTGTACATACGCAACCTCACTTAGAGACCACAACTGACATAGAAATCATGATACATCCCGAAACATCTGAAAACACCGATGCGGGGACTATTCCATCATACATCCCTTGGGCTGAGTTACCATTCAACATGATCAGCAAAGGGGATGCTGAATACAAAATCATACCCGCTAACTCTGCTCCCAACGTTAAAATGTAAAAAATCAAAAAATTACTAAACCAATAAATAACAAAACATAACTGGTCCAAAATGATGCTAAACTACAACCTGTCCGAAATGACGTTAAACTACAACAAGTTCGAAACAACATAAAACTACATTCCAAGTCTGGAATGACATTAAACTATCATGTCCGCAAGGACATAAAACTAGCCATGATCAGAAATGGTCGGTCAACTAAGAAATCTACCCGTGTCATTCGAAACATCCCTTGCTTATGCTGGGGCTCGAAATGACCTTAAACTATGCATGTGGCCCGAAATGGCCTTAAACTAGTACGAATCTGGCCCAAAATGGCCTTAAACTAGATCATCCACTTATATTTTGTTTTCCTCTTTCATTTGTCGTTATAATCCAACTTATAATTACATCCGTGCATTATACTTAAACCACTAAAACAAACTAGAACATTTTACATTGTCGTGTCGTGTTTGCAATTAAGCTAAAAACCAACAAAAAAGAAATTTTATATACGAAATGATGTACAAGAACAAGAGTTAACTGGTTTCATTCATCTCAATTTATAATTCTCGTATAAATCTGAGTCAAAAAATGAAAAACAAACAAAACTAAACATCTGGGATGGGAGAGTCGTCCCCTTTAGTCCCGCTGTCATCATGGGCCCCCGCTTCACTAGGACCAGCTTCGTAGACATCATCACCACCTTGATCCTAAAAATGCAAAAAGAGATAATCAATGTAAGAACATGAGAAAGGAAAAATTTCAAACAATGTGCAGCGAATGAGCTTTAGAATAACAAAATGCTTACTGCAGGGGGACCCCGTAAGCCGAATTCCAGCCGGTGAAGGATTTCCTCTTCTGAGACACTGGTCCAGTCGGTCCCATCAAGACCTAAGTCAACATCTACCAAGGCCTTCCTCTTGTCAACAGCTGACTAGGTATGATGCTTTAAAGGGAATTCGTCCATAGATACCTCCCCAGAAGTAGTTGTAATCACCCTCATAGGCGATTCCATCTCGACAGTTGTGTTTTGAGCAAAAGTATTGAATGCAAAGCGTAGACCCAGACCCTCCACAAACATTTCCAGTAGACGCTTTTCAATGGACACTTCTTTCAATGATTTCTTATAATGATGTTTGTGGTTCTTTTCATCCTGACCCCATTTGCGTACCTTGGAAGCAAAA
This sequence comes from Gnetum montanum, assembly GCA_015680685.1. Taxonomy (NCBI): domain Eukaryota; kingdom Viridiplantae; phylum Streptophyta; class Gnetopsida; order Gnetales; family Gnetaceae; genus Gnetum; species Gnetum montanum. The sequence goes on from MNCI01017274.1 coordinate 277,910, forward strand.
GCTTTCCAATCTTGACACTTGAGGTTCAGTAGGTCTATTTGGGCCTTACGCTCTGCTAGTCTCCGTGTCAATGATGTGTGACGATTGAGAAAATTCCAATACGTGGTATACATGACCTCGGAGGTCCGCCAAGAGCGATCATCACTTAGTTTAGCAGAGGAAAACTCATACTAAGCCTTGAGATCGTCATGCTCAACTGACAATTCGGAAACCTCCTTCTCCTTTGTCTGAATTTGTAACCACAACTGTTCAACGGAACATCTACAAGTCCAGAGCGATTTGGCGTTGTGAACGAGACCCTCCGCCACTTCCTTATAAATTAGCCTGGGCACTTGCTCAACTTCTGTGGATAATGTAGGCAAACTCTCTATGTTAACTGTCTCAGAAGGATCCCACCTCAGTTTGACACCTATTCACATGAAAAGAACAAACGCTAAAACGACAAAAACAAGGTGAAACTCTAAAGCTGCAAACATCTTGGAATATACATACCTATCTCAAGGTGGACCTCCTGAATTCATTCAACAACTTCCTCAGCGATACCAGCCACAAAATCCATTTTACTTCGCATCTCTATCCAAGTAAATGGCCCACGAGTGCGAGACAGACTAACCTCTGCGGTCCTTTTAGGGGGAGCCATTTTCATAGGCACGTCCAACCGCATCGTTCTGGTTTCACTACCTTCGTCTGGTAGTAATAAAAAATAAAAGAAAAACACCATAAAACAACAACTCACAAAGTAACATAATAGAATAACAAAATAAAAGAAAATATACCATTTTCCCTATCCCCTTCTGGGTTTGGAGGATCGCCAAGGTCCAACTTTCCCTTGAGGAAGCTACTGAACATTTCATCGACACCACTCTAGTCATCCACCGGCTCAATCTCCATGGTGTCTTCCCATAGCTCCTCCATTTTTTTTGTCTGATCCTTGTTGGCCTCTTCCTCATCGGTCAATAACTCCGTTCTGGTCTCCTCCTCTTCAATGATAGTCTCTAATGCCTTCCTCCTCACTTCTTGAATCAAGTCTGAAGGCATCAGTAACATGTAAGTGGTCAAAGTAAAAATCATGAGTAAGAAGAAAATGATAAAGCAACAAGGGTACTAAGTTTACTTACCTCGGGCAGGCATCTTGAATCGTATGCGCTTAACCTGTGGCTCATCCACATTTGAGGCCTCCTCAGTCGAACGTTCATGTTTTGTCAGCTTCGACTTGGCCTTGCCAATGGTTTCTTTGATGACCTGTTTTGCTCTTTTCGAAGTATAAGGCACATCTTCTGGTTCCAACCCCACACTGTCACATGTGNAAGTATAAGGCACATCTTCTGGTTCCAACCCCACACTATCACATGTGTGGATTGAGGTACCAGATGATCCCCCTATCATGATAGAGACGGATTCATCGATTCCCTCAGGCGCATCCTGGGACTTGGTTGTTTCAAACAAGTGGTTGATCCACGGGTGGGATAGTTGACCGCGATCCCGTAGAACATACTTGTTGTCCGCATGAACCACCAGAAACTTAGCTAAGTAGCAAAGATAACCGGCAAAGAAGGTGAAAGTAAAGTGAGACTGTGCCTCGACATTCGAGCGCAATCGCATGATCTCTTTGTGCAGGCCCGACAACAAAAATTGGACCCAGTTATAACGCATGCTAGTTTCCAGGACGGTGTGCATAATACGTACAGCTTCGACCCCAAGACTCCACACCTGGGAAAGGGATTTAGAAAATACACGTGCCCTAAACAGGGGATATAATTCATTCACCTCCTCAACCTTTGCCTTCCCCTACATAGGGGATCCCTTGGCACCCTTGGCAACACCCAACCAGTCCTCTAATTCACGAACCCTATGGAGCTCTTTATGAGCCCTATCTAAAACTACATTTATACCATCTGCCGGTACACCAAACAAGTTTGAAAAGAATTCAGGTGATAGATGAAAAACTATCTTAACACCCTTAATCCGGGTGCTATAGTAAGATATAGACTCATTGAAGGAATCCATGATCCTAATCATTTTCACTATTGACACATCAGGGCTCGGGGTCATGAAGAGCTCCATAAGGCCAGCATCATCTAAATAATGAACGATGGATGGTGGGGCACGAGTGTGCAACCATTTTTGAGCCTTGATGACCTCCTTGAACTTCATTGACAAGGTAGTCTCAGTTTATCCAGTTGCGACAGGGTCTCCACCAGGAGGGACATCAACTATGGATACAATTTGAAATCATCATATCAGTATAACCCTCGACAGTTGAACAAACACGTTAACACATCTAGAAAATATTGTCATTTACATTCAGTGGTGGACTTAGATGTGCTACCCAAGTTAGAGTCACGAGGGAAGATTGGTCCCCTATGTGACCACTCTCCATGCAACCATCCACGAGCTTGGCACATTGCAAACGCTCTAGAGAACAGTTTGTGGAAGTGGACGATATCACCCTTGGTTTGAGCTAATATAGCTCCACGAAGGGTGGGACCTACCATAAAGGTCTATAGAGCGGTATGAGCTAGAGTGAGCCCATCATCCTCAACGCATGTCCCATCTGGGTTAACTTTAGGCCTGCAAACGAATGGACGTCAAGACAGAAGCAAATGCCACACGATGAAAAGAAACAATAAGCTTGAACGGTCCTACCTATCCACCCGGTACACTATGCTAGGAGGATTCTGGAATAGCATGTGCGCACGCGTGGCTAAGAATAGGGTGTTGTTGAGATAGTCCTGCCCTCGCGACAATTGAGCCCATATGCATGCTAACGAGCATGTATACCTGGGCCCGTTGGAAGAACTGTCCTTAGATACAAGTGGCCCCTCGTCAACGTCTTCCACGAAGACTGCAACACCCTCCGCGGCTCCCGGCAGCATGGCCTCAAGCAAGCTCCATGCCACCAGTACACTTAGGTGTGATCAAATAACCACTTTGAAAACGTCTAGCATGAAGGCCAAGAATTCACACGCACCTTCTATGAACTAGACCCCATTGTTGTCAACAATTAGATCCAGAGTAGGTTCATCAGCCTCAATGGGGCCAAACCATGTCAGCACCCCAACAAGCTCAACAACTAGGAGAAAAGATTCAGTGTCCCTGCAAGTAACCAAAATGCCATGGTAAATCAGCCATACATGAAAAGCAAACAAAAAACAAAATTTCATATTATAGGGTGACACTTAGAAAAATTACCAACTATTTACGCTCGGTGTATACACCGTTAAAACTGTTTATGCTCGGCATATACGTTGGGCGTATACACTGTCTAAACTGTTTATGTTCGACGTATACGCTGGGTGTATACACCGTAAAATAACTATACGCCAGAAACAGTTCACACTATACGCCATGAAAACAGGTCTACGCTGAATCCCACTTGAAAATAATTAACTGTTAACGCTCAGCGTATATGCCACAGAAACCCTCAGTGTATACGCTGCAGAAACCCTCAGCGTATACGCCATGTAAACAATCTATGCCGAACACTAAGAACGACCTATGAATAGTCAGCATGTACACTGATAAAATCGTCTACGCTTCATGCCAGCAAAATTTGTTTACGCTGCGCATTCACGAAAACTGATTATGCTACAAGTAACTTAGGCTATGTACAATATACGCTCAACATATAGAAACCATCTACACTATTCATCTACGCTATCTATCTACGCTGACTGTCTACGCTAACTGTCTACGCTAAATTGTCTATGCTAACTGTCTACGCCATGCATATACGCCGAAACCCTCTACGCTAACTATCTATGCTAAAAAAACTGGTACAAATGGAAATAACTAATAGAGACAAGATCAGAGCCTACCTGTGTGATGATCCAGCACATGATGGAATCCTCGGCTTGGGCAAACACTGCAGCATGGCCTCGCTCTCCTCTACGAATGTTAGTTCAGGTCCCTTCCTCCCTTAGCCTTCCACTTCCTTGCCTTTGCCCATCTCAGCGTTCTCTACACTGGGGTTGGTAGGTTTACGGAGAGGGTTGAAACCATTTATGCCTACGCTGAGCCTCTACGCCCAAGTTGGAAGTTTACGCTTATGCCGGAGTTTCAGGTTTACGCTAGGGTTTGTCGTCTATGTTTACGCTCAGGGTTTGTTGTCTACGTTTACACTTAGGGTTTGTCGTCTACGCTTACACTCAGGGATTGTCATCTACACTTACGCTCAGGGTTTTTCATCTATGCTTACACTCAAGATTATGCTGCAAATTCAATGTAGAAACAAATGATGCCCCCCCCCTTTATATAGTGCTCCGCCGCTGCCGTCGCCTTCCGGTTTGCCTCTTTTTTGCCTTTTTTACTCATTTTTATTAAACTTTTCTAAAAAAAATAAAAAATAAAAATAAAAAATATATATATTTAAGTCAAAATGAACATTACTACATCCTGGTTCCCCTGTACACGTGTTCACATCAAACATTCTAGCGCAATCATTATACGGCCTAGTATGGCCTTAAACTGCCATGATGACCCGGTATGGCCTTAAACTGCCATGAAGGCCCGGTATGGCCCTAAATTACCATGATGGCCCAGTATGGCCTTAAACTACCATGTTGGCCCGGCAAGGCCCTAAACTACCACATACAAATCCCCTGCGACCCGATAAGGCATTAAACTGCCACCTGCGGCCTGGTAAGGCCTTAAACTTCCATGCATCCCGGTGTGACGATAAACCACCATTATGCACGTACACACAATTTAACTTGCCTGAGAACATGGAAAAATACTCATCACCTCATTCTGCTCTTTGTTTATTGGCAGGAGCAAGCCTGATGAATTGTCAACATTTAGCCACACCATTAATCATTGATGGACCATATGGAAAAATTGCAAGGGACATCGACATAAATCTCATCCACTTAAGTTCATCAATGGACGATGCAGTCATAGCCTCAACCTAGCAAACACTAGACAACTACAAAGGTATGACGAAGCCCCTCGACATAGAAGCTGAATACATTACTGAAGACCTATTGACCGAAACCCCCATCACCATGCCCGATGGAGAATTCAAAATGTTAAAACTAAGTATAGTATTACAACCTCAACTGGCCAAAGACCTAGAGAATGTACTTAGGGACAACATAAAGGCATTTTCTTGATCATACACGGACATGCCTGGCTTGGACCCTCGAATAATCCAGCATAACATTATCCTTGATCCAAAATTGAGGCCAGTAAAGCAAAAAGCACGAAAGGTTAAACCCGAGGTGGCATTGGCAGTTCGCAATGAGATCACCAAACTTTATCAGGCTGGTTTCATTCGAGCTATCGATTACGCCAAATGGGTATCCAACATGGTCATTGTCCCGAAGAAGAACGGAAGCATTTGCTTATGCATTTACTTCTAGGATCTCAACGTCGCAACCATAAAAGATGATTTTTCCCTACCTAGCATCGATTGACTTATCGACTCGACCGCTAGGCACGCCCTATTATCTTTTATGGATGGCTTCTCGGGATACAACCATATATGTATTAACCTGGAGCATCAACTCCGGACTACCTTTATGACACCATGGGGAACCTTTTGTTATACAATGATGTCCTTCGATCTCAAAAACGCTGGGGCCACGTATCAAAGGGCGATGACATTCATCTTTAGTGATTACATGTTACACTCGCTCAAAGACTACATGGACGACATTGTGGTTAAATCAAAGACATTGGAACAACACATATAAGATCTTGACCTCGTATTAAAACGTTGTTTAAAATATGAACTAAGACTTAACCCAAAGAAATGCATCTTCGGTGTCAAAACAAGTAAAATTCTTGGATTCATAGCCTCAGAAGCAGGGATATGAGTAGACCCTGATAAGGTTAAGGCCATAACAAACCTAAAACCACCTAGCAACCTTACTGAACTTTGAGGTCTACAAGGTAGACTACAGTTCATCAGAAGGTTCATAGAAAAATTAACAGATAAATTAAAACCTATGAATCACTTATTGCGCAAGAATGTCCATTTTGAATGGACTCCATAGTGCTAGAAAGCATTTGATAATATTAAAGCGGAACTTCCCCGACTGCCCACGGTTTATCCACCTCAAAATGATAAACCATTTTACATCTACCTCGCAACTTCGTATTCATCAATCACGTCCATGCTTTGCCAGAAACAAGATAATGGAACCAAAGTCCCTATCTACTACTTGAGCCATGCATTAGTAGGCCATGAGAAGAAATACAACGACGTAGAGAGGTCATGTTTAGCCTTATTCTTTTCTCTAAAGAAATGGTGACATTACCTCTTCCACAATCAAGTTAACATAATCTGTAAGGATAATGTGCTCAAAGCCATCACAGGAAACATTTACAAGACAAGTCGGATAGCATGTTGAAAAGCCATGATAGCTGAGTTTGACCTACATTACATAGCTCAATCATCAGTTAAGGGTCAATCTATAGCAAATCAAATGGCCACGTCACCAACACACGATCAAGCAACAATAGAGCCAGAATTCCCCGATGAGAATATAAGCACAATAGACATAGTGCCTGATGACTACGATGCCATGCTAAACTTTGACGGAGCATCCACCTCTCACGGGGGAAGTGCTGCCGCTATCATCACCTATCCCTCCGAGGAGATCAGACCCTTTGCTTATCATTTCAACTTTCACTATACCAACAATATAGTAGAGTACGAAAGTCTCCTTAGAGGTCTCGCGACAGCACTGGCTTCAGACATCACATGACTTGTGGTTAGAGGAGATTCACAACTAGTTTTGAACCAAGTCACAGATATTTATACATGCAAAGCACAACATTTACAACCATACTGTGACTTGGAAAAACACTTATTGAAGCGATTCAAAAACATTGATGTGCAACACATCTCTAGAAATGATAATACCATTGTAGACGCACTAGCCACCTTAGCGTTAAATATATTGCCTGACATGTTCCATACGTTGCCAAGCTCCATAACCAGTTGTGCCGAACCAATAACCGATACCCTTGATATGTTGCCAATAGCGTCCGTTAGTACAACACATGCGATAGAATGGTATGATGACATAAAAGAGTACCTGCTATGCGGTGAAACACCGCAACACTTGACAAATGCACAAAAAGATACGGTACGAAAACGTTCTAGGCAATACGTACTGGTAGGGGACACATTGTGTCGTCGATCCTATGAGGGCATATTGCTAACATGCGTTGGTAATACTGATTCCCAAACCATCGTTAAACAAGTACACGACGGATTATGCGGAGGACACATATCACCAAAAGCAATGGCAACAAAGATTAGACGCTTAGGCTATTACTGGCCACACGTGGAGTATGATTGTCTCTCCAAGGCTAAAACATGCAGTACTTGTCAAAGACACGGTAATCTAATCCATGTCCCACCAAATGAGTTGCATACAGCGCAAATCACATGGCCCTTTCAAAAGTAGGGGTTGGACCTTATCGGACCAATAACACCCTCATCTTCTGCAGGACATAGTTTCATCATAATTACAATAGAATACTTCATGAAGTGGGTAGAAGTTGTTCCCCTTCAAAAAACTACATCTAAACACGTATAAAACTTCAATCTTGAAAATATTGTAACCCGTTTTGGCGTTCCTATGACGATCATCACTGACAACGGGCCACAATTCAATAGTGCCGAAACCAAGACTTTCTGTGAAAGTCTAGGGATAAAAAACTCATTTTCATCCCCTTAATACCCTCAAAGAAATGGGCAAGCAGAGGCAACAAACAAAATCATCATCACAATACTTAAAAATATGCTTACCTAAAGCAAGAGAAGATGGCATGAACAACTGGTTTACGCATTGTGGGCATATCGTACTACACATCAGAGTTCAATAGGTAAAACACCATATAGTCTTGTTTATGGTTTAGAAGTTTTTTTACCTTTAGAATTACAGGTACCATCTTTAAGGATCACACTTTCCGGACTCCTCGATGAAGGACAAAACAATGACATGCACATCATTGACCTGGACTTGGTGGAGGAGGAGCACATGCGTGCACTCGATCAGATCGAATGGTATCAAAAATAACAACAACAACGCCATCGGCACGAGATTCATAAGCGCCCCATCAAAGAAGGTGACCTTGTGCTTAAGGCCATTCGAGAACACCCAGATAAATTCTTAGCCAACTGGGAAGGACCTTACTTGGTCACCAAAGCATACGAAAATGGAGCATTCAAGTTAGCTGATATGGAAGGAAATGAGTTTGCAAATCCAACCAATCACTTGTTCCTGAAACCGTTCTATATTTGAGTACAGATTCAGGTACGTGCAAGTCCTGGGGTCATGACTATAAACTGATACCACAGCTCGTCCTAGAATCATGATGGTAAACTAATACCATAGAACAATCTTGGATCATGACTTAAAACTGATACCACAGCTCGTCCTAGAATCATGAAGGTAAACTGATACCATAGAACAGTCTTGGATCATGATTTAAAATTGATACCACAACTCATCCTGGAATCATGACAGTAAACTGATACCATAGAACACTCCTGGATCATGACTTAAAACTGATACCACAGATCGTCTTGGCATCATGACGATAAACTAAAACCACACAGTGTCCGCAATGACGATAAACTAGCACCCGTCCGGCACGACAGCAAATTGCCACCGTTGCATCCACCAGAGTCTCCTAAGACTATAAACTGGTTTGCCTCTTCACGGTCCGCCAAGACTAAAAATTGGTAACGCACCATCCTCCACGATGCTAAACGGGATATGTACAACGGGTCATGACATAAAACTAGCCCATGATAGTCTGCTATGACTATAAACTAGCAAGTTCATCTCTGGTTCCTCAATCCGCGGCCACATTCAAACTTCGTCGGAATCGCTGCATCGCTCGCCATCAGACGATCCTACCAATATTGCTACCATTCATATTTAGTGCCTAAAATCTCTTCCAGTGCCTTTGTTCCATTTGTAGCTATTTAAATCTAATCTCACTTATTCACTCATGGTTTTCTTGTCTTCTTGGAGTTGTGTTTGCCGGATGACACTCAGAGGTGTTCGTACAAGAATGCACTTCATCATAAGCAGCAAGATGAGGCAATGTTCACAGCACACGTGGCAAGACTAAATCAAGCTGTTTACTAGTACATCCTCATTTCTCGCTACATTTCCTACCTATTCATCAACATACTCTACTCAGCCACACCTCTGATACACCCAGCACACTCAAAACTTTGAGCACACTATTGTGCACTGCAACACCTTTAAGCAGTTGCAACACACGACATGGCACTTGAACATGAGTCCAAGATCAAAACAAAGCTTCTTCAAAAAAAAAATATCCTTGGCACTTCCCATACAAACCCCAGGTGGGAAGGCAGTTGTCGTAGAAACAAATAATCATGTCAAAAATAATCAAGCGACATCCCGTTGCATGGCTTTGGCTCTTCACCAACAGGCTTCCCCCTAAAACAAGGGCCTTGTTCCTCCAAAGAATGTAACACATCATCACATAGCTTTGGTCTTGCCAACAAGTCCTCTTAAACACTAACCAAGAGTCTTGTTTTGCTAAAGGATGCACACCTTATGTCTTGATCCTGAGTCTACTAAATAATGGCTATTGACAAGGATCAGCATCATACACACCAAAGCATCCCCTTTACAAAGCACTATCCCTTGGTCAGTTACCGATCCCCATAATCCCCATTTTCCTACCAATTACAGATTTCACTTTCCCAATCCTATGTACTACGGAACACGGTGCGATGATGTCTAGTCAGGTAGTAAAGGACAATGCCTTTATCGAGCTGCTTGTGATGTTTTGCACTTCTTTGTCGACGCTTCTCGGGTCGATTCCTCCAAGCGTCAACAAAGAGGGGCCAATGAAACACCACAAAATTTTGAGCTTAGTACTTTTCCAACAAGAAGCAGGTCCCTGGGACTCACAGACGACCACGGCTACATCTGGTACCAAACATGGCAACTTCAGAGATTAGATGCTTAATTGTCAATAAGTATGAATTCTCAGCGTATATGCCCAAGTCCACATTCTCAGCGTATACCCCCAGCGTATATGCTCAAAGTTCACATTCATAGCGTATACACCCAGCGTATACGCTCAAGTTCATAGCGTATGCACCCAGCATATATGCCCGATGTTCACAGTGTATGCGCCCAGCGTATACGCCCGATGTTCACAGCATACACGACCAGTGTACACACCTCACAAGTACATTTAGCTTGTACAACTTATGTATACGCCCGGCATGCAATCCTTGAAGATGACATGGAAACAACACTGCAGAACAAGACTTGGTACAAGGCAACAACCATTAGCGTATACGCCCCGGCATATAAGATCAGCATCCTTCAGTGTATATGCTCTGGTGTATACGATCAGCGTCCTTCAGTGTATACACTCTAGCATATACGCTCAGCATCCACAGCATATACGCCCAACACATCCAGCGTATACGCCCAGAGTCTACGCCCATCAGATACAGTGTATACGCCCAGTAGATAGAACATGTTGTACACTTGTAAATTTTTATGCTTTTGCACCTGATCAACGTGCCACATGTCACCCAACCCAAGTCTAATGTCCAAACCTGTATAAAAGCCCCAATTTTTGACGAGATTAAGGTCGGTTGGAAAATTTTAGAGCAAACCAGAGAGAAGAGATGCTGAGAACCAAAGTAGAAAACCTTGTACGCTAGAGAACCCTGTACGCTGAGCATACAGCCTCTATGCTATGCCTATAGTGTGAACCAGCCCACAATCATCCTTGCATCCACTTGGGCTTTTCGTCCGCCTTGTGTCAAAGCCACAACTACGTTAGAATGGTGCATTGTAACACTCATTTTGAAATGCCATTGTTACATTTTCTTCCTAAAATCTATTATAGTTTGCATTAATCGTTGCATGTATTCTGTTTACGCTCTTTTACGTTTACGCTCCATTTGCATCAATTACGTTGTTTACGCTCTGTTTTATGCCTGTTACGCTGTTCACGTATAACCCAGCGTATAGCACCTCGGTGTACGTTTGGGGAAATCCTTGCTTGATCTATGTGTGGACCATCCAAGGTACTCTGCCTTCGTTCATTCTAGCTCGTCCTCAGGTGAAGGTAGGGTCTTCTGTGCGTATCCGCTAGTCCCACGGTCTCTATTTCCTTCCAGCCGAAGACCGACAATTTTGGATGGTACATTATCAAAGCAGGGATTGTAGGGTTGATGGGGTCATCTTGGTAGAAGTCCATGACTTGTACTGTGTCAGAGCTAGCAACTTTAAGGCATTTTATTTCCTTAGTCAGGGTTTGGATGAGCTGAAACGCTTGGTCTAGACCCGGCAATGTTGTAGATGATTGGGGGGCTACGAAGGCCACTCCCACCTATGGTATGGAGGGGGTGGCAGTGTGACCCATCGGGGGTACCGTTGGGATAATCCCCGTGAGCGATGCTGCTTTTGTTGTCCACCACCAGGAAGGTGGTGTTATTAGGGTAGTGACCATGGCTTAGGCTACTGAATAGATTGCTTGTGTCACCAGTGGTGTAGATCATAGCCCTGTGTTAGGTTGTGCTAATTGAGAGGCTTGGTGTATTTGAGAATGCACGTAGTGAGACATCTGCGATGGTTACGGGATAGCTGAAGAGGTGAATGAGGTCCACAAAGTGGACGGGTTAGGACCTGCCACAATGTGTGGGACGGATGTGAATGTAGGAATAGAGGCATAAGTCGCATATGTTTGTGAATTTGGTATGGTATGAACATGTGGTAGGGTAGCCATGGTTAGCGTGTTATGTGCCACATGAATAGGTTGCTAAACAGCCTGTAAAGGGATAGTAGCTGCAAACTTCACAGGTGAAACAGGTCATAGCAGGTGTTGAAACACTGTAGGATTGGTGTGGCTACCCATAGTAGCTATAATTACGGATGGTCGAAGTGTAGGAATAATTACAAAGGGAGCAGTAATAGACAACGGCTTGGCCCAGAAGGACTAGGTAGGAGGGACCAGAATGGTGTTGATTGGACCTCCCTCATCTGATTGGGAATCAAGTTCCTCCTGTCCATCCCAGAAAGCATCATCTTGGTTGGACGCTATGTCCTACTTCTCCCTAAGCCTAGCCAACTAGATTAGTTGGTCCAGAAGCCTTTGGTACGCTTGTGTTAAAGGAAAAGGAATGCCAGGAGTAGGAAAAAATTCCTTCTCGTTGCAATAAGCGAACTCAAAGCTATGTTTGTCCTTGAATTCATGTACATTCAAGTGCAGATTGGCCTGAACCTTTGCATAGAGGAAACTGTAACACTCATGTTACTGGGCCAATCCCTCAAGTCCTTAGTTTTGGATTTTGAGAGATCGACGTGCCTCCAACATCTAGTTTAGTGGTTATTCGGCACCAGTAGTGCCTTAAACCATGATGGGAACTTCAACATTGAAGGTGTGAGTGGCATTGTTTGAGAAAGCCATTGTTAAGCAAGTAGTTATGAAAAAAATGCAAGAAATTATGGAAAAGAGTGCGAAAGAACAAGGAAACTAGAAAATATATTTTAAAAAAAGAAGAATAAGGCTTTACGTCTTGCTAGATTTCGTAGGAACCGTCAAGGCAACCGGTCTGTACCATGCATGATGGGGTACAGAACGCATGCAAGACTACTATAAAATAGGCTAGTTAACTGGAAATCAAGAAGGCTTTGCATCTCGTAGGATCCCCGAGGGACCATCAAAGTGACCGATCTATACCACACGGGATGGGGTACAGAACACATGCAAGACTACTGTAAGACAGGCAAGCCAACTAGTGATTGAGAAGGCTTTGCGTCTCGCAAGATCCCCGAGGGACTGTCGAAGAGACCGATCTATACCATGCACAATGGGGTACAAAACGCATGCAAGACTATCGTAAGATGAGCTAGTTAGCTAGCCATGGGAGGCTTTGTATTCTGTACGGCTCCCGAGGAACCGTCGAGGCAACTGATCTGCACCGCACAAAGTGCAAACAATGACAAAAGGGTGTCACATTTATGCTTATGCATATCAGGGTGCAGAAGGCTCATAGAACTACCATGACACACAGAAAAGGCACCAAAAAACCCTCCTTCTAACACAAGAATACTGTAGCAACCGAAAACATCGATGGCTGGAAAACACCAAGGGGTCAGTGGGTGTGACAGTCTCAACCTCATATTTGTGGGAGGGTTGTGCTGGGTGTGTGCGAATATGGGGTGCCTTGAACAGTCTTGTCGATCAGACAGAGACTTAATCAACATCTATATAGCCTTTTGCAACATATAATTCAAAATGGGGGAAAAAATTCAAAGTAATTCTTGAAACTAGATAAAGAAGAAAATAATGCAACACACAATAATAAGCAGGAAACAAAGTAAAATGTAGTTAGAAAAATGCACCACTCCGAAGCTACAAGTTTGTTCTATCAAGGAGAATATAGTTGGTTGCATAGTGTGACGAAGTGCAGAGATCCCAAGAGTAACCAGGATGTGTAGAGCAAAGTAGATTATGTGCTTGGGTGTAGACTTAGGGGCTAACAATGTAGGAACTCTACCAAGGTGGTAGAAGAGGTATAGAACAAAATGTTAGCTAGGAATGCTAACTGTTTGTAGTGTCAAATAGAAAGCTTACAATGCTTGATGTTGTAATCTACTGGGAAGAGAAATTGAGTCGCTAAAGACAAAAGTAGGAAACATGGCAAGAAATTGGAACCTAACCCTTTGAATGTTACTCGTCGGTGTATTTATAGGACCAAGGGCATACGAAAGGGTTGGTTTGGATGCCATGTGCCTTGGCTCCTCGTTGACTTACTCATGCAACATGTGCTAGTATGACCATTGGACATGCATGACCATTGTGACTGTGGGTCTACAATGCCATAACTGTGAGCCTGCCACGCTGTAATTGCATCGTCAGTGTCTGGAGACGTGTGCCAACGGTCCAATTAGGTGAAGTGCATTGATGTCACACAACCACCCACATGCTTTACTGTGTGTCATGGTGTAGCATGCTCAGCGTGGCGTAGCACATTGTCTCACGTTTCGCTACACATATGCTACATACTTTCTACGCTATGTAGCATAGCATTTGACCTTAGTCGCAAAAAATTGACCAATCTGCAAACCTTGCTTCTTACACTACAGAACTTGCAACCTTGCTGATCTTGCCCTTTGAGCTTCCTCCTATCTCTTTCGTAGGATTTCTACACCTCGCTGTGCCATGTAGCTCAGCATAGCGTAGCAGCAAACATGGTCCACCGCTTCCTAATGGAAAGGGACATTTGGAGGACTTGAAATTGGGTGAAGGGACTAGCTATGAAGCTTTTTTCATGCTACGCTATGTCACGTAGCATAGTGTAGCGTCGCACTTTGTGTTGCAATCATCTTCTGAAGCTTGCTATGCTACATAGTGAGGCATAGCGTAGCGTAGTAGACTTCGTGACTTAGAAAACTTGCTGAATTTTTTTGCACATCCAGAATGCTACTGTCAACTCCGCACATCGTTTCTAAGCAGGCTATCGGTTGGGCAGACTACTTAGGTGGATAGGTAGGATGACATGTAGATCCTATTCATGCCTAAAGTAGAAAATTTTCTGAACTAGCCAGCCTGAATTCAGAGAGTTCTCCTCCTGAAGAACTGCCATAGCGCTGCGCGAATTGCAATGCCTGGTGAAACGAGAATGACCTTGCATTTTTTTGGGGGTGTTTCATACTTCAACCCTCATGCATGTTCTTTTAATTTTAGGCTCAGTATCACCATAATGGATCACTTGGATGGCTAGCAATTCTTAACTAGAAAGGAACTTACTTTTTTCCATTACTAATGGGATAACCATGAATATCACACTTGAGGGCTAGGACTTAGGGATAGGAAAAGGGATTTTCAAGATCAACTAGTAATCATGGCTAACTGATCTCCTCATTTCACATGTCCTTCATTCATATGATCATGATTAGAATATGATAAGTTAGCATAAATTCCATCCTCTATAATTCAATAGGACGAATAAAACTATTATATTTTGAAATATTTTGGGAATAATTATTGAACTATTTATATAGAACATAAAAAGGGGTTTATGCAAAAATGTGATATAACATGAACAAGATAAAATATTACATTTGTATCATTTTACATCATGTTATGATGACCCAAAGCCTAGCCACTAAAGTGATCATATAGATTATTAAAATCATATTGAAATACACAAATAGACCCAATTATGATGTTAAGTGCAAAATTCATGACAAAATTAATATATATAGAAATGACTATGAAAATGTAATCAAAATATGCACATGCAACTACATATATCTATATGCATCAAACATGAGAAGAAAGCATGAAACTATGAATCAATTAGGTATCCACATGGGGCACTTAAGTAGAAATGCTTTAAATGAAATTCATTAAATTTTTTATATAGTTTGTTTTTGAAAATCTGCAACTTTCTAAATATTGTGATCAATTTCATCAAGGAATTGATATAGGCTTGACCACATAGGAAAAACTTATTTTAAGGACCTATTTGACCAAATGTTTTATCTCTCTTAAGGACTATATCACCTTCCTTAAAGACTTTAACTGTGTATTTCTTATAAAATCACATTTAATAATTTTTTGGTGATTAAACAAGCTTTCAACTACCTTAATCCTTTTGAGCTCTAAATTGCCAATGTCATATGTGTGTAAAATTAGATGTTCATTAGTTGGATAATAATTGTATGAAAACATTTCTAAGGTCTCTAAAGAGAGTAACATGGTCTTTAGAAAAAATAATTAAATCATCTAAATAAATAATAAAATATCTCTTTATGAACTCTTCAAAGGTTTTATTCATAGCCCTTTGATAGGTAGAACCAACATTTATAAGATCAAAGGACATCTTGATGAATTGAAAAGTTCTTTGTTTTGTTATAAAGGAAGTTTTATATTGGTTCTTCTTACTTACTATAATTTGAATATAACTTGAATATTCATCTAAAAATGAGTACATTTGTATACCATTCACAATTTATAAAATTTCCCTCATTAGAGAAAGTGGATAATTATCCTTAATATAAGAGGTATTGTAATATAGGTAATGTAGGTACACCCTAAGATATATATTTCAATTAGAACTTTATAACCTACCATTTCTCGTCAGAATCGAACCTATGACTTGAGCTTTCAAATCAAGAATCTTTACCACTAGGCTAACACCTCATTATTCTAACTAGTACTAGTTTTATGAAACTCAATGCTTAATTGTAATTCACATGTTCATTTCCTAACTCATGCTAAGTTTGATATCCATCTAAAATGCCTCATAGGATAGATAATTTTAGATTCTAAGAGTTCATTAATTTTTATCTTTATTAATGTTTTGATCTTGTGGATAATAAGCCTAAGTTTTTGACTAAATGGTTTTGTTTTGGATTTAAGAGATGTAGTATGTATCATCATGAGAGTTTTAAAATTTTTAAGATCCTCATAATTCCAAGCTAGTACATCATTGAATTCATACAACAAATCAATCAATTTTTTTTCATCCACATGTAAGTCGAGTCTTATTTTAATAGGATACTTTTTCCTTTTCTTTGAGTTTGAATAATGTTTGTTTGAACTATTATTTTTAGATATTTATTTAGTAATATGTAAGTCATCAAATAAAGCTTCTCTAGTTACTATCTCAATGGAGATTTCATTTAAAAATATAATATCTTTGTGATGGGACACGATATCACATGGGCCACGATATCGCGTCTTCCCCTGCAATATTGCATATGTGATATCGCAGTGCACCATCAAATCTATAAATAAGAGGTGTCTCTCCCTTGTTTTTTAGTTTAGGCCTAAACTAGAGCAAAACTATGGTAGTTTTACCTCTGTAGAGATAGAATAATTTCCATGTGCCCGCAATAGGAGCTGCAAAGTGAACGGATGTTTATTGGAGCAAATATTGTACTTGAGCACAAGTTTGTGTATGGAAATAAAGACGAACGTTTTGGATAAACCTTGCAGTGCATGGACTAAGCTAAATAGGATTTTATTTATTTTTCATCATTTAAATGCTTTATTAGTTAATTAAATCTCTCTCAACCCTTCTCTCATAGTTAAGTGCATTCAGTACAACTACTTTGAGCACATGGGTTATGCTTGGTAATCCCAGCAACGAATAGCATTTGGTAATCCCAGAAGGTTGCATTGGTTTAGGGTGTGAACGGTAAGTGGAAAAAAATACTGATGCTAGGTTAATTAAGGCTTAGTTAGTTAGTTAAATTTAGTTAATTAGTCTCTTCACCCTTCACCTCATTAGCATAGGAGATAAAATAGAAAAGATATAAAAATCATATACCTCAAACTTACTTAACCATACAACCGTGACAAATACAAGTAACTCTGGGAAGACAACAAATGATTAACCTTAAGTTTTCCATGAGGCATGTAGGCACTTAGTCTATGAAGTTTGACCAGATCATGCATGTAACACTCGTATTCGTATGGTTGAGTGTAGGTGTACCTCACCACTCATCATTGGCGCCATTGCTAGGGACTAAGTTGTTTGTGCACTAAGTAGAACATAGGAAATTATCCACATTGTTGGGAGCTTAAACGAACCCTTAGAATTAATTTAAAAAAATTATATAACAATTAATCAACACACCAAATAAGAAACAATGTCTTCTTCTTCAAACAAAAACACTTCACCACCTAGGGATCACACAAGAGACCATCGGTAGTCTAACATACATAACCACGACCTACCAGTTCCTCAATAGTATCAAGTGGTATATCTTCATCCTGATGAGTATATACCCAATTTCACTTTTATCCTCCATTAGGATGAACAACTGCATTGGCGTGATTTGCAAGGTAGCATAGTGTTACCCCCAGATTGTGCAATCCCCAACATGCTCCTTTGTGCCCTTGCACAGATAGGCATGACATAGCTATACCTTGAATACATTACATGTGATTATGACACAAGAGATTACCATCCCATAGAACTGTAATGTCAATGGGACTTATGGAAGAAGAGTTTCCACATATCGTTGAAGGGAAAAGGCCCCCATAATGCTTTGCTCGTCATAAGAGAAATTAGGGGTGGTGAACCTATCTCAACAAGTTCTCCATCAAACGATGTTCCCCCTCCTAATGATGGTAAGGAGGTGGGGTATTAGAACCTACACTCCAAAATTCACAACCCTGGTTCTGATGCCCATGAACACCAAGTGTTCACTGAGGTAACAAAAACACATGACCAGGACGGGCATTCGGATTGTCATCATGATTGAGGCTGTAACCACCGAAGAGAAGGTAAGAAACATCATCATGGAAATGGTTTCCCTTCTTCTTCCCCTTCATCACATCATTCATCCTCTCCTTCCACATCAGGATGCAATCACAAAGAGCATAATGGTGAGGATAAGGGTAAGCAATATGAGAGACCTCGACGAAAGAGTCGAGAGCGAGGATGAGGGCATTATAGAGAGTTAACGCATAGAAGGGAAAGTAGGGAACCACGTAGGTATCATAGACGTCATGAGAGAGATGATCATGATGAACCCCTACTAGCAACCTGAAGTATGTTAGACATTACGAAGGCTGTTAGAATACCTACAAGGCATCAAAAAGACAATCGGATCAAGAGACTAGACATGAATAATATCCCACGATTTGACGGGGGATATAATGCTAATCTGTAGAATCACTTACAAGAATTTCATGATGCTTGGGCCTTTTAGAACATTGAGAACAAGTGGCAGAAACTAAATTTTTTTCCTAGGACACTCATCAAAGAAGCAAAAAGTTGGTACTGGTCCTTAGAATCGGAATCTATTAGATGATGGAGTACAATGCTAGAATTGTTTAACGATAAATACCAAACGTACTCTAGAGTGTCCAACTTGTGTAAGAAGATCCAAGGATGGAAGAAAGGAACTCATGAACCCTTGGATGCTACCATGGGCTAGTATTATGCATTGCTACATCATTGCTAGGGCCATGGTTATGCACAACAGGATCAACTCTACCACCTCGTAGATGGGCTAAGACATGAAACTAGGAGAACCCTTGGGACATATGTCCAAAGAAGATTACCTGAACATAGATACCATGAAATTCATCAATTTTTGAAACAAGTAGCTAAAGAAGAAGGAGAGCTACAAAAAAAAAGAAAGTGCAAAAGAATATAACCCTGATCCTTCCCTCCGAAAGAGGGGAGTGAGATTCTATGATGAAGAGGATGAGTCACCACTTGAAGAGTTGGTTAATAGAAAAACCTTGCCACTTTAGCAATTAACAACGGAAGTGTTGGCTAAGGTAGATCAAATGTGGGACTCCATAGATAGTAGGTTTGAAACTATTTTAAAAGTCGTAGAGGAGTCTAAGAAGCGAAGTAGTAACCATGATAAGAAAAAGTGGAGAGATTTAGGACATGCACGTGACAAGGGTAAGGGAAAAATGACTATCACTGATAAGGTTTTGGATTCAGATACAGACAACGATGGTGGATGTGAGATCTACCAATATGACCATCCTAAGGGATGTTTCCTAATAATCTCACATCTACAAGAGTCTGGGATGTATGCACTCAACCCAAGACTTAACAGACGGCAAGCACCCTGAAGGCTACCTTATCCCCAAGGTAACCTGAGGCAATTCCACCAACCATTAACATATTATCCAAGTGGAACTCCACCACAACCTATTAGGCAACATCAGTAGTGGCAACACCCACAGTCATGGGGGATGCCACTACCTAGACAACAATACCCTTACCGGCAAACAGACCCATATGGCTACTACGAGCAGTAGCTGGTTTCTCCAAGTGACTCTATGGGTCACGTAACTCCACAATGTCACTATCAAGTTTGGGAGTATTTTAGGACTCCTTCTCCTTTGAGAGATACACCACATACATACCATCCTCTGAATACATTTGCATCTCTTACGTTGGTAGTTCCACTACCTCCCACTCCAAAAATGCAAGGGAAAATCCCCACTCAACCACAACAACGTAATACTACGAGAGCTATAAACCTTCAACCCACTGCTAGTTCTGACAACCACATGAAGAGAAGACCTTTCTTCAGAACCAAAAGCCCCAAAAAGCTCTCACAACCACAAGCAGTTGAGTCTATGTACACTCCTATAATAATTAAGGCTTTGGAGCTCCCTTCAAACCAACAATAGAGCGTAACACACACAGTTATGTTAACACATACTGTTGATGACTAGATCAATGTAGGCCACCTTCCTAGGAAACTCTCTGACCTTGGAAGTCCCTTAATCTACCTCCCAGTCACTGGGAATGAACCTCATAAGGCTCTTCTTGACTTAGGTTCTGGAGTCAACTTAATCTCACGAGAAATGTATAAAGCCTAGAACTTGCCTCCACTTAAGAAGAGAAATATTCAACTAGAGCTGGTTGACTAGTCCATCACTATTCCCTTGGGATTGGTGGAGGACATCATTACCATTGTGTGTGGTTGGTCATACCCAGCTAATTTCCTAGTGATAGAAGTCAATAGTAACAAAGGGGACTTCCCAATTATAATGGGGAGGGCATGGCTCAGCACCATCAATGTGTGCCTAGGAATCCATGATCTTTCCTTGGAAATATCTAAGGAAAATATTTATGGAAATATCGAGAAGATGAAAGTTCCATGCATTACATACAGAGACTCTGAGGGTGATGACATGGAGGAATGCTTAACATTTCTTGCATGTAACTGGTGTGCACAAAAAAATTAGATGCAAAGGTGCCTATATGTAGCAAAGACACAACAAGAGAACACCCAATGGTTGATAGCTGATCAAGAAAGCAGCCCACCAACATGCATAGAACAAACTAGGGGAACAACTCATGCTCACAATAAAGGCATAGATACATTAGAGTATGAGCATCGTCGACTTCTACCCCTTAACCTAAAAACATCAATTGGGAGAAGTTGGAAACTTCTAAAAAATTCAAATAGGTGCTCATTATTTTGGATCTCTCCCTTTCAATTCAATCATGGGGGAGATGGCCACCTATGCTAATCAATTGAGGCCCTTAGTTATTTTTAGTTTTTGTTTTGCACATTTTTGTTTTACAAATTTCTTTAACTTTTCTTATTTTTGTTTTACAACATCATTTATAATTTTTTATTTCTTCATGTGCATGTGTGTTATCCATTTTGTCAAGTTTGTCACTAATAAGTGCTCATGATCATATGAACTATTTTCTACTGGTTGCTAATGTTTGGTTTTTACCTTTAAGATTATGATGTTGATACTAAGGTATGGTTCTTTTGATATGACAGGAAATGATTCCACTTCATCCATACATCCACAAATTTCTATGGTCTCTCTTGGCTTGGAACTATACAGTCTCTTTCTAAATAAGAATTATCAACGAATCGGTGATAGGGAATTTCTCAAACTAAGGACTCAAGGATTGAAAAGGGTGTGACTTTAAGGGAACTTGATGCACTTGTGTTAGCCATTCTCTTGGGTGCTTGGATGTTTTCTTTTTGGAGTTTTCCTTCCCATTTTGACATTGCACCATTATTAGGAAGATGAGCTAATAAAAATAACAAAGTCTTTTAATGGTGTGGTTCTCACCTATAAACACATAAAATTAAAAAATTAAAAAAAAAGTGAGAATTCAAAGCACACCCCTTAGCAGAATAATCATTTGGGCTACAAGCATTGGTTATGGAACTCAAAATAAAAATGTTCCCTCTAACTAAGGCCCTTCCTTGCTTCCTATCTCATCTTTTGCTTCGTTGGAATGTTGGTGACTCTTTGGTAGAGATATTCTTGCTACTTCAAGAGGATGGGTCAGCCGAATGCATTAATGTGAAGTCACTGGATGTGGTTTGTTGAGGCTGGACTTCAAATGGGATCTACTAAGTCACATTAATCATTAAATATACAAGGGGTTGTACATCACCTTGTTCTTGAGACTCCATTCCATTCTCTTCTCTCCATCCTTCTCTCCATTATTCACCTCATTGCCGATTGTATCATTAGTGTGTATTTTAGTTGACGCGTTGTTTTCTTTTTGGTAAATTCTTGCAGTTAAGACTTTAACTCTTGTTCCAAATGACATTCCCAGAGCCTAAGGACTCTTTGAATGTGCGTTTGTTAGGGAATTAAGGGCATGAGCCTACTTTGGGGAGGACACACTAACATTCCTATTTGGTGCACCAATTAAATTATTTCCCTTAACATTTTTGCAATCCACTCTATTTTGTTCATTTCCATCTTAACATCTATTTCATCGACATTATAGTTGTCTCTTTTTATCCATCTTTCTTGTTCTTTTTCTTTCTCCATTCTATCGCTACCAAAAGTTCGCTCTTAGTCATGGGGGTCCAGACCCAACTTTTTTGATTTTATCCTAATCCCTACACCTTCAATAATCACCATTAGTATATCTCCAAATCCACATCAGCCATAGCACAACTCAGCCAATGGACCTTTCACTGATGCAAGGTATCAATTACATTATGATTCATTTACCCTTGCTAATAAAAGACTGTGTTGTGTGTGTAGATGGTAGTCATACATTGTGTGTGTAGATGGTAGTCATACAACAATGAATTGGATCTAGAAGGAACACTTGAAATGGATCAGTGCTGAAACAACTATGCAAGGGGCAAGATCGATGGCACACTTATGGATAGACTGCAAAAGGTGCAATCTTGGCATTGGTAGTAGCAGACTTCCTCTCTTTTCTCTCTTCTCTCTCAGCTGTCAAATAAGGCCTTATGTCAAATGTATAAGGTGTTCACTCTTGTTGTCGTGAACACTAGTTTTGTCTTGTTCTGTAATGATGGACCATTCACATGTCATCCCATTCACCATTAGTTCCATTTAAGTCAATAATCACATACCATTGCAATATTTTGTAAGGAACTTGAGGATGAGTTTTTATTTAGTCATGGGGGTATGATGGGATGTGATATCACATCCCCCACGATATCTTGTACGCGATATCGCGTCTTCTCCTGCGATATCACGTACGTGATATCACAATGCACTGTCAAATTTATAAATAAGAGGCGTCTCTCTCTTAGTTTTCAGTTTAGGCCTAGACCATAGTGAAACTCCGGCATTTTTACCTCTCCAAAGATAGAATAATTTCCATGTGCCCGTAGTAGGAGCTCCAAAGTGAACGGATCTTTATTAGAGCAAATATTGTGCTTGAGCACAATTTTGTGTATGGAAATAAAGACAAACTTTTTGGATAAACCTTGTAGTGCATGGACTAAGCTAAATAGGATTTTATTTATTTTTCATCATTTAAATTCTTTATTAGTTAATTAAATCTCTCTCAACCCTTCTCTCATAGTTAAGTGCATTCAGTACGACCACTTTGAGCACGTGGGTTACACTTGGTAATCCCTGCAATGAATAGCGTTTGGTAATCCTAGAAGGTTGCATTGGTTCAGGGTGTGAATGGTAAGTGGGAATGGATACTAATGCTAGGTTAATTAAGGCTTAGTTAGTTAGTTAAATTTGTTAATTAGTCTCTTCACCCTTCACCTCATTAGCATAGAAGATAAAATAGAAAAGATATAAAAATCATATACCTCAGACTTACTTAACGATACAACTGTGACAAATAAAAGTAAGTCTAGGAAGACAACGAACGATTAACCTTAAGTGTTCCATGAGGCGTGTAGGAACATAGTCTACGGAGTTCAACCAGATCACACATGTAACGCTTGTATTCATATGGTTGAGTGTAGGGGTACCTGACCACTTGTAACAACCAAAAACGTTGGTCACTGGAAATACCAAACAAAAGTTCGTGTACACAGTTCTAACCCTGGATCCGTGCGAGGACCATGCTAGAGAAAAAATGAATCCGAGGTGCCTTGAACGGTCTTGCCGATCAGACAGGGACTTACTTGATCAGTAAAAATTTTGTGATATTTGGATGACAAAATGATGGTTCTTTATGAGAAGATATAATATTATTAACTTAGAAGGTAATTGAAAATGATGTAATCAATTTAAAAAAATTTGCAAGAGTCGTATAAATAAGGCACAAGAGACTGGATTTAGAATGCAGGCAATCCCAAGATCTACGATTCAGCTCACGAACAAAATATATTAAACACAATGATTACAGGTAGACTTCGATTTAGGCGAAGCACGTGCCAACAACAAGAAAGTTGTTCAAAGATGAAGCAAGCGAAGGTCGATCTACCTTATTCTAGCGGATCCAGGTACAAGGAGGTCAAACCCGAAGTAGAATGTCAATCAATCAACTATTTCTAACCGAAGGTTCTTGCCAATTGTCTTTGATATTCTTGCGATTACTAATCCTCTTTGTTCTCTTGTCAATCCTTTTTAAAAATTGTCAACGATTTCCAACGGAAGGAAAAATCGCTCATAGAGAAAATTTGCCAAATCTTAGGAGAAATTTTTGCCCAAACTTTGATCTTTATCGACTGGAGTATTTATAAGATTAGGGTCAGGAGAAAAATGCGGTTTAGATGATGCGTGTCCTAAACCTACAAAATGTCATTGACTTGATGTGTTTGTTGTTGAAGCTTACGATGCCATGCTGTATTATGCTCTAAAGCGTAATGCATCGTAAACGACTCTTGTTTGGAGTTCTAGCGATAAACTATTCTTAGATTACACTGCGATATGCTAAAAAGCATATTGTAACGTGTGAACTGCTGATATTTGAATTGTGCTATCTTTTTAATGGCTTGTATTACATTGCGTTATGCTAGATTGCGCTGCATCATGCCAAATTATGTTGCATCCCGCTAGATTACGCTGCATCATATCAAATTACGCTTCATAGTGTAATTTAGCGTAAGATAGTGAACCTGCAAAAGGTTGGTGTTGTCACCTCATTTCCTCTATTTCTAATCAATCCTTCTAGGGTTTATTACGCCATGCTGTGTGATGCAGTGTAATAGGTCCCCCTTAACTGAGAAAGAAGACTTGCTAAAATGCATGGCATGCTGTAGATCATTGCCCAAACCTTAATATTTTTGCTGGGTCATCGAAGTTTTGAATATTTTCCATCTTTGATGTTGCGGTGGACTACTTTCTGACATTACATTGCATCATGCAACTTTACGCCATCTTGCGTAATGCGGCGTAATATGCTAAAAGTTAAGATTTTTGAGACATAGAAAACTTAAAAAGTTGTAGGCTTGCCGCCGTGCACCCATCGCCTTGTTCTGTCTTCTAAAATTTATTTGTGCTATGCTATGCAGTGTGGTAGGGCAAACGTTTAATCAAAAAGGGAACTTGTTGTGCCAAAACTTGTCATGACTCCTTGCTTGAATCGCTAGATTATGTTGAACCATTGAGGCCTCAAAAATTTTATGGTGTTTCAATGGCCCCTCTTTGTTGACATTTAGAGGGCTTTCTCAAAAGACATCGATAAAGAATACGAAACACCAAAGAGGTAAAGTCACCAACAACATCTATCGAAGATTGCTCAAATGTTGCTCTGTCAAACCTGGAAGTGCAAAGACAGGGGAGGTAAGAAAGCATAGGAGGGATTTTACAAAAGTGAGAGGAGGGAGGTTTGGGGAAGACTCAAGCATGTGAACATGGAACTTTTACGAACAAGTTATTACGTCCTTCTGCGAATGTATTTGCGAGAGGTTACGCCATCATACTGTATATGCAGGGCTTGCATGGATGAGTTGTGTTACACCCACATGGCCTAGATGGGTTGTTTTACATCCATTTTTTCAAGCTTTACCTTTTTTCTTGAATTACATTCCACTAGGCGAGTTGCGTTACGCCAGTTCATGGACATGATGATGCGAAAGAATTTGCTTGAATGTTCACACTTTGTACAAGCAAAGAAGAGGGTAAAGGCAGTCATGAGGACAAGGGAAGGAGGAAGAGAAGTAAAGTATCTGATGCAGGGAGAGGTAGGGTTTGCACCCCTGAGTAGCTAGGCTAATCTGAGCAACCACTTCAGGATGCCACGAAACCTCACCTTCTAATGAATGCATCCTCGATTAACACTATCATAACAGGTAACCTACAAAACATAACAGAGAGTAGAGTGCAAAAGTAATTGTACTAATCACTAAGGAGGGAGGCTATTGAAATAAGCACCATCCAATGCAAAAAGAAGAGCGTAGGCAATGAAACAGGGACCCTAGCAAGGAGCAATGGTCCTAATGTTGATGCCACGGTTCATGAAGCTATCGTCGATGGCTAGATTCATCTTGCTCAAATAACTACGCAAAGAACTAGTTAAATGAATCTGCTAAGCCGGAGTTTGGTGACGGTGATGGATGGAGGCCACTGAGACTATGGATGACAATAGTTTCTTCGGGGTCCCAAGTGGTGAAGTCGATCCCAGGAGCTGTAACTACAAAGCGGCTATCATAGCAACATCTTTGAGGGATCAGTAGTATGCCTTTTAGCATGTCCAAGGAATCAGTAGGATGCCGGTGGGGTATTGGCATTGCATTTGTTCCAACGCCTTACTCGTTCCATCTGGTAGGGATGCAGTGCAAGAGTGATCACGCTCACTTGCTTTGTCGATTATCAGTTGACGGATTCCAGTTTTGAGTCCTGGTTGACTGTTGTTGTTGGTCTTAAGCTTTAGTGGGTTATGGTCTCGGTTTAACATCTGCGCAGACTGAAACCTGCTAGTTTTATGTCATAGAGGATGGTGGAAGAGCTAGTTTATGATCCCAGCAGACCATGCTATGGGTGTCAGTTTTATGTCATGACTGAGGGACATGTCTATGATAGTTTAGCATCTCAGTAGACGTGTGCCTACCTTTCTAGTTTCACTTCATGGCAGATGGTCGGAAACTTTGCCAGTTTAGCGTCTTGGTAGACGTGTATGAGAAATGCCAATTTTATGTCATAGCATACATGTACAAATTTGCTATTTTTATGTTGTATCAGACATTTTTTACCTTGTTTTTGAGTCGAGTTGATCTTTAGATGTAGTACTGCTTCAAATACAGATGATTCACTAGATTTGGTAGCTCGTTGTCGTCGATATCTGCTAACTTGAATGCTCTGTTGCCGTATGCGTTGATGACCAGGAAAGGGCCTTCCTAGTTTGCGGAGAATTTGCCTACTGATTCACAAATGGCCTTGAGAACTAAGTCTCCTTTCTTGATTGGTCATTGATGTAGATTGTGTTGATGCTTCTGTCTCTATTTGTTCTGATATCTTTCGATGGTGTCGAGCATCTGGATGCATTTCTCCTCCACTGAGTCTAAATCCATGATTCTAGACTCATTGTGTTGAGTCTTATTTATAACCATGGAGAGGACCATCCGCAATGAGGGAACCTATAATTCCAAGGCAACACTGCTTCGAATCCATAGACTAGGCTGTAGGGCATCCTATCTGTGGTTTTTCTGCATGTCGTACAATACACCCATAACACGTAGAGGATTTTTTCATGCCATCATTTTTTATTGTTGTTGAGCATCTTCTTAAGTAGATTGATAATTACCTTTTTTGTTGCTTCTACCTGACCATTTTCTTGTGGGTAATAGGGTGAAGAAAAATATTGCTTAATACCAAGATTATCGTAAAAAGATTTGGTCTCTATACTACTAAATTTTGGCCTGTTGTCAGTCACAATAGTCATAGGGAGTCCAAATCTGGTTACTATATTGTCTAAGATAAAATGGCAAACCTGTTAAGATGTAATCTTCCATAGGGGGATAGCCTAAACCCACTTTTTGAAATACTCAGTGGTGGTGATAATGAAACTATGTCCTGTGGAAGATTTAGGCGCGATGGGACCTATGATATCTAGTCCCCAGCGTTGGAATGGTTAAGTAATCTATGTAGTGTGTAACTCGGTTGGTGACATGTGTATTAAGTTTGCATAACATTGGCATGTGTCACACATCTTAACTTTGTTAAGGCAATCTTTTTCCATTTATGGCCAATAGTACCCTAGGCGTATGATCTTAGCGGTCATGGCTCGTGGGGCTACGTGTCCTCCACACAGTCCCTTGTGGACTTCGCTAACTATTCGTTGTGTTTGGTCATTATTAACACAGGTTAGAAATACCCCATCAAAAGAGTGTCTACAGAGAGTACTGTTTCTGATGATTACATCTTTCCTAGCACGCTTACACATCATATTTTTGTGCATGTGTTAGCTCGTGTGGTGGTTTGCCATGCAGAAGGTAAGTCTTAATGTTGTCATACCATTCTAGCATTCCTCTTGCATTTAATGAAGAGATTTTCACTACTTGAATGATAGGATCTGTACATTCCATCATTAAAGCAGGCCAAGTGGCAAACAAGTGTGGTGGCACATTTAGTGCCAGTGTGGCCAGTGCATCAGCCACAACATTTTCGTTACGCGGCACATGCTGGGCATCGATTGTCACAAATTATGTTAGGAGATCTTTAGCCATATCATAGTAGACTATAGATGCACAACTTTGTAGGCATAGACTCCTGTGATTTGGTTGATAATGAGCATCGAATCACCTCAGATTGCCAGGTGTTGAACGTTGAGTTCTTTGACTATCAAAAATCCTCTGAGGAGCCCCTCATACTCTGCCACGTTGTTCATACAAGGGAAGGTTAGGTGGTAAGCCAATGGATGCACATCCTCAAGGGAAAGTGTAATGACAGCGGCAACACTTCCTCCTCTAGTAGTTGAAGCTCTGTCAAAGTATAACGTCACTTCAAGGCCTATTAATACAGGGCTTAAACTATGTACATGCTCATCCAGAAATTCTGGCTCTATCGTAGCTTGATTGTTAATAGGCGATGTCGCTAGCTGGCTAGCTATAGCCTGACCTTTGGTGGATGATTGACCGACATAATGTAAATCGAATTTAACTATGATAGCCTTCCAGCGAGCTATCCTACTACTCTCATACAAGCTGTTTGAAATAGCGCACAGAACATTATTTTTGCAATTTATGTTGACCTGACTTTGGAAAAGATAATGCCTACATTTTTTGAGTGCAAAAACCAATGCCAAACAATTATGCTCCACTTCATTGTACCTTGTTTTGTACGCAAATAGAG
Organism: Gnetum montanum; assembly: GCA_015680685.1. Taxonomy (NCBI): domain Eukaryota; kingdom Viridiplantae; phylum Streptophyta; class Gnetopsida; order Gnetales; family Gnetaceae; genus Gnetum; species Gnetum montanum. The sequence continues at coordinate 306,881 of MNCI01017274.1, forward strand.
CATGACTGAGATAATAGATAGGGGCTTCTGACCCATCATTCCTTTTTTGGCAAAGTAACGCAGCTATAGACACATCCGAGTTTGCTAGATAAATGTAAAAAGGCTGATCCCTTTGTGGCAGGAAAACCATTGGTAAGTGTTGCAGCTCCCTTTTCAAGTTATCAAATGCATGTTGGCAGTCATCAGTCCATTCAAAATTAACACCCTTCTTAAGAAGATGTTGCATGGGATGTAATTTATTTGTTAACTTCGAAATGAACTGCCTGATAAATTGTAGTCTACCCTGCAACCCACATAGTTCCTTAAGGTTTGTAGATGGCGTTAAATCAACGATGGCTTTGACGTTGTTGGGGTCGACTCAGATGCCAATCTTTGATACCACAAACCCCAACATGCATCCAGTTTTGACTCCGAATACACATTTCTTTGGGTTGAGCTATAATTCATGCTTACAACATCGTTTAAGGACTAACCCTAGATTGTTCGAATGATCTTCCAACTTTACAGACTTGAAAGCTATGTCATCCACATAGTCATTCAATCTCCCTAAGAGGTAGTCACTAAAGATATATGTCATGGCTCGTTGATATGTTGCTCTGCATTTTTTAGCCTGAAGGGCATCATAGTGTAACAGAAAGTCCCCCAGGGCATCATAAATGTTGTGGTTAATTGATGTTCTGGATTAATACAAATTTGATTATAACCTGAGAAACCATCCATAAAGGATAGAAGTGCGTGACCAGCTGTTGTATCGATCAGTTGGTCGATACTCGGTAATGGGAAATTGTCCTTAATTGTGGCTTTGTTCAAATCCCAGAAGTCTATACAGATGCGTATGCCTCCCGTTTTCTTAGAGACAACTACGATGTTGGACACCCAGTTTGAGTAATCGACTACACGAATGAAACTAGTGTGATACAACTTAGTGATTTCATTACGCACTGCTAGCGCTATCTCTAGCTTAATCTTTCGTGCCTTCTATCTAATTTCTTTGATGCGTGAGTCTAAGATTATGTTATGTTCTATTAATCTCAGGTCTAATCCTGGCATGTCTTTGTACAACCACATAAATACAGTAGTGTTATCTTAGAGCACTTGCGTTATGCCACTCTGTGTCTATTGTTCTAGGAGGGAACTAAATCTAAGAGTTTTATTTTCACCTTTGTGCATAACCACAGGGACCTCGCTAAGAGGGTCCTTGGTTACATCACCAGCCTCTAGGTCGAGAGTTCGGGCCAGATGTTTTGGCCAGTCTAGGGATATTTCTGATATTGCTATGGTTACGTCAGAAAGGGAAAGGTTTGTTCCTATTAGCATGTGATTGAGCTATCTAATGATCTCCCCATGCTAGCCCGTTAAGGCTAAGGGTGCAGATAAAGCTGCGTCTATTTACGAATTGGCCTGCAAAATCGCCAAAAATGGAAGTTTTTACATTGTTTTTCTATCAATCTGTTGAACAATAAAAATTTTCTTTCTTTGCATTAGAGTTACATATTAGAAAAGCTTCCGGTTTAAGGTCTTGGTGAACCGTTACAAATATGTACAATCTGTGAGAAGATGGCAAGCTAGGATTCCTAGATGCTAGCGTATAACTCTGTGGAGTGAGATGAAAGATGTAACATGGTGTGTATAGCATGTAGAAATAATTGGATTTGAATTTTTTGTACAAACCATAGTTAATGCGGCCGAATTACGAGGTGATAAGCTATGCGTTAGTTTAGGGTCATTTTGGACCATAATTCACACGATATCTACGAAATTAATGCCCCGATCTTTGTGTTTCATGTCATGCTAACATTGGCATTTTGGGAAAGTTCCACATCAATCGGGCAGAAAAAATTAGTTAACTTCAAATGTTTCATTTATAAACCACTGGTTCATGCTCAGAATAGACCATAGATATCATGAATTTGAATCTAGCTATAGTAGAAAGGGAGCGGAAGCAAGGCGTAAATAGATGATTTTGCGAAAACTCTTTCATTTGCAACTATGGCACCAAAGGTCAAAGGGAAGAATGCTAAACTAGCAAGGATTGACAAAGTATAGGAGAGTTTGCAGTGGGCTTCACAGGCCAGGGTCAAGGCTCAAGAAGTTACTCCACTCAACCGATAAGTCGCCTTTCATCCTCCTACACTATTGTTATGCTTGTTGCAATGTTGTAGTTATATATATTTTTTCTAAATGTGCATGTTGCATCAGGCATTAATATCTATTTATGTGGACTAAGCTATTATGGTTTGCGATATTACCTTTGTCTTCGCTGTTGGAGATGAACCTTGTATTGTTACGAGGGTTTAGGTAACGTTGAGTAATACTGAGCAAACGTAGTGTATAATCGAAAAGTCTAGGTATTGTACCTATGGGTAGCATAATTAGGGTTCTATTTTATTTTTCTTTACTCCCATAATAATTACATGTTACACTGGAGTAATACGCAGTGTTGCTTTCATTACCATTATCAGAGATAGACCTTGAGCTGTTGCAAGGGTTTGGGCAGTTCTGGCCATGCATTTCCAATGAAATCTGTAATTTTCTGGGAGTCAGGAGAACCCTAATGTCGTGTAATGAATCTTTATGTCTAAATGGTTTTTCTGATAGCAATGCATTTTTTTCTTTTTTGTTTTGTACAGAATTATGCTAAAGCTCATCCTAATCGTTTTGGACATTGTGGGCATTCTATGCTGCATGCATGTTCCTACGGCCAATGTTCCTCCTCCTCATGCTTGTGTAAAGGAGGAGCCGGTGTGGTTCCAAAGGGGTGTGCAGGAGTTCTTGTAGTTTTTACTTTGTAATTATAGCATAATTGTCTAGTCGCATCTACCAGGCGATGTAGCTGTTGCTATTTTAGAGATGCTACTGGTTGGGTCGATGCAGGGCATCTTGACATTTTTGACAGACGACACTGTTGAAACTATGCAGGTGCAAGACCATGAACAGAGCTCTAAAGGTTTGAGGCATTTGAGCTGGATCTGGGAGATGCCCAAGTTTAACTGTTATCACACCTACAACACTCTATTTGTGCCTCGTCATCTTACAACCTACTTCTAGAATCCACCTGGTATCGTGCATTATGCAGGCAGGTAAGTTTTTCTATTTTGTTTCTTCTCGCTATCTTGTAGTATGCTAACTACTATTTAAATTTGCATTGAGTGTAAAGAATTTTGCCTATGATGTAGATTTTTCATCAATGACAATGGTCTCCTGGGCAATAATGATACATTGTCATTGACTGAAAGGGCTATAAGGGAATTTACTTCTATCAGCAATGTACAGGCCGGTGTCATGGGACAATTGGCATTCGAAATCCCAGAATACCCGACCTGCTATGCTGACTTCTTTTCTAGATGTAGAAATCTCGGATGGCTAGATAGGAAATGGACTTTGGATCCTCCCCTCACTGTCGTAGATGTGCAAAGGAAAATCCCTTCATTTCCTTTGCCATTCGGACCCGGTAAACTTTATTATGATAATTAGTTGTATCGATGTTGTTAGCTGGAAATAGTGTATGAAGTTGTCTCATTTTTTTTATACTATCTTAACTATTGTTTACTATTGGTAGTGAGGGAATCATGGGAAATCACGATTACGGCCTTTGGTTGGGAGGCGAATAGTCTCTTTTTTCGTTATGGTGATATAAAGGAAACACAATGCTGGCTTGGCCATAGAGCAGCCCCAATTGTGTTAGCTAATAACCTTTGGGAGGCTGGACTGATGAACCTTGTTTTGGCCGTAACTCCCAATGTCACTACTGGTGAAATGCTAACCCTAGTCAACTCCTTCAGCGAGGAAGCTGAGCAACTCTGCATACACATGCGTAATGTGCGTGCGAATTTTGACATTGACACTCAACTATTTACTGATCTCTTTGGGGTCCCCTCCGATGGCTTTCCTATAGAGGAAAAGTCGAAGAGGAGTGCCAAGTACCAGCAAGAGATAGAGGAGTGGCTAGGGGTTAAGAAGGAGGTTAAGGGAATTCCTGTCGATAGGATCGAGTTGGAAGTGGCTAATACTATTTATCCCATTTTTCGAGCTTGGGCCTTCCCCAAGACCCTCTCCCAAGGAAGATTCCTCACTATCGAGTAGGCCTGAATTGTGCGAGAGGTCATGGAAGAGGGGACGTGGTTCAATTGGGCCAGTAATTTTACTGAAGGCCTGTGCATTGAAATGATCAAGCTTCGCAAGAAGCTTGAGTCCTGTTTCAATGTGCACTTTGCCTTCTTCATAGCTTGCTTCTGACGTTTTGCCAAATTTTTGGTAATCCAAAGGAATGGGGTCTGGGTGCAACAAGACCACAGCCAAATTTTCAAATCATGGATTTCCCACGTTTTTGGCACTATCTGGTTGTAAGACCCTCCTAAAGGAATCGAGGAGTCATTGTCTGTAACGACTAAAAATATGGTTGTGCCTTGAACATGGGGTCAAGATAGCGTGAGTGGGGCACTCCCCTCCTACACTGACGATGTGTCAAGGGGGAAGCACCTGGCAGTTGAAATAGTGAACTCGTCGGTGCCACAGAAGAAACCTCATTTGACCAAGGAGCCTGTCGAGCCAGCAAGTGGTGTGAGGCAAAAGATGCAGGTCAAGTTTTGGAGGAGTAATCCTCCAACAGGTAAGCAAAGAAATGTGCTAATAATTATAGTTATGTTGCGTATAGATACTTTTGTGTTGTGTAATGTTTATTAAACTAGAGTGAAATCCTGTGCTAATTGAGGATGTTGTATGATAGCAAAGGAGAAGGCTATGGAACGGTTAACCCCTAAAACAGGGGCTATAGTTTTGTGGTGCGAGGAAGGGACCTCGGCCTTGGAAGAAGAGGATCCAGTCAACAAGGTGATTGGCATGCAAATTCTTACATGCGAGAAGGAAGTAGCAATGGAAGATGCTGAAGTCCTTTCGGCCGAGACAGGAAGAGGTAAGTGATTTGTGACTCAATGAGGTTAACTTTTATAGCATACTAGACTCTAGAAAATTTCTTCTAAAGGTTATACTGGTCATCGTAATGTCTCAATTATGTCCTTATATGGAACTTGTTCTATGTAATAAGTGACCAGGATGTACACTTGTCAATAGTGGCAACTCGATCCTAGGGCGAATTTCCTGATAAATTCGCCTTTATGAAAGGCTTCATCCAAGATATGATTGGTCGCTTGGAGCGAATTGATCCTGAAGTGGGTATGCTATGATTATTATGTAGAGGTTGTTCCATTATGGTATTATGCTACCTAATTATGCTTAACTGCCATTTTATGTTATTAGGAGCTTGACTCAGATGGGATCCGTTGGAGCCTATTGATTTAGATGCTACCAAACCCTCATCGAAAGCGATCGTCATGCCGCGCAACATTTATGACAAGATGCGTAAATGTGTTGTATGCTCGACTCACTCCTTATGGGAATTTCAAAGCATGAACGAAGACCTTTGGAAGAGATTGCAAAGGTTAGAGAAGGAGAGGGTGGCTCTAAGTGACGAGGTTGGGGATTTAAGGTCGTAGAACAAATTCCTAGAGGCCCATGGAATGGGTAATGAGGATTGGCAAACTATTGTTGTTGACTATTCTTGTTACTGTACTGTCATTAGGAACAGTGTCTAGACCAACCATGAATTGGTCGAGCAACAGATGAAAATGGATCTCCTAGCTTAGAAAAATTAAGACTGGAAGGACTTTAGCACGAGTGTTTAAGAATGGGGGTAGATGCAGAAAGACCATAAACAAGTCTATAAGTAGGAATGCACTACCTATCATCAACATTATAGGGACTCTTCCATCAAGGCTCAGTCCCTTCAACTATTCCTCAACATTATTGGTTCTTCTAGCACATTTGAAAGGTTTCAAGAGCAAGTGATGGTAAGTGCCTTCCCAGAAAGGGGAATGACTCTTCCTGGCGGGGAGATAACTGTTCCTTCCTTCTTCCCTGAACCACCCCAATGGTCTTCTATGGAGAAGCGGAAGGTCAAGGTTGAAGCTAATCTAGGAGATGGGGTTTGGTTTGAGCTTACCGAGGACGAAATTATGCAATGTCTGTGGGTTGGCTTAGACCAAATCTCGTTTGCTATCGATGCAGGACCATCATAGGTGAGTTGTGAGTTTATTATGCTTTTCATAATACTTAGTTTTGATGGTGATGTCAATATGCGTGTTATTTCTAATTGTAGGGATAAACTAAGGAGGTTCCTTAGCAGGATGAACATAACGGGGGTTACGGTTCTCACGAGGAGGATCCGTAGGAAACAGAGCATAGTGGTGATGATCAGTGCCATGGTGAAGAACCTCATACAGAAGAGCCTAGTAGGGAGGGCCTCCTTCATGAAGAGATGGCACCTAAAAAAGTTGGGCCCTATGAGGATGATTTTCTCGAAGTAGAGATGGAGCTAGGAGATACGGGTAACAGTGGGGACAAAGGTGATGCATAACATGGCCATGTTAGCTACGATTTTATTATGATGGTACATAACGAAAGAAAATATTTTTCTTTAATATTTTAATGCAAGTTTGATCTGATTTTTATGTTCTTTTTTTGTTTTCAATTGTAAAGCGTAAATGGAATCATAGGTTTTGGCACTATGACAAGACACGGTTAGTTTAAATGTACAACGTAAATGAAGTTAATAGTTTAAAGCTGTTGCGGGCCACTAAATGATTCAAATGTAAAGTAGAAATGAAATAATTAGTTTAAGGCCATTTTAGGCCTTTAATAGTTTTAGGCCATTCCAGACCCTCGATAGTTTTAGACCATTTTGGGCCTTCGATAGTTTTAGGCCATTCCAGGCCTTCGATAGTTTTAGGCCATTCCGGGCCTTCGATAGTTTTAGGCCATTCTGAGCCNCGATAGTTTTAGGCCATTCTAGGCCTTCAATAGTTTTAGGCCATTCCAGGCCTTCGATAGTTTTAGGCCATTCCAGGCCTTCGATAGTTTTAGGCCATTTTGGGCCTTCGATAATTTTTAGACGAATGATAGAGTAACGAAGACAACTGGTGGGAGCGTAAAGATAAGCATAAGCATAAATGAGAATAGCTAGTGGAAGCATAAAGATATGTGCATAAATGAAATGAGTATTAGTACAACATAAATGGAATAGCTGGTGGAATTGTGCGCGTAAATTGCATGACATTTATATGATGTGGTTCATTTGCTAACTCTGTAGTTATCTCCTAACCACTTTTATCTTCGGTGACGCATAATGATGGGGATATTTATGATCCTGTTCCCTCACGCCACAGTCTTCCTCTTGGAATGGTAGTTCTGCCCAAATTAAACTATCATTAGCCACTGTTTTGGCTTGTTCTAGTGTTTGGATAGGGGATTGGTCTTCAGGAATTTTGATTTCCGAACCCTGTTCAATTTCTATGTTGTTGACAGTTCGAGGGGTCATTTCATCACCATGGATGACCACATCCCCTCCCACGTAGGGTAGATGGATCTCCTGATGGATAGGGGATGAAACTGCCCTCAGTTGAGCTAACAAAGACCTCCCTAGAATCAGGTTAAAGCTTGGCATTTCTTCGACAACAATAAACATTGTGTCTGTGGTGAATTGTTCCCTTGCCACAAAGTTGATGTGCACTATCCCTTTGACTTGCACCCATGCCCCGTCGAATGACTTTAGACACGACGTTGTTATAGGACTAATCTGATCGATTAGGCCTAGCTTATCCACTATAGGATATGGGATGACATTAGCGGCCACCCCATCATCTACATGTACTCTCCGAATTTGGTGTTGGCCAACCCAGATGGTGATGAACATGGATGCCATTCTTACCTAACCCTTTTCTGGGTCATTATTAATGGAATCATTGTCAAAGGTCAACAATGAAGGCCTAGGTTTCTCAGTGGTGAGAGAAAGCATGATGGAATGAATCGCTTCTTCATCTACTGGTATGCTCTTGTCCACAGGTATGGATGTTAGCATACAAACCATGGCTTCACGGTGCTTTTTGGATGTCATTAACAAATCATATAGGCTTAGCATTGTATTTTTCTATTTAAGAGCCTACTTGAACTACGTAAAAGCATTGAGGAGATCCCGCCCATGATCTGACTTCTTACCATCCTTTTCCTCTTCCATTTTCCCTAAGAGACAGATTCCTCAAGGGGGAGTGACATTTGGTAGAGGGCTGTGTTTCTTTTGGCTAGGAGGAGATGGTTGCATTTACGTAACTTTGTCATTTTTAGAGAGTGGGGACAAGGGCATAGAAGTGAGGGGTTTAGGCTTGGGAAACCCTAGCGTAACATGATCCTTGGCCCTACTAGTTTTCATACCTCCTTCTCCTTTTCCATTAAGTTGGGATCAAAAGATTGGCTTGGAGATTTGCCCCTACACAGGAGGGGCAGTTGATGGTTTTGGCATCCTGATGACAAAGGGTGCCTTAGGCATAGGCGTGAGCTGGGCTGCAGCTTTACTAACAGTGGGCTATCAAATAGTGGTCTAAGAAGGGGCTCGGAGGATAAAAGGTTACCTTGGAGTACCACTCGTCAATGATGATGGAACCACCGTTTGGGGCAGGCGAGGGTGCATTCACAACACAAAGGGTTGCTTTGACTGTGCCTGACTATCACCCTCTGCACCGACCACGTTGATAGTGTACCTTGTGTTATTTGCATTTAATGGATCTTGGTACACATGCATGGCTTGGTTTTCTGGGCATGCCAGACTACTGCTATCTAAGATTAGGTCACCTTGATCAATCATACGTTGAAGGCCATCTTTCAACACCCAGTAGTAATCCGTGTCATGACCACACAATTGATGGTAGTCACAAAATCGGCCCAGACTAAAGTCCTTGGGAATTGATAGTTCATTAGGATGGCCAAGGAGGGGTTCTTGAGTAACTTGCAATGGTGCCTGTGATGTTTTAGAGCCTCCTCAGACATTTCCTTGTGTCAAATATGGCCAGTTCCCAATAATTTCTTCAGAAGTTCTGAAGGCTTTATAGGTAGGGTTGTGTAATTTGAATGGTCCTTATGCTCAAATTTAGGCCTCAGCTATGGATGTGCTTCAGGGGTGGAAGGAGCTTCTTGATTGGCACCATTTGAGCTAGTTGTCAGCTTGGTAGGCTCCGCTATTATTTTTTTGTTGTTGTTCTTTTTCTTCTTGGCCCCCTCGACAATTGCCGCTACTGTCATTATCGTAGCTTTGCCTTTATCCTTGCCCTTGCTGTGGGAATTCGTGTAGACCACATATGCCAGATCTTTGCTAGCCTCTGATGTGTCTTGGATGCTCTTAGTTTGAGCAAAGGCTTGGCTAAGGGAGTGGGCAGCAAGGTAGTATAGTTTAGACTTGATAAAGTTGTTAACTATCCCCTTAAAGATCGACAGTAGATGGGCTTCTGCAATGGGTTCGTGGATTTCGTTCAAGGTGGTGCTCCACCACTGTATGAACTTTTTGACGGACTCGAGCAAGTCATGCTTAACTCCCATGAGCTGGTCTAGTGTGACTTTTGGCCTCAGGTTGTACTTGAAGCAGGTCATAAACTGACTTCACAGCTCCTCCAAATTTGAGATGGAAGTAGGTAAGAGTGCTTGATACCTATCTAGAGCTTTACTTGTTAAGGACATAGTAAAGAAATAGATAATAGTATGTGGCCATTGTTGCAATAGTAAGGACTCTGACCTAAAAGTGACTAGGTGGGCGTTGGGATCACCTTCTCCATTGTATTTTGTAAAATGGGGAAGGGGCATCCCAAGTGGCAATGACAGGACAAGGACTGCTAGACTAATAGGATCATCATTGTAGAAATCCATGACTTGTACCATGTTAGAACCAATAGCCTTGAGATGCTTGACCTCTTCTATAAGGGTCTAAATGAGCTGGAAGGCTTGGTCTAGACTCGTAGGTGACAAGGTTGTTTGTGGAATGGCACGAGGAGCCATACCAGGTGGCGCAATGGAGGCAGCAGCTCGGTCAATGGTTGGTGCTATTAGGATGGTCCCTGCAGGTGGTGCTGCTTATGGCATCCACCATCTGATAGTTGGTACAGATGGGGCGACCACCGTCGGTTGCGCTATTGGATATGCTATTTGTGTAATCAGGGGCACAAACAACAATCCTGCAACTAGGTTTAGCACTCGCGGAACCTAGCTTTGATGATGGGGATGATGGGGCATTTGCACAAGATGCACAATGAGAGGCATGTTTGGAACCCACCATGCTATAGTGGCAGGCCCTATCGTGTGGGTCGGGATGAAGGTGGGTGTTGTAGGTAATTGCGACATAGGTATCGCGTGCACATGAGGTGACATAGGCACAGGTGTACGATGAGATGGATTAGGTAATTGCACCTACTAAGGAATGATTTGTGATGGACATTTTCCTGGGAAGATAGTCAGAGAGAGAAAATGTAGGTTTGGTGAGTGTGGGACTCGATTGGTATTAGATAATGTCAGGGGTGTGATAACCATGAACAACGGATTTACGCGGGATGTAGTGGAGGGAGGGGCCATGGCAAAATCAGCATGACCACCTCCTTCAGAGTGGGAGTCTAGATCATCTTGCCCATCATGAAGCATTTCATTACGGAACAACTCCTCTAGTTTTTCTAGCAACGTCTTAGCCATGAGCGACGTCTAGCACAATGGCGTTAGGTGAAGGAATAAATTCCTTCCTGTTACAGTATATGAACTCATATTCTCATTTTTCTTCGAATTCTTGCGGATACATGGACAGGTTTTCTGCTAGTTTAGCACAGAGGAAATTTTAGTGTTCTTTGCACTGAGCGTGTCCCTCAGGCTCTTTGTTTTGAAGCCTGAGGGAACGGCATGATCGCACTAGACTAGTTGGTGGCTCGACCACAGGAGACATAACTTGCAGAGTCAAAGGGTTCTTGAGGTTGGCAGTGTCAATAGCTGTGGTTGATGTAACCATTTTCTATGTGGTTCATAAGTAATGAAAATAAGGATAAATATTGCAAGGGAGAAGGCAAACTAAGATAATAATCAGGGCTTTCTGTCTTGTGGGATTCCAAAGGAATCGTTGAAGTGACCAATCTACACCACACAATCCCGTAAACAACCTTGGAGGTATTACATTTTCATCGATTGATGATGGGTACAGACAGCTTACAAGACTACCTGTAAAGTGTGGATCTGATAGGCCCTCCTTCTAGCACCAGAAAACTGTAACGATGGAAAACGTCGCTTGCTGGAAATACTGAACGAAAGTCTGTGTACACAGTTCTAACCCTGGATCCATGCGAGGACCGTTCTGGAGAAAAAATGAATCCAAGGTGCCCTAAATGGTCTTGCCGATCAGAAAGGGACTTACTTGATTAGTAAAAATTTTGTGATATTTGGATGACAAAATGATGGTTCTTTATGAGAAGATATAATATTGTTAACTTAGAAGGTAATTGAAAATGATGTAATCAATGTAAAACGATTTGCAAGATTCGTATAAATAGGGCACAAGAGATCTGATTTAGAACATAGGCAATCTCAAGATCTAGGATTCAGCTCACAAATAAAATATATTGAACACAACGATTATAGGCAAACTTTGATTTAGGCGAAGCACGTGCCAACAACAAGAAAGCTGTTCAAAGATGAAGCAAGTAAAGGTCGATCTACCTTGTTCTAGTGGATCCGAGTACAAGGAGGTCGAACCTGAAGTAAAATGTTGGTCAATCGACTATTTCTAACCGAAGGTTCTTATCAATTATCTTCGATATTCTTGTGATTACTAATCCTCTTTGTTCTCTTGTCAATCCTTTTTAAAAATTGTCAACGATTGCCAACGAAAGGGAAAATCGCTCAAAGAGAAAATTTGTCAAATCTTAGGAGAAATTTTTGTCCATACTTTGATCTTTGTCGACTGGAGTATTTATAAGATTAGGGTCAGGAGAAAAACGTAGTTTAGATGATGTGTGTCCTAAACCTACAAAATGCTTTTGACTTGATGTGTTTGTTGTTGAAGCTTGCGGTGCCACGTTGTATTACGCTATGAAGCGTAATGCATCGTAAACCACTCTTGTTTGGAGTTCTGGCGACAAACTGTTCTTAGATTATGCTATGATATGCTAAAAAGCGTATTGTAATGTGTGAACTACTGATATTTGAATTGTGCTATCTTTGTCATGGCTTGTATTACACTACGTTATGCTATATTGCGCTACATCATGCTAGATTACACTGCATCTCGCTAGATTATGCTACATCATATCAGATTATGCTTCATAGTGTAATTCAGCGTAAGATAGTGAACCTGCAAAAAATTGAAGTGTTGTCATCACATTTCCTCTATTTCTAATCAATCCTTCTGGGGTTTATTATGCCACACTACGTGATGCAGTGTAATAGGCGCCCCTTAACTGAGAAAGAATACTTGCTGAAATGCACGACATGTTGTAGATCATTGCCTAAACATTAAGATTTTTGTTGGGTAATTGAAGTCTTGAATATTTGTCATCTTTGATGTTGCGGTGGACTTCCTTCTGACATTACATTGCATCATGCGACTTTACGCCATATTGCGTAATAAGGCGTAATATGCTAAAAGTTAAGATTTTCGAGACATAGAAAACTTGCAAAGTTGTAGGCTTGCTGTCGTGCATCCAGCACCTTGTTCTATCTTCTGAAATTTATTTGTGCTATGCTATGCAGTGTGGCAGGGCAGACCTTTAATCGAAAAGGAAACTTGCTATGCCGTGCCTTGTCATGACTCCTTGCCTGAATCGCTAGATTTTGCTAAACCGTTGAGGCCTTGAAATTTTCATGGTGTTTCACCACTCATCACTTTGGATATATCTTCTTCATTAATTTGAGAAATTTTAACACATTCATCATTAAATTCACCCTAAAAATTAATAAATATGATGATCATCATAAAAACCTTAAAAGGAAATGATATTATCTAGAATGAAGTAAGACTTAACATTTTCAATGATAATTTTTAGAATCCCAATCATTGTATTGAAATGGAACATCTAAAGTAGTTGTCATGTAAGCTAAATCATCGAGAATATAATTTTCTTCTTTGAAAACATGTTTAATAAATATTCGATCAAATTATTTGAAGAGTTCAAGAATATAAGTTTTATATAATTTCATGGTTAAATATTCATTTTAAAATTCCATTAATTTAATTTACTATAAGTTGGGAATCACTGTAGATTTTGAATTTTAATAAATCATAGTAGTAAGCTAGCTTAATTCCATCTATAATTACTTCATACTCAACCATATTGTTTTTCATTGGCTATGCTTTAAGAATAAGAGCTTCACCATAGAGTATAAGCATGATCAACATCCTTTCTTTGAATAGGCTTCATCAAATCTTAATATCCAAGTATTTAAGTTATTCTAATCAAGGATATTTTCTCTTTGGTCAATGTAAATATGATCATCATCAAAGATTAGCTTATCTTTTAATGTTGTAATGGTTAAAATCTCATTTATATTTTTGTATTTTATTAACAATGGTGAATCATCAAAAGGAAAAGATTTTCTATCATGTTGATGATAAGGTAAGGTGTCTTCATAACGTTTTTCAAATTCTCTAAAATTATGGATATATTTTGTGGAATATGTAAGAGTAAAAGGATTAATTTTTGGAATTTCACTTAATTTATCATTTATAATATACTCTCCTAGAATAGTTTTAGCAACTCTAATGAAAATATTAGTATTTTGATTTTAAAGCTATTTATTTTACTTATTGAAGCTATTAACTAGATGTTTATAGAATGGTTCCTTTGGTATGATAGCATACTTGAATTTTCCTTCAATGGGAATTATTAATTCTAAGAAATTTGATCTTAAAAAGCCTCAAATTGGGCTTCAAAATTTTGCAACAAAAGCACATGATAAGTGTATTGTGTTTATACTACCAAAATATTTATATAACAAGGGAAACCAAGATATTATTTAAGATGCACTTTCACTTCTTTTAATGCTCCTACCATGGGTATGTTGGATTCATTGAGCTATATAATGCTTCTTGCTTTTGGTAGCATTTGCACTTCTAACATTTTACATACTTCCAATGGCATAACACTAATTCTTTCACTAGAATCCATTAGAAATTATGAATTTTATTACGTAGAATAATTAATGTTGTTTTAAAAAGGTAATTTATCTTTTCCAGTTGAGGTGCAATTGTTCATATTTTGTATGGACAATGCATTAAATATTTCAATGAAATGAACTTATATTTCTAGTTATAAAGGTTTTTCTTTACTAGTTTTGGGTGTATTAACCATTTTTTGAATCATATCTTTTATTTTGCTACAATGTAAAAAGTCATATGTTAAAATATTAGCCTTGATTATTTTCTAATTAGTAACTAAATCATAAGTTTTATGCTCATATTTAGTTTCTAATTGACATGGAATTCTTCTAACTATAGAAGATTTATTAGATTGTTGTAGGATATTTACTTGAGATTGCCCCATTTGATTATTCATGTTATTTTAACTAGGAACTCTTTTGTTGGGTGGGGTGTAAGTGTTGTTCCTATTTTGTTAATAAATAGTATTTATAATGTCACTAAGTCTATTGTAGCAAGTGTTGTATGGGTTGGTATCACTTACCATCGCTTATTTACATAAATTAACTTCTTCGTTATCCTTTTTATGAGGAATATTAAGAATCATAATTGAAGCCTTTTTCTTTTTTCTATTTTGATTTTTGGAGTTATCTCCATAAAGGATTAAAAACTAAGGACAATTATTTCTAGAATTTTTTCTAGTATCATGAAAGAAACAATAATTATTGTCAATTAATTTGTTTAGTTTTTAGTTTCTATAGCAACTTTATTGTTGTTTCACTTTAGTTCTACTACTTTGTTTGAAAGTTTTTTAAGTGATGTTAATATTTTGGTGATTAGATTTTGTTGGTTTTCTTTATTATCCAATCCATTAGGATTATTTATTCCATTTGGATTTATAGTGGATTAGATAAAATCTTTTCATTAATCATCATTTAAACTAGTATTTGACAATAGAAATGAAGTGGAAATCGAGTTTTGAAAGCGGCTATACATTAGTTGAGATGTTTGAAAAGATGTAGATATTGAAAATAAACTATTATCTAGAGGAAAAATTTGTAAGATAAATTGGCTAGGTTGTATAGGATTGCTAATACTAATCATCCCAAACATAGTTTGAAGGCTATTCATTATGTTAATTTGTTCTAGTTCAATAGCTTTAGCCATTTCGCCTTGCAATCAAATGATGTTATGATCAAATTTCATGATGTAAGCAAAGAATGGATCTATGGTAAAGAGGTAAAACTTGAGAATAACATTAGGTTGAGGGCACATTTCATTTGGTACATAACCTAATTGATGGAGAAATCTTAAATTATAGTTATGAATATTCTTCGTAGGTACTTTTCTTAGACCAGCAAAGTTTCTTGAGGCTAAGGTAGGACTAGTGAATTTATTAAATTGGAGTAAGAATTTGCTCTTAAAATCTAGCCATGAATTAATAAAATTACTAGAGAGCATAAGAAACCATTGTGTGGATTTACTTATAAAAGTAGACACAAAGACTCTACATTCTAGTAGAATTCAAAACACTCTACATGTTAGCATGCATCACTAGTAACAGATTAGGATCAAAGGATAAATTAATATTTTCTAAGGATTTCAGGATGTATGAAAGTTTTTAGAGTTGAAGGGGCTATTGAATAAAGGATCCATGCATGGATTTTTGTCATATGAGTTTGAATCCTTCTTAGCATGAAGGTTGAAAAATGAGAAGTTAATAGTCTTTGTTGACTAAAATGATGGGTAGTAGGAAAGTTTGGATTAGGGTAAAGGATATCCTAAGAGGCAAGTTATGAAGACTGCCTTCACTTGTTAAACAAAGAAAACTTAAACTATAAAATACTAGTAAAACATAAAATTAGACTTAATAGAAAATAAAGGAAAACCAAAAAGAAACTTAAAGTCTTAAAAACTAAAAGAAACATAAAAATTTATCTAAAAAACCACTTTACTAAAGCCTAAGCTAAGATAAGAACCACAAAATAAAAGAGAAAATTTTCCTCCTTCTAATGCTAGAAAAAGGGGTGTTGCTGCATAAATTTTCATTACAACAACATCCTTACAAAACAAATTTTAGGAGAGTATTGACTAGGACATCTCCCATATGGGTATGAAAACCAAGAATAGTTTTAATCAATAAAGAGAAATATAGTGTTGTGAAATCAATATTATACAATATATTTTACAATAGAGACTATTATAAATCAATATTTATTATAAATGATAATAAATAGATACTATTATATTTTACAATGGTAGTTTTTTTATAAGGGCCGATATTATACAAATGCAACAATGAGGTGTTAGCCTAGTGGTACAGGTGTTGGCCTAGTAACCCTAGGTTACAGGTTTGATTGTACTAGGTAGTACTAAGTTATAACCTTCTATAAATCTTAACATAGGTAGTACCTATGTTTTAATTATTTTGAGTTCCAACACCCCCAAAGATTATACAAATGCATGTGATATTACGAAGAAAAACATTTAAAGTATCTAATTAACTTAGCATTAAATAAAAGAAGCTTTTTGAAAATGTAAATATAGTTATAATATAGAAAAGAGAAAAGATTCCTAAATAGATTCTTAAGTAGGCAATAAATGATGATGAATTGATAATGCAATTTAAAATATAGTAGTAAATAAATTATGAAATTATTTAGAAAATAGATTATGGAACAGTAATCCAAACCAAGTCAAAATACTATTAAAATAGTATCTATAAATTAAATGTATTCCAAAATTCAACAAAGAAAATAAATAGTAACTTGGAGAAAATAACACTAAAATGAAAATAACAAATATTCTAAAATTGAAATACAAGGTTTATAATCAAATAGTTTAACTAAATTGTATTTGTATTAAAATTTCAAGCCACCAAACATAACCAAGCTTATAATGATAAATAAAGTTCACAACTCTTAAAAGTGAGGAAGACAAACTAAAGTAAGAATAACAACATCACTTAGATCACTATAGAGCCTGAATCTCATTTGCAAGACAAATTGCCTCTTACATACCTCCAAGAGGAATATCTCCTCCAACAAGTCTATATGGTGAATCTTTTGATCTACTAAAATTTGCTAATAAAACTCCTGGTTGAGATAGAGATCAAACTTGATCTCGTCTTCTAAGGTTTGTAAAGACTAAAATTGGTCTAAGAATAACATAAAAGGGTCACTTTTGAAGGCCAAAAAGATTCTAATTTTGAATGAAGATCAATTAATATATGATTGTTATCTTCTTGTACAAAACCAATACTAATATAGGTAAAAATGAATCAATTTAGCTTGGCAAATGGAAGTTTGAAAGTTTAGGAAGATCCTAGTCTTTCATTGATTTTTCCTCCTCACCATCACTTCTTAACTCCCCTTCTTGATCTTTTTCTTTATATATTTTGGACCTTTTTCCTTCCTACCCATTCATCTTCATTAACTATTTATTCTCTCCATCTTGTTTTTGTACCTACACATGCAACCAAAAAAGTTTGTCTAAGTATTAATGCTCATTTAAAGGGGAAGAGAGAAAATTAAAAGCCTAGTCAATCATTACCAGAAATCTAAAATGTTTTAAACTATTTTTTTATTTTTTAGAAAAGAGTAATAAATAAATAGTGTGTATTATTGAATATAACTAAAATTACATAAAAATGAATCAAAAATGTTTTCAAAAATCATCAAAATGCTAAAATAACTCAAATGTATCATTTCATGCAAATATGGTAATGATGATGAATACCTTTTATTATTATTATTATATCTTTCTTATTATCAATGCTAATGATGACATACCAAACCTTAACCATCAGAAAACAAGAGAAGTATAGTATACTTTCCCATCCTATAAATAACCATAATATGTTTGATCCTCAAGATACAGTAGAAGAAAAAAAATCCTAAATTTGGTATTTAGAAATTATAATTATAACATAGAAAAATGCATAGGAAGTGATGAGTGGCGAGGTACCCCTACACTCAACCATAAGAAACAAGCGTAGCACGTGCAATCTAGTTGAACTTCGCAGACTAAATGCCTAACACCGCAAGAACACTTCGGGTTAATTAATCATTGTCTTCCGAGACTTACTTGTTGTTGTCACGGTGTATG
>MNCI01017274.1:331276-369318 GCA_015680685.1 Gnetum montanum
ATGCACTACAAGGTTTATCCACAAAGCTCATCTTTATTGCCATACACAACTTACGTTCAGGTACAAAGTTGCTCGAATAAAGAACCGTTCACTTGGGGGACTTCTACTACGGGCACATGGAAAATATTCTATCTCTGGGGTGATCAATCCACCAGAGCTTCGCTACTTTATGCCTACTACTACAAATGAGGGGAGCACTGCCTCTTATTTATAGATTTGGCGGCGGACCGCGATATCGCGTACATGATATCGCAATTCACCTCTCATCAGGAAGTATACTAAATTACATGTCCTTTTAACACAAAACCCATGGCTTGTTGTAGAGTTTAATATTTGTGTATTAATAAATAGTGAAAAGTAGGATGACAAGCAAAGCTACAATACCTATAGCATTTCTAACAACTATATAACCTTGTTTACACATACAACTATAGCAACTAAGAAAATTATAACTAAATTTATAATCAAGATACGATCAATAATTTTACAAATCATTTCTTTAAAGAAGCATCTAAAGTCAGATTTCTAATTTGATTTTGTTTGCAAATACCAACACCAAGTCCTAGTAAACATGGTAGCTATTGTAATGAATATCAACATCGCTACAAATTCCTCGATCTTGGATATGATGCTTTTAAATCCAATGATGGTTCACAAAATTAAATATTCAATTCCATTATTGATAGTTGGAACTTGAGCTAAACAATCAAACACTACTTTGTAGTAAAATTGAAGTCTCCATTTTGCAGCTCATGTGGCATAGAATACAAAGGAAAATTCAAAAACAAGGAGTAGACCAAGCATAGTAATAGAAGTAATGAGCCACACTTTCAGCATGTGCTATAGAAACTTGATGGTTATCATAAAGCCATTAACAATCATAAGAAGAACCTTGTACATCACAATGAGCCAAAATGTATGTTGCCTAGGGAATCACATGACACCATCATGGTACTAAGTATAAGAAGTAGGAGAATCAACATAGTAGGCCTAAAATTAAGAAATCTGATGTCATGTAGGAAAAATATGGAAGCATTGATATTTTAAGACAATGCTTTTAAATCACTATTTTTTAGTTGGCCTAATGTAAAAGGATGTTTTTCACTAGCTTATTGATTCCATACTCTTTCTTTGGTCTTCCCTAGGGGCACCACATCCATGGAAACTCGTAGATTCATTCTTCCTCCAACACCCATTTTTATCCATGCAAATCCCTAAGCTCTACTCTACAACTCAAACACTTGGCCCTAGCCCTTATGCATATAGTCCATGCTACTACCACATCTAGTTATGAAGCTCTGAAGATCATAAGAAACACATGAGACTTGTCACCATTGTTGCTACTTATTCTCAACCAACCTTTTGAGAGAGATCCAAATGTTCTTTTGAAGGTATTTCATTTTTCTACTCCTTATAGATGATAGAAAATAGTTTTCAAGAGTAAGAATAACTAATGAGGCATCTCAATAATAAGAGTAGCTTATTGTGCTTACATGTTGAAGTTGCCCATGCCCCCTATAGAAGACAATGTGAACTAGTAACTCCTTTGCCAAGCATTATAATTCCTTGGAAATTTTCATCTATTTGTGCCACACCTAATACTTACCTACTACAAGCATCTAGCTCAATGCTTGTAATCTACTCTTTCCATGAAATCTATCATGCATGTAGGCCTTACATGCAATCTACTTTTTCCATGAAAATCTATCCTACATGCATAGAAATAGTTAGTCATAACCTACTAATTTTGATGTTTCTTGAATAGCATCTCCTAGACATAATTAAAAATGAATTTCATCATGATTAGGATATTTTAATTATGGCCTCAATACTTATCATTTTAAAAAGAAAACAAAATCATACTTAGATAGGTTGGCCATTGCTTTCGTTGGGATGATACTATTATGGAAACACACATGATCCTAATAATAATGTTTACCATCTTTATTATTTTCTTAACTTCATATTAATTACTTAAGTTTCCAAGGTTAAATCATTGTATATAAAAATAATTAAAACCACATGCATGGATAAAAGATGGCTTAACAATACTCTCAAATGAACTATGCATAAACTAATTTATCAATTACATGCCTAAAACCTAACCTAAAATTAACTTTAAAAGGGAAGCATTATTTATGACTATATATTAGCTAATTCTTTAGAATGAAGAACATGACAATGACATTAGAGAGAACAATTGCAGTATCTATTCAAGGTTTCGTTCTCACCCACACCCTCTCTTACTTGACATGAAAGGTGTACTTCCTAGAGTTAATAACCAAGGAAACTATGAGCCTAGGACCTAATTATAGAAAGCACCTATCCCTATCAAGTCATGGTCTTGTACCAAACATGAGAATGTTGAGACCAACAAATGTCATAAGTCAAATCCCCAAAGGGTATCATGAATGATTACAACTCCTAAACATGAGGCATCCCTTCATTTGAAGTTTAATTACATAGTTTACATGTTATAATACAACTTTGATTCATAATTAGAAATAGGATGTTACAAAGAGCTTAAAGAAATTAATAATTATTTCAAGGATTTTGTAGCTAAAATGCAAGAGGCCATCCCAAAGTTGTTGGCTAGTAGATACCAAGACTTTGAAGAGGTTTCAAGACGATCTAAAATGAAGATTAAAGAGAAGAATCAAATCACACATTTGTATGGATCAAGAAGGAGAAGTGAGCCAAGGATCTTGAGAAGAGAAGAAACTAGAATCCAAAGGTATGAATAAAGATATCCTTTCATTCATGCAAATTTAGAAGAAAATAATGATGATAGACTTACTAAGATTTTGAGAATTCTTTAAAAATTCCTCATGTTAATATTTATATTTTCAAATATGTTAATTGTGTAGATTTCTTTCCTTCCTAGTTAAGATTTGTAAATAAGTATTTTCTTATTGAGAAAATTAATAATAAGTCTATGATCCATACTATTGAAAGTAAGCATGAAGAATTATAGGCTAAATGGTAGGATAGATAATGCATCAAGTACATTAAAGAGCATGATATACCCATTCAAATTTAGCAACTTATGAAATTCATGTTGAAGAAAAAATTTAAGAAGACATCCTTCCATCATGAGGTCATCAAGAAGCTAAAATATCTTAGGCTAGGAGACAAAGAGGTAAAAGATTATTATGTTGAGTTTTATAATACTTTGCAAAAAGCTTATGTTCATTGGCTTAAACATGAGTAAGTGTATAATTTTATTAGTAGTTTAAGAATGTAATATCGTCAAGATTTAACATTTTATGATTCTAAAACTCTTGATGAAGCTTATGATCTTACTCTTAAAGTTGAAATGAAAATAATAAAGTTTGAAATATGAAAAGATACAAATCAAAAGAATAAGTTTGATAATTCAACTCAAAAATCAAAGAAGTTATCTAAGAATGAAAGTGAAGATGAGCAAAAGAAAAAGTGGAAGTCTACATCACTAAAGAAAGGATTGAATATGACTATAAACTATGGAAGTATACTAAGCCAAAGTAGAAGACTTTCAATAGCAAAGAAATGCAAACTATGCAAGAAGAAGAAGCACATGAAACCTCAGGAAAAGGTATATGTGAATGAACCTTTGTAAATAATTAAGCAAAGTAATTTGAATAGCTATACTTTTGTTGATAATGTTTTTTTAGTAAGGATCATCATAATCTGAGACTTGACACAACCTAATATGAAACTAAGCAAGGCAATCTTGTGGCCTTCAAATGGTCCATGAAAACTACTTTCTCAACTAATTTCCTTCAAATCAAAAGGGGACTTGCAAATTGTTGGAAGAATCAAATAATCTAAGCTAAACATTTTCACAAAATGTTAGTGGATATTAAGCAGAAAGAGATAGTGTGCATCCATGAAATAGTTGTTAGAAAATAGACTAAAAAATATGTATAACATAGCTTAAAAGAAAGTAGAGCATGACGTGTGGTTGGCAATAAAAATTTTTGGAAAATACTGTACAGGACAAAAAAAATCTAATTTATTAATGCATCAAATCCAAGACGGAAAATGGAAAAAAACAAACCTAAAGCAAATCTGGATAATGCCAAAAACAAAAATGACTAAAATAGGTAAATCTAAATTACAAGAAAAATCAGATAATAGAAACTTACTAAGAATGTTCTAGAATATGTACGAGGAATTAAAGGCATCTAAAAAGTAGACGTATTATCTTGTTCTTTCTCCAATGCATGCAGCTGATGCAATTCTAGCAACAATATGTGCAGATTCAAAAGGTGACAAAGGAAAAGGATGGATCCAATTGGTATATTGACCTGATTCTAATTGATCCTTCATGTATTAAGACGATAACACAAAGGGTATACAAATGCATCAATAGGGAAAAGAGAGAAATCAGAGAAGTTGATATCTCTAGAGGAAGGGATGTTGTTTTATAGAGAGAGAGCCTTTCGAAAGATTTCCAAATCGTTAATCATAAAGAAAGTCAACTACGTTGAGTGGCAATGAGAGCTAAAATGTAAAAATTCTAAATAAAAATGACAATCAATTTTTTTATAGGCTAACCCCTTTCCATTTTGGGGTCCACAAAATCTTCCAAAAGATTCTAGAAGGCTCTAGATAGAAGAATTGGCATGTAGATAATTGCGATGAGAATTGACATTAGACATCAAAATTAAGATTGATGTTGAATGTTCAAGAGCTAGCTAATGTTGAATGTTGAACAAGTTGGATTTCTACAAAAGAAAAAATTGTGATTGGACATCAAAAATAAGATTAACATTGAACATCTAATAACTAAAAAAAAAATCCCATAGAGTTGACACCAAACATTAAAGCCATAGATGATGAAGAAAAATGATGTTGCTAATGACATAAAACATCATTTTTAGTAAGTTGAAGATGAATATCTAGAAACTATATTGTAGATGATGCCGGATGCTGAGTCTAGACTATCAAAGATGGCTTTAAATTGAAAAGCCATAGAGTGTACCTAGGACTCTAACCTATGCAGCAAAAGCCAAAATGAGTATAACAAGTGTGACTACCAATGAAGATGTTATAAGGAATATTTTATTTAGAATTTATTAGCATGTTTACAATTATTCCTTAAATGTACTTATTGATGATGGATCACAAGAAAATATGATCTCTACCATGGTTGTGAAGTTATTGCATTTAAATATATTTTCTCATCCTAGTCTATACAAAGTATATTAGATGATGAAAAATCCTCACAAGCAAGCTAAGAATCAATGTCTTATTGAGTATTTCATTGAAGATTTTTGTTGTACGATTCTTTGTGATATGTGATATGTTACCTATTGATTGTGCTAATTTTATTTTTGGTAGACCATGGAACTCTAATAATAAGGTTATCTTTAATGAAGAAATAATAGATAAACAATGAATAAAGGTAATCATATTTTTAGATTATTCTCTACTTTTGACAAGATTGATGATTATGATTTCCATTCTACATTAATGATTCAAAGTTTTCAAAAATAAAATAGAATGCATAATATCGTGATGATATTTTCTATGATGATGAGCGTGATGCATTTGAATTAGATAATGCTATTGATTGTGTTGAGTCTCATATGCTTGAGAAAAAGAGTATTTTTCATGCTTGACAATCTTGGAATTATTTTTTCCAGTTTTTTGCTATTAATGTTTGACATTGGTACAAGTTCTAGACTACTCTTGATGTCACCATTAGTGATTGGAAATGATAATGCTAATTTGGCTGTTGAAAAATAAATTTATTATTGGGCATAATTGGTACTATGAAAATGAGAAAGTTCAATTGGCTAGAAATGATGGATGGGCATTGTGCATTAGCAAGGCTTGTAAGCCTACCCCTTGGTTAATAATAATGAATATTGTTTCAAATTTTTATGTAATATTTTTTGTAGATTTGAATCATTATGATGATACAATTAAGGAATTCCAAGGTGATATTGAATTATTAAAACAATGGTGGGACATGAGGACAAGCCTCCAAGATCAAGTCCAACTTAAAACCAGAACTATACGTATTGTACTTAAGTATGATACTTGTAATGATTTTGATGCATTAATTCATAAGAATTATGATGTTGAGTTCAATGGCCTTGAGTCAAAAGGACATGATGCCTTCCAACTAATGAGAGATCATTAACAATAACATTTTTAATGAGGAAAATGATGATGATACATCACCCTACCTTCCTTATGTTTCTTATCCTTAAGATGTTCTAAGAATATTAAGAGAGTGTATTTGTTTATTGAGACTATTTTACAGTAATTTCAGTGATTTTATATAGTCACACAAACATAGTTTGTAGCTATGGATAACTGTAGGCTACAATATACCATAGTTTATGACCCAATATAAAATGTGTGATGTCTTGTACTCTAAAGCAAGTTGCAAGACACTATGAGGCGTAGTGAGACCATATTCCAAGGTTGCAAGTGACAATTCATCATAGTTAGTATCAAAAAAAGGATGAAATATTCAAGGTTTTACCAATGTGAGCAAGTTGCGAGTCATAGTCTAGACACAAGCTAGAAAGTGCAAGTAACAATCCAAGGAAAAATGATTTTTTCAAAAGTTCATGAATTTGAAATGGAAGACCAATGGTTGGGGAAGACTAAGGATTACTTTGGTGGTTATAAAAGTATGTCTAAGTTCATATTTTTCTAATCCAAATTTGATTGAAAGAGTGTGGAGATAGATCTTTTTAGGGTCAATTAAGGCAAGCATATATCAACAACAAACAATAATTTTCAGTGGAAACATAATGTTAAGAATTTAGACATTGTTGAAGATCATAGCTAAGCATTACATTCTACAATGAGCACTATTAATAAGATCTATTAATAATTATTAGAATAAAAAAACTTTTGATCTACTCATTTGTAATGACCTTACTAGATCTCCTCCACCTTCATCATTCACTTTCACAGGATCTTAAGATATTCTTGCATGGATTTGCTTTTATGTTCTTCTGAAGACATTCAGTATATTAAGAAGTTGAAATTAAAAGAGGATTTGATAGATTCTTGTCATCATCATTTAGAGTTTTTGTTGTAAATTAAATATCTTCTTAAATAAAAATGGAAATATAAAAGACAATTTGTATAGTCACCCTAGAAGTTAAGAAAAAATGTATGGACCTAGCACATAAGAAATGGAATCTTGAAAGATAGTATGAGAAACTTTTACTCATAGAAACCTAGAAAATTATCTATTCTTAACACTAAGATGCTTAGAAGCCTTGGTTAATGAGGATTACATGTAGAATCAATAGAATATTAAGAATGCGAAATAAGAAATATAGATAAAGGTTACTTAAGGAATATAAATGTTATATTAGAACCAAGATGAGAAAACATATGTAATAATATTTTGCTTAAACTATAAAAATGAGCCTAGATGATTTTGGTAGTGTTTTTTTTTATCATAAAGCCTCTTCATCATGTAATTTTTTTTCAAAATATATGCTCATTTTATAATAAACTATTTACAAGAGAAGATAATATTTTTACTATTTTTATACACCACATACCTCTTTAATCTACTCTTGAAAAAGGTACAAAGGATATTAAAAATTAGCATTTGGCAAAGCTGTAAATGCAGATTATTTACATGTAGAATTATTATAATGTGTAAGACCTACTATTCATAAAGAGATTTGTTACAATTTAAATTCAACAATGGATCAAGGATTAGATAAACATTGGAGAATTAGTATTATATAAAAAGAGGGATAAAAAATTTTGAACAAATATCAAATGATCATTGTAATTATATTTTTACTAAGTTGTAAAGAGCTTTTCTAGAAAAATGAATTAGTTCTTAGGTTGAAGTTAACCAAGTTAAGACAACATGTCAAGTAGGTTTTAGAAAAAATCAAACTACTACTAATCACTTAGTTATTCTTAGACACTACATGGAGTTTTCAACAAAACCTAACTAAAATTTTTTTGTTTATCTTGTTGATTTTGCAAAATCATTGATTTAGTACAAACCTATGGTTACACTTGCATAAAATTGGCCTCCCTTTAGAATTAGTTATAGTAACTTAAAGATTGTATAAGAAAGTAATTATTGAAATTACAAACAACAATTCAAAGGAAAAATTTGAATTCTAAATAAAAATTAAATTTAAGAAAGGTTGTCCTCTTTCTCCAACTCTCTTTTACGTTTTTATTAATGAAATGCTTGAATAGTTATACAATGGATAAGATATTCATACTATCAAAATTAGATCCCAAGTAGTGAATCTTCTTTTGTATGTAAATGATGTTAAATAGACAAGTGCAAGAGGTTTTAAGACATATATGCTTTCAAAAATAGATAAAAGGATAGGACTCTAGGCTTAGAAGTTCAAAAAACAAATTCTCTAGACTATTATCTATCCTACTATATAATATGGATGTGTAGTTTGGGGGCCTAGACCTAGTGCTAAACTTTGGAAGGATATTAAAAGATTACAAAATGCTTTCCTTCTCAAGGAGTTAAATGCGAAGATCCAAACACCTTACTCAATGTTATTATATGAATATGATTTATTACATGTAGAATTATATTCCTTGTGTCAATTTATTACATACAATTATATCTTGAATAATAGAATGAGAAATGAATATTTTTAAGTTGAAATATACTTTTAAAATTATGGTTTCTTATAAAGTAGCATCATATATAACAAATGGGTGATTCACCTAACTAAGATACCCTCAAGAATGATGGTAGAAGAAAACCCAAATCTCATTCACATAGATTATGCAAACTATAAAGGGATCAAGTTTATGAATCATACTATAAAGCTTTGAGAGAGATTCATAGAACAATGTCTTAGACTTGAATTAACAATATCAAAAAATCAATTTGAATTTATGTGAGGAGATTTACTGATGAGTGGTAGGATATTCTAACACTCAATCATACAAATCACAAGTGTACACATGTGACCTAATCATAATATGTAGATGGCCAATTAGATTTACTAGTAGTTGATGTTTAGTTTGCAATCATTATCTTCTCATGTTGAGTTAGTGAAGTTCAAGTTTTATTGTATAACTCTTAGTCAGGTATTATCTAACTCTTAGTGTAAACATGATGAAAATGTGGTGATAAAATCTAAGTCTAAGTGCAATAAAGGTAGAAAACTATTCTAGCTTATGGGCAATAAG
Source organism: Gnetum montanum (assembly GCA_015680685.1). NCBI lineage: Eukaryota > Viridiplantae > Streptophyta > Gnetopsida > Gnetales > Gnetaceae > Gnetum > Gnetum montanum. The sequence continues at coordinate 340,430 of MNCI01017274.1, forward strand.
TATCCATTCCTAGCTTGTCATACATGTCTTTGGGTAATGTAACTATCACCAAGATTACCAAGTGAATCCACTATTAAGCAAATCAAGTGAAGTCACTACTGGGTTATCAAACAATTATACATTCTTCTCAAAACTAGTCATACTTATATCACTTTCCTAAAGGATGTTGAAAAAGTAAAGTACTTGGAAAATGTAAATGAATTAAGAAAAGTAAAATTAAGCTAATTAAAAATGAGCTAAGTGAAATGCTACAATGGTGAGAAACAATCTTGATCTTTATTTCTAGTCATGAATTATGTCCAAGAACAATCCACTAGAACAAAAATTCTATACAATTGTTATACACCACACTATAGGCATTCACTCTATTGCTAAGTCTAAGTTACAAAAACAAACTACAAGAATCTAGCTAAGTGTTGGTGAACATTGTTCCTTTTAACATGATAGTGGATTGGTATTTATAGGCATGACCATGTCCCCCTACATTGCATCTATGATGACGTATGCAAAGCTATCATATTCTAGATACGATATCATAGCTAATTAACTTAAAGGTTTTATCATATCCCCACAATTGATTGAAAAATCATCCTTGAGTTAAAAAAAAAGAAGAAGGATAGCACTTATTACAAAATTGTGAGTCATTTACAAACTTTAATATTGTAACTTATATACATGACTAACTTTACTATGAATGGTATTTACAAAATTATCATGCATTGCATGATTGACATTTGAAAAAATAAAATAAAGCAAAACAAATCATCGAAGCTTGATGTAGTCTTATGTTTTAGGTAGTGGTGGCTCCTCCATTAGGTTTTTTCTTTTATCATTGGGCTTATGGAATTGGTATTAGTTGAGTAGCACCTAAAGATTTTCTTCCTTCAATCTTGGATCATGTACTGTCCAAGTGAATTTAACAATGTTTGCTAGAGTAGATACTTTCCATGGGCATGGCAATTGTAAAAACATTTTATTTTCTTTGATATACCAAACAAGAAACTACCTTTTTTCTTCTTGTAACACTCTAGCTATCATTTTCAATTTCTAGTAGTTTATCATTATCCTAGTCAAATTTGTTGCTACATCTTTTTGATCTTGGATCTTGGTATCTAGCATTGACAACTTGAAGCTTGGAGTTTGAAATGTGAAAATTTTCTTATGCATATTTTTTATCTACAAACTCTTTTTCATATAGCACATACATTGTAACCACTTGTTGCTCTAGTTTTGTTTGAGGCCTACCTACTATCAACATGGCTAGATTAGCATAGCTTAGATTTGCTAATCCCATGTACTCTATTAGGTCCTCTATCTAAAAGTCTTTATTTTGTATTTCAACTTAGTGAACATGGGCAAGACTATCCAAGATTGGCTACCAGTTAGGTGTTTGTATTGTGATTAAGTTGATCTCAAATTTGGCCATCATGATCTCTTTCTCATTTATTTTCTTGTACATGCCCATTTTATCCTTGAAGCACTCTTTTAGTAGTTCATGTTTCATGGATTCATTCTCCCATACACTAATTTCAATAGCTAACTTCTATCATATTATATGAACATTTTCCATTGACATGATTCTATTCTCTTTGGTCAATTTTCTCATGTTAAGGTTAACTCTATAAAACTAATCCTTTAGTTGATAAACACTTTCTTCTAGAACATTCTTTTGTTATCAATGTCATTCAACCTCATATTTTTAGCAATAATTCTATTATTTTCTTCTTTAGTGTAGTCAAGGTTTTGTCATGAGCATAGGTTTGTGCTTCCACCATTAAGGCATTTCATGTTGCCTTTTCCTTTTCCTTCTCCATCTAGGTATATTTGGTCATTAGTTTATCTATCTATTTAGTTCTAAATTATTGTAGCTAATCAAACACAATGTATTATCTAGGGTCTTGCCTCTCTACTCTTAATGCAACTAACTCTACTTGTAACCTCTACACTTTAGTTTTTGTGTGCTTTACTCTAGTTTTTATCATTACTAGCTTGCCCTTGGTTCAAATCGTTTCATAATGCACTATAGTGATATCACTAGGGATATCAAATAGATTTTTCATCACTTGTCTAGTTTGTAGCAATTGATCTAGAATATCTTCATGTTGTTGAGGGGTCATGGATGTTTCGACTATGGTTTCAACATATTTAGCTCTAGTAATATAAACTAAGGGCACAATGGAAATATTAAAGGATTCTCTAATATGATCTATAATAACCTCTACTACTCCTATTGCATCTTGGTGTTGCATCACAACTACTATGGCTCCTTCTCTTGTTTCTAGCATAACCTAGTAGGATGCAACATTCCAAAATATCTATTATACCCAATCCTCATCTTATCTTTCTTGTAATGAGATTTGATCACTAGCTAGTATTATTGATATGGTAGGTCTAATTGGATTGTCTTGCACTTTATACATGTTAGAGACCTCTCTATTTCCCCAACTTACAGTTTCAACAATTTGTTGCAAATGGTTCATTGAGGATCAGTACACTTGCTATGCTAGTGGAGCACTTGATCCTAGTCTATCAGTAGTTGGTGTTAATCCACTAGGTTCTGCTTGTTTTATTTCTATGGCTGGAACATTTCTTGCTAGTGTATACTTAACTACTCTATTAGTACTCATTGGTTTCTCTACTTAATCCTTCCTAGGTGACACTAATTTTGAAATTTTAGCATATGTAGCATTCTAGGCTTTGCAGAGAATATTATTTGTGTAGCCCAAAATTCGTGCTTGTCTACACTATCTTCTAATAAAGCAAGGAAATGGTAAGGAGAGTTTCCCTACCTTTTTTTTCTTAAAACCTCTTTTTGATTTTCAAAAATAATAAATGATCCATGTTAGGTTGGAATTTTCCCATTAAGATAACATTTCCTTTTATGGCATAGGTAGAAATTCTATTCAATCTTTTGGTTGGAAAGATATGATAGGTCCTAATTTTGAATAAATTTTCTCTATAGTAGAAAATTCACTATATTCCTACTCAATTTTCCAATAGGTAATTTGTAGCCATAAATTCTTTACATCTATGTCAAACCTTGTAAATATTTTTGCAATGTTGGCTTTGATATTTAAAAGATTTAGTGCCTTGGCTATCACCTCAATTGAATATGGCACTATGATTCCTTAAATATGAACTATAGAATCATCTTGTTTATTCTTTCAAAATTGATATACTTCTTCCAAATACCATTTACCATTGCATGATAGTGTGGGCCAAAGAGGAGAGGCTTGGAGTTTCTCTTGAACATCAATAGGGATAAACTTCATGAATAGTCCAAAATTTAATTCCACTATGACTATGGACATGATAAATTTCTCTTGGATGGCTTGGAGGCATTCATCCAATAGCTTGATGTGTTGTCCTTATTCCTGAGCTAGTGGTACACCAACTTTAGCTTACATATATTTCCCCATCACAGGTATGGAATAATTGATACTATAGGACTAGGCCTCTTGCTCATCTTGCAGAGTTTGCTTTTGAACTTGTCTTCTTCCTTTGGGATTCTCACCCCTTTATTACGAGGGTCCTTTAGCTATAGGTCTTTTAGAAGCCACCTCTAATAATAAAGAATTAATCTATGATTACACCAATGATTTCAAATAAGTTCCCAACATTTCAAAATCTTCTTGTAGGTTCTTGGATTTGATCAAAATCTATCATTGTTATTACTTTTTAGCTTTCATTATGAATGTAGAGTTAGAGAAATTTTTTAAAAAAACCTTTATTATTGTATTTCATTAATGTTTTTATTCTTTATAACCTCTCATAATTGTTGATCTTTTGTTTAACGTGTGTTTAAATGATTAATTGGAAAGGATTTTTAAGCTCCTTAGCATTTATTTTGTTATTTGATTAAAATATAATTTATTATTATTATTCTTACCCTTAATATGTTCTTCCAGGAATTAAAGAAATTTGGTGTAAATCACATAAATTATGTGTAGCACTCTCCTCCATGACTAAGTTGGTCACTCTGTGAACAAAAGGGTACAAGAATCAAGAAAATTGAAGTTATGATGAGGAAGTTATAAGGCTTTCAAATTTGGTTGTCAAAGGATTAGAAAAAATAGCATGAACTCTTCTTATGTGAAATGAGTTAAATGAAAATTTTATAACTCCGCATGTGTACATATAGGAGTTTATATGGGATACATGGTAGGCACGACATCATCAATGTAATGTCATAGGGCATCATACATCGTATATAGGATATCACTGTGAAAAATTTCAATATTTTGAGTGATTTTTCATGGAAAAATTGAGTCAAATTAATATTATAGAAGTTATAAAGATATTCCAAAGGATTCTTAATCATGAATTATGCTTAGAATGTAAGAATTTGTCATCAAAAGTGTGTGGAAGAAGGAATTAGGCAAAGTGAGTCAATTAGATTTGCAGGAGATGATTGGTAAAAATTGTTGAATGTATGATCAAATATGAATATGTAGAAAAAGTAATGATGATCACATAATTTTTCTAGAGATACAAGATGATGTGGAATTAGTCAGCAAGTATGAAGCACAAAAGTCATACAAGTGGGTCCTCCCCAAAGTAGGCTCTAGCCCTTAGTGCCCTTATATAAACCACACCTACAATTATCCGTAAGCACTCAAGGAGTTAAATGTAAAACATAGCTATCTTCCAATACAAACAAATTAGTATTTCCCCAAAGAGAAAATAATATTATATTATATAAAACCATTAAATTATGATTATATATATACCAATGAGGTGGAGTGGAACTAGCAAGGATTGTAGAAAATAGCATAAGATATGTCTTAGCATAGATATAATGAATTCTATGTGTGATACATGGTTAAATTAATCATTAGCCCTTCCATCCAAGATCCAAACCAAGTCCATACCACTTACTAGTGGCATCACATTGTATCATCCCAAGACTAACTACAATAAGACTATCATAACTACAAGCAACATTAACACTTGGCAATGAAGTTCAAGGAAGTAGTTCATTAATAGAAAATTTTATTATTTTTTAAAGGAGACTTGGCCATTTGACAGAAGAGTACCTTTAGGAATGGGTGACATGTCTTTCTAGTGGAACCCCTAGAAATTTTTATTATTATGTTATTACCATGTTAACCTTACTAAAGAACTACCTTCAAGCATGGGTGACATTTCTATCTCGTAACATGATAAGGCAAAACTTATTTTATACATACTTTCATTTTTCATTAGAATGCAAGTGAATAATAGAAATTAATAGTAGGATAAGACTCATACTAGTAGCTTTAGAGAATCCAAAAACACCCTTGATGTCACACCCTTTCATTCCCACTTGGTTCTTTGCTTTCTATCCAAGCATAATGATCACAAATGTTTTTTAGTTTTATTATGAAAACAATGTCATCATATCCATGGTAAGAACCTGTTACGGTTGGAAATGAGTGAATGGATGACATGGTCTCACTACATATATAACTATTCCTTTAATGATTTAACAACATAGAGTAAAATTCTCATTGTTTGAACTACATCTTATTTTATTCCTTTACACTTTATTAAAGAAATTAGTAAAAATATATACATGAATGATAATAAAAATAATTTAAAATGGTAAGAATAGAAAAATTTATATAAAATTGAGAAGATATTAAAGAATGAAAAATGATTAAGAAATTTGAAAATGTATAAAAGAATAAGAAAGATATCAAAGAATGTAAAAATTTATAAGAAATGTGAAAAGCATAACAAAAATTTGTAAACCAAAAAATTATAAAACAAAAAAAGTTGAAATACACTTACCAATTCCTAATTCAAGATAATGTACCTCCCCCACAACTTAACTCATGGACAAGTGTTCAAAAAATGAACCATAGATCCCCAGGATCATACACTCTAGGTTTCTCATTTATCATCCTTAGTAATTTGAATTTTTTTTTATTATCCCATGTGACATTGATGATAATGAAGTTTTGATCTTTTGGAAATAAATATTCTATTGGACTAGATGGTCTTTCCATTTTAGAAGATCCAACTATTTTTTCTTGTTTATTCTTAATTTCAAGTTATAAGTCTCCATGTTTACTAGTTATTGGTGTATGATCATGGTTTAGGATATCCGTTTGTAAGTCCTTGATTTGGGTCATTTTATTAATATTAATAAGTGAATTGGATGTTTCCATGCATGTTTTGGATAGTTTTATGTTCTTATTTCTTAACCACTAAGGTTTTTTGGTTTACTGATCATTATTTCTTTTTGCATACACACTTATTTTCCACATTTGTTATGGGTTCGCATAATGATCATGTTGACATTCTAAACTTTTAGTCCATAACTACATCCTTCTTTATTATAAGTAATTCATGGAATTATTTGCATCTATATGTCTCCTTGCTCATCCTCCTTGGAAATTTCCATGGACAAGTCTCATATTCCTAACTTAGCATAGATTGTGCTAAGTCATGCTCTTCCCATGATTATGGGAAATTCTCCTTTGTTCTTCCCTATGTGTATGAGTAAAAAATTAGTATGATAAGACCAGCCACTTATGGTGGTGATTACATCTTCCACTTGTCAAAATGGAACAAAAATTGACTAGTCTACAAGCTTTAATCAAATGTTACTTTTCTTCAATGGGGGAATATTCTACACCTTATACATATCTTGTGAAATAAGGTTTAATTTTAACCTAGAAGCTAAGAGAGCCTTACATGATTTATGTCTTGATATCTGGAGATAGACTAAGGGACTCCGAAGATTTTTTCTCTTCTTAGGAAGTGCTCCTACTTTAATCCAATGTGTTATTATCTGACTGAGCATGATAATTCTTATATTCTTACCTATAGATATCAAAACCATAATGTTCCATGGAGGATTATGTATGGATAGTATAGAGTTAAGTGAAGTTTCCATCCTTCAAACCTTTTCTAGATTTACCCTAAAGAAGGAAAATTTCTTGGCTCTTAGTTTACTTGTTATTACATCCTCTTATGTAGTGAATACCCTTGTAGTATTCTTTTATTATGAAAATATTTGTCTTTTTCCTTGCATGATTGGTGGTAGTACCAATGTTAGAGTGTTGGAAGCTTGAAGGAAATAACCAACTACTAGTTAGGATCTATAAGAGCTTGGATCCATATGTAAAGGTTGTGGGTGAAACACCACCAATTTTGAGCTTCTGTAGTTCAACAAAATATTTGTCTAAGTGTCAAAACTTGGGAAAATTTTTTCTAATTCTAGTGCTATGCTCTACATCATAAATAGCATAGCATACATTGAGTCTCTTCTTCTTCTTCTTTTGCAAAATTTTTCTAGGTGTCCTGCTATGCTCCTAGTCTCCCTACTAAGCTCCCCAACATAGCTAATGTAGCACACATTTTCATGGCTAGTCTACACAAGTGTCAAGCTAGAAGTCATCAAGGGTTGCTTGGGATGGACCAAACAGTTTGTCAAATTTTCTATCTCCCAGTGTACCCAGCTTGACACATGTCCTAGCTATGCTCCACAACGTAAGAAGCGGGACATAGGTTTTAGTGCCCAATTTTGGCTAAGTGTTGGATAAAGATCTGTTAAGCTAGATTAACATGGAAGATGCATTTGGCACATTTCTTGGCTTCCGAGGTTGCCTACCATGCTACACCCCAAAGTGTAGCCAACATGCCATGGAGGAAGATTGCAGATTTCATCAAAATTTGTCAAAGTATCCTTCCTATGCTCTACTATGGTCTATACCATAGCCAACATAACCAGTGTACCAAATCATAATTTTTCAAAATTTCACTAAGTGTTGTGTTATGCTTTAGAGCGTAGCCAACTTGACACTAAGAAAAAGCCTCCAAAAGCCTCCAAAAGCCTCCAAAAGCCTCCAAAACATGACACCAACCTTCATCTTAGCTCCAACGTCCCTCTAATAGCCAAAATCAGTAGTTTTCATTTCTTTTTCACCCGTCATTAATCCCTAAAATTGTCCCTATGCTTGGCCCTACTTGGAAGAGGGGGAAGATGTAGTCCCATACTGTAGTCTCCAAGTTGCATTATTTTGACACTATTTGTAGGTACATTATGGGCTCTTAGACTCTAGCACATGTATTCTAAGCAATGTGGTCATAGTTTGGTAGTCTTTGGGTACCCGTTGCTATCCTTCGAAGTGTAACACTTTGCTACTCTTATGAGAGTGTAACATGTTAGCATAACCCTATCTATGCTCATGCCATGTGACACTTGATATGCATTTCATGCTAAACCTAGCTCTATAAATATCCCAGCATTTAGCACTTTAGGGGTTGGCAAATTGAACTAGCATTGATCATTTTAAGCATTTTGAACATCCCTATTACTTCTGCACTTGAGCATCTGAGCTTCACATCTTGGCAAGTACCGTGACGTAGTCTACCATTGCACCCATAGAACATGGTGATTGCCAACCTAGCAGGTTCAACCTCCCTTATAGCTACTAGCCCCATGTCTCAGACATCCCAAAGACTATGACCACATTGCTACACTGCCACTATGTTTTCTTAACATTGTGTACCACTCTCACTTTCTGTCCAAGCAAAAGTTACGCTCCTTGGTTTTGGGGTAGTGCATTTATCTACTCTTAAGCTTTTGTTTCATTTATTTTCTAAGAATTTTTCATTAATATGAATCATAAATCTAACATTTATCTATGTTTTGATTCATGTTTGCATGCTCACAACACTATTTTCGGGCTAGGACTCTCTGCTACACTCTTGCTTGTTGTTCTAGCGTCCATGAGTAATGCTCCACACATTCCTCTTATAAATGGCATTTTAACACCATGTAATTCCCTGTCGAATTGACAAGACTATTTAGCGCACCTTGTTTTTATTTCTCTAGCATAACCCTTGCACAGATTCAAGGTTAGGTTGTATGGCCATAGACCTCTCAGTGTTCCATCCATCAACATTTATAGACATCACAATTTTTGGCCCTAGAAGGAGGGCCTCCCATTCCTTCTATGTTCAAGGATATTCTCACATGCTTTTTACATCGCCATCATTAGTAGTAAGCTATCATAGATGTAATGCCCCTGTGGACCTTCCATGGTAGTAACTAGATCATAGGCCAACACAAGAGTTGTATACATTCCAGTTGGTGTAGATTGTTCCCAATTGTTAGTTCTCTTGGAACCCCATAGAATGAAAAGCCCAAACTATGTCCATTGTGTTAAGCTCTAAGTATTCTATAGAGCGTAAAAACCCTTAACAGCATAATAGTCCCTCAAATAATAACGAGCATAATGCCAGAGATAGCCATTTTTTCACAGCATTTCTAGAGTTAGCCACTTTTGGCCTATTTTATAGTTTTCATGCTTAGCCATTTTCTTCTAATGTTTTCTACATTTCAACATTTTTTTCTAGCAGTTTCTTTTCTCACACTTTTTCTACATAGCAAAATGAACCCCATGAACACCTTAGCCATTGCCCTAAGCATGGAGGTGGCTCATCCCATTCCACATGTGGGAGACCTTGAGCAACCGCTCTGCCTTGTGTGATCATAATGGTACTCTCTTAGTTTGTGTCACAAATCACCTAAACATAGGATGCTAGATGATGAATGGTACAACTTCTTATTTGCAAATATTTAGGCAAGTTTGTCATTAGACCACCAAGAAATGGAAGTGAAGTGTAGTTTCAAAATCATTCATTACATAAGAGGGAGTTGTTTTCCACCCCTACACATGGTTATACCACTCATTGACAACTTCAAGTGGATCTTAGAATAACTCATTAGGGTGAGTGGGCCAAAAGAACAAGATGCAATATCAAACTACGATGAACCCCTGTAGGATGAACAAGAGGAGTTTGAGTCCTGTTCTGACAATGATGTCCCATTCTACATCTTGATCCAACAACCTACCTCCATTTTCATGTCACACTAGTCAGAGTCCTCTACCCTCTTTAAGGTAACCATGACACTTCCACAACCTAAGATGCTGTTAGTGGTAGCTAGCCACCAAGTCCTACGCATGTAACAAAGCATAGGACATTCTACTTATTTCCCCTTTTTCATTTCCTTGCAGTCTATTCAGCCTTCCTAGCTGGCATCCATGATGCCAACATTTCCATATGTGCACACCATGCTCATATCGCAACCAAAAACAAGTCACGTGCCCTTTATCCTGGCCATCTTAGTTCCACCACCAACAACAGCCCTAGTCTCAACTGCGTGGTGGGCTATGACTTTTGTACCTATGGTATAACTATCACACATTCCATAGCACACACAACAATAAGCTCACCAAGCATCACACATGGTGGCACAACTCACAATAGGGCTATGGGCTACTATGATGGAACCACCAATAGCATAGCCCACATAACCCATTGTGGCATCTCCAAGTTTGGATCAAGAATTCCAATTCATCCAAACTCTCATAGAGGAGGTTACGTGGCTTAAGGTAACCAACTCAGAAATAGTCCATGTTATGGACTTCTACCAAGATGATCCCATCAGTCCTATAGTCCTTCCACTAACATTGCCTTCTGGGGTCCAGCTACCCCAATTCATGAAATATAATAGTGAAGGGGACCCCAACACCCACTTGTTTACTTTTCATTCTAAGTGCCTACTATTGCAAGCATGGCCACATGCGATCATCTACATCTTTGCTATGCATCTAACTAGCAAAGCTCTTGATTGGTATCAGGCACTTCCTAGAGCCTCCATTTCAACTTTAGAGGAGCTGCTAAGCTAGTTCATAACTTTGTTCAAGTATAACTTGAAGCTTGAGGCCATGTTAGACCAACTAATAAATGTCAAAAAAGGGGAATTAGAGCCAGTGCAAAAATTTATACAATGTTGGAGTGCCTCCCTTAGTGAAATCTATGAGCTGATAGTTGAAACCACCTACTAGCTATCTTCAATGATGTAGTAAATGATTTTATCAAATTGAAGCTATACTACTTAGCCTTGTGTTCTCTTAGTTAAGCTTTTGCTCAAATAAGGAGCATATAAGACATGACAGAAGCTAGTAGGGACTTGGCCTATGTGGCCTAACAAAATGTGCATGCAAAAGAAGATAAAGAAAAGGGGAAGGCCACAACAACTATTGTAGTTGTGGTTGATAAAGCCAAACCTAACAACAATAAGCCAATGGCCAAGGTACCTAAATCCCTAGCCAATAACAACAAGGCATTGGGTTTTGGCATGATGAGAACCAATCAACCTACATCATCAATGGCCATGGGGAAAGTTTCCCAAAGGCCAAAATTTGAGTGCAAGGATCACTCAAAGTAGCCCCCTTGCCTATCAGGCTATCAGAGATCCTAAATCAACTACTTAGTATTGGGTGCATTCAGCACAAACAAATGTCTGAGGATGCACAAAAATTCCACGAGAGGTACTGTGAGGTCCTCAAAAACCCTTCTATGGCTATACCAAATAAGCCTTTAGTACCTAAGAACTTCAGATTGGACTAGTTCTAAAACTATCATCAGTTGCATGGCCATGACATGAACTATTTCTTCATGTTGAAAGATGACATTCAATGCATGATTGATCAAAGAAAATTGGTCCTTGATGAAAGCAATTTTTTCTGGCTAGAGAACTAGTCCATGAAGGCCCACAAGGATCCACTTAATGAAAACGATACAAGTTACATCATCAATGCTATTAGCATTGATGATGATATAGAACTAGTGCATGAACCATTTGTAGTTCATGTGCCCTTTGGTGACACTAGGGCCTTAACGTCGACTAGGCCATAGTTTCCCTTTGTCATCAAGGCACCACCTCGGGCACCCATAACACCCTTTATGATTAGGACCCTATAGCACATTGTGGTGATGCCAACCTAGATATATTTTGTCATTAGGGTGTTAAAACATGAGGATCCCCCATCTTCCTGAGGTCTAGTGGTGTGAACTATGTCATGATCTACCTATTAAAAGAGATGGGATGAGTGTCTAGCCCACAAGATGTCTAAAGAGAGCATGGAGCTAGGTCCTCCTAAGCCCGTCCCCCTATCAACCATCCCCATGGCCTCATCATCTCAGGCCACCAACACAAACATGAATAGTCAATAGACAAGCACTAAGGCTGGAAATCCCATGACACAACCAAAAGCTAAATCTCCTCCTCAAGAAATCTACCTCCTAGGACACATGGAGAAGGTAAAGACCACAAAAATGATAGATGGTGTAAAATATTTTTTAGATTCGCTGGCACAATTTAAATGGGCTCTAAAATAGAAAAATACAACTTTGAGCCTATACAACTTGATCATGACCTCTCCTAGTCACCGTGAAGCCTTTGTTCACATGCTAGAATCTATCCCTATTAAGGAAGACATGCTAGTAAATAAAAAGGCCATCCATGCCATAATGCTCCCACCGGCAACCAAAGAGTCAAGGTCAACACCTTGACATTTTGCAATGAGGCAATCAAAGCTAACCTTGAAAAGGGTTAGGTAACCATTGCACCCATGTTCATAACAATTCATGTAGGTCAATACAAAATTTTTAGGGTGCATGTTGATCATGGGGCAATAAGAAATGTTATCCGATTCCTTGTCATTGACAAGCTTGGCCTGGTTGATCATATCAGGCCAACAACAATGACATGTTTGAGGTCCTTCAATGGAGCATATATGATTGTCAAGATTATAGTCATAATAGATTTCATGGTAGGGGAGAAATTCTCCACCAATTTTGAATTCATCATGGTTGATGAAATGCCTAGATTCAACCTGATCCTAGGGAGGTCTTGGCTAGCCCAACTACAGGTCATTTCTTCACCCATTCACCAAGAGATCCACTTTCCCTACAAGGGTGGGGAGGTGGTGACCTTTGGTGATAATACAACCCCTCCAACCATAAATAACATAGATATAGAATAAGGGTCAGAGGTAGAGTTATCTAAAGATACACCACCCATTTGTAATGGAGGTGAATGTTGCTCGACCGATGTTAAACAATCAAGCAAGCCATGCAACCTCCATGAGGAAGCTCTATGGGCAGAATTGTCCTTCTCCATAGTAGAGAAAGGTCTAGGGGAATACCATATTATGCCTCCTAGGCCTTACACACCACTTAACCTACATCAAGTTAGGAAGCATCTATGTGACTAGGGCATGTCCTTAATTTGCTCACATGTATAACTTGACTTTTGTCCCTTTGTCTATATAGTTACAATTTTTGTTATTGTTTAGGTCTTGCATTAGTTACAATTTTATTTAGATTTCTTTATTCTCAAAAAAACAAAAAAAAAAACATAGCCTGAAAAGACCTTAAACTATGACAGGGCTTGGAAAGGCCTTAAACTACGATGTGGTGCAAAATGACCTTAAACTAGCAATGGCCTGAAATGTCCTTAAACTAGTGATGACTTCAAATGGCCTTAAATTAGTGATGGCCCAAAATGGCCTTAAACTAGTAATGGCCCTTTCTCCATGGCCTTAAACTAGCATGGGCTCCACAAGGGGCCTAACAACATCAATCAAATCATAACTTAAAAGTACAACAACATCATATAAAAAGATGACAAAATGAGAAGCAAATAACTATCATATTTTCATTAAATCATCAATAAGATACATAGTTCAAGATTACATCTGAAACACCACAAAATTTCGAGCTTAGTACTTTTCAAAAAAGAATTAAGCTAAGTCACGATGCTCCCCAGCATGACTAAAGCTTGAGGGCCCTACAGACAGCTTCATGCGGAGTCAAACTCAACAAGAAGCAGGTCCTTGGGACCCGACGACGACCACGACAACACCTGCTATCGAACCTGGCAACTTTGGAGCTTGAAATACTTAGTTTACACTAAGTATGTATTCTCAGCATATACGCCCAATGCTCACAGCGTATACGCCCAGCGTATACACCCCAGATTGCATCCCCAGCGTATATGCCCAGCATATACGCCCAGTGTACATACTCAGCATATACGCCCAGCATAGACACCTCACATGTATGCTCAATAGGTACAACTGATGTCTACGCCTGGCATATAATCCCCGAAGATGGCATGGAAATAGCACTGCAGAGCAAGGTTTGGTACAAGGCAACAACTCACACAAGCAGAGCAACCATCAGCATATATGCTGGGTGTATACACCCAACAAACAGCGTATATGCCCAGAACATCCAGCGTATATGCCAGCATCCACAGCGTATACACCCAGTACATCTAGCGTATACGCCCTCCATGCCCAGCGTATACACCTAAAGTCTACGCTCTCCTGATACAGCATATACACCCAACAGATATAACATGTTGTACACTTGTAAATTTTATTCTTTCACGCCCAGTCAATGCGCCATGTGTCACCCTAAACTTGTATAAAAACCCCAATTTTTCACTAACCCAGGGGGGGTTGGCAATTTTGAGCAAAAACCAGAGAAAAACAGAGATGCTAAGAACTAGAGTAGAGAACCTTGTATGTTGGACAATCCTATACACTAAGCATACAACTTCTACGCTGTGCCTACAGTGTGAACTAGCCCACAGTCATCCCTGCATCCACTAGGGCTATTCGTCCGCCTTGTGTCAAAGCCACAACTGCGTTAGACCGGTGCATTGTAACTCTCATTTTGAAATACCATTCTTACATTTTCTTCCTAAAATTTGTTATAGTTCACATTAATTTTTGCATGTATACTGTTTATGTTGTTTTATGTTTACGCTCCGTTCACATCAGTTATGCTGTTTACGCTCCGCTTTATTCCTGTTACGTCGTTTACATATAACCCATCGTATAGCACTTCAGTGTACGTTTGGGAAAATCCTTGCCTGATCCGCATGTGGACCACTCAAGGTACTCTACCTTCGTTTATTCCAAATTGCCCTCAAGTGAAGGTAGGGTCTTCTGTGCGTGTCTGGTGATCCCCCGGTTTCTGTTTTCCTTCTAGCTGGAGACTGACGATTTTAGATGGTATAGAAATTGGCACTAGAAGGAGGGCCTCTGCCTTAAACTTACTGTGCTTTAGAGCTCTCAGCATCTATGCTATTGTGTGTATGTCGACCCTTTCTACAAACCTCCCAGCGTTTACGATAGTCAGTTCAAAACTTACTATCTGCAAACTATCTAGCGTCTACGCTGTTGAGCGTCTACGTTGTTAAGTGTCTACACTGTTAAGCATCTACGCTGCTCTGTTTAAAACTTACCATCTGCAAGTCTCTCAGCGTCTACGCTATTAACCATATGTTGACCCTAACTGCAAAATCCCTAGCGTCTACGCTGCTAAATATACATCATCCGCTATACGCTGTAGACCCTGTCTACACTATATGCTGACCCTGTGCATTTTACGTTGTAGACTTTGTCTACGCTACACACACAACTCTGTTTATGCTGCTAACACACATGCTACTCACTTTATGCTATAGACTTTGTCTACATTACATACAAGACTTTGTCTACGCTGCCAACGTATACGCTACCGCTAAGTTTACGTTGAACACCCTACGCTGTAAACTCATTTACACTGTAGTCCATGTACGCTACACTCTATATGTTATAACCCTGTTTACGTTGTACGCTGACATTGTATACGCTACTTAGCATATACACTGTACACTTTACACCATAGATTCTCTATGTTGACACTATACGCTGTATACCTATACGTTGTCTACGTTATCATTATACGCTGGTCGTTGAAGCCTATATGCTGAGACCCAGTCTATACGTCGTGTGTCATGAACGTAGGTTTACGCCGCACTAAGCGCACCAATTTCATATCCCTACACTACATCACATCCTTAACTATTCATCATGAACACCATAAACACCACCGCTACAACCACCCAAGTCACCGACATCGTAGGCACCATGGCTGTCCAACAGCCTGCGGTACAACCCATAGTGGGGCCTCACTGGTCCCTTAGGTTGCAAGGGAGGAACCTGTCATCTAACATCATAAGTCAAGATCATTACAACTTCATATGTGTGAAAATACAAGCCAGCCTAGCCGTGGATCGAGCTGAAATGGAAGTCAAGAGGCAATATGAACTTTTCTACAGAGGAGGACAAGAGTTCATTCCTTCCCCATACGACATCATCCCTCTTCCAAAGCCTTATGCTGAGCTCATCACACAACTCCTCCTGCAAAGGAGCCAGTCGCTAGATCAGCCTGTAATAATCCACAACTGAAAGAGGAGGATGAGTTCGCAGCTCAATCTGAGCATGAAGACTCATATCACACCCTTAGCCCACAAACTTATATAAACCCATTGTTTCACCCATTCACAGGTGAAACTTCATCCCTCTACCCACTAAACATCACACAAGTGCATGTGCCTCAACAAGACGTAGCCACACTCGTCCCCATTCCTCCACCAACCGACGTTCAAGTCCACACACTTCCCCTTGCAATTCCTCCCGCAGCCACGGCACCCTCGTTCTTACAAATGCAACCCCCTCAAAACAATGTAGGAGTGAACTTTCCAGCCTGCATGATCAGGATGTCGCATGTGATACTAGCATCTACGTCTGCCCATTATATCCCCTGGGTCCAAACTCACAGAGCCCCTATTCCCGCTGTAACTCAACAAGTTCAGGGGATTCCTACACAAAACATGACTGGGCAATGGGCAGCGATTGGTGCTCAACCACATCAACCCCCTCACTACAACATACCACCTCACATAATTCCACCAGTAAACATCCCCCAAACACAACCACAACAACAAAAACCCCTTGCTCACAATATGCCACCTCTGATACCACCCGCCATAAATATTCCACAAGTACAACCGCCAACTACACAGCTTTCAGCCTTCCAACCTACTATCCAACAATCTAATCTATACACTGTATCACATCCCCAACCTCCCATCTCGCCTAGTGCTCAAGACTGGGCAGATGCTAAAAAACTAATGCAGGAACTAACTGACGAGGTCAAACGCCTCAAAACAGCCACCGACGGAGAGTTGAAGGTAGTGGACTTTTACCATGATGACCCCATCAGCTTTTCCGTTCCACCCCTAACCTTACCCAAAGGTGTATCATTGCCTACGCTAACTAAATATAACAGGGAGATGGACCCCAACGCTCACCTTATAACATTTATACTTGAATGCGCATTACTTCAGGCATGGCCACATGCCATTTTGCGAGTGTTCCCTATGTCTCTAGCAGGGAGAGCATTTGATTGGTATCGGGCCTTGCCAAGAAACTTGATATTTTCTCTAGAGGAGTTGTTACATCAATTCGTTACCAGGTTCAAGTATAACTTGAAACCTGAAGCGACACTTGACAGTCTTATATAGGTCAAACAAGCACCTCTAAAACCCATACAAAAATTCATCCAAAGGTGGAGTGTTTCTCTCAATGAGCTCCATGAGCCGATCCCACAGACGTATCTGCTCACCATTCTAAAAGGGTCTACCAACGACTTTTTCAAATCCAAGTTATATTACCTCAATGCGTGTAACCTCAATCAAGCCTTTGTACAGATTAAAAACATAGAGGAGGTGGCCGAAAATAGCCACGATCTTGCGTATTTAGCCCTTAATAATCAACATAGTAAAAAAGATAAAGAAAAGACTAAAACAACTATAGCAGCGTTGGCAGAAACACAGCTAGCAA
The DNA here is from genome assembly GCA_015680685.1 of Gnetum montanum. Lineage (NCBI taxonomy): Eukaryota > Viridiplantae > Streptophyta > Gnetopsida > Gnetales > Gnetaceae > Gnetum > Gnetum montanum. The sequence continues at coordinate 357,958 of MNCI01017274.1, forward strand.
ACATGGGACAACAAAGCAAATCGCCTATTTCCATTACTAATTACACCAAACCCACTCCTCCAACCACACCAGAATCATCCTCGTCACAAAACCCAACGCCGAATCGTACAAGAAACTTCAAGAGGAAAGAACCATCCCAATAAATGCCACTACCTATGAAACCATCGTAGTTGTTTGACCAACTCCTGAAGGCTGGGTTAATGAAACACAAACAGTTATCCCCTACTGCTATCCAGAGACATGATCGGTTCTGTCAATAGGTTCAGAACCCAAGCTTAGCAATGCCGAATGAACCCCCAGTACTAAAAGGTTTTAGAACGGATCGCTTCTGCACCTATCACCAACGTAATGGGCATGGCACAGATTATTGTTTCACCCTGAAACAAGACATCCAACGAATGATCGATGGAGGTTAGATCACTTTTGACGAGGCCAACCTGGTCCAACTGCAAAACCAAGCCATGGATGTGTATAAAGACCCTCTAAATACCAAAGAGGCACCGTACGTCATCAACACAATCTACCTAGATAATGAACCTGAGACACCTAGCATTAACACCGTCTATTCCGACCATGAACAACGAATGCCTAACAAGACATTTGTAGTGCGTATTACTCCCACTACATCAACATCCATGCCTCAATCATCATATGTCCCACATCAGCTGTATATCATCCAAGTGCCCCCTGCCGTAGCAACTTCTAACACCCCAACCCGCGAAAAACCATACGTGGTGTGCCTACCTTCCATCACTGCTACCGCAAACTCACCAACACCTCCTATTCGGCCTGCCCCTTACGTAGTCTGAGTACCAGCCGCGGTCGCAACAGCAGAGGTACAACCTCCAACTAGGCCAACCCCATACATCATTAGGACACCTGAAAGTCCTAATGATTACCAATCCTCCACCTCACAAACGCAAAGTAAACCCAGTCCCTATATCATCAAGGTGCCTAGCCAGTCTGGCACCCAACCACAAGTGACTGTCCAATCGCAACCCCACTTGGCTCCATACGTAGTATGAATCCCAAGGCAACCTGAGACCTAAAAACCAACCGCGCCCCTGCGTCACACACAAGAATGCTTAAAGGATAAGCTTAAATGCGAACTCTTGGAAAAGGAGCATCAACGGCTAGCCTTAGGGCCTCCTAAACCTACTCCATTAAATGTGATACCCCTGAAACAACCCAACCACAAACCAAACATAGGTCATGAGGGGGAATCATCCAGAAAAAATGATACACCCGAATCAACAATTCCAAAAAAAAAAATGACAAACCAACGATGCACGAAATAAAACTAGTGGGCCCAATGGATCAAGTCACTGCCGATAAACATGCGCCCAACAGTAGAGACCTAGCAATAGTCCTAACATAGGTCACACAAGTGCTCAAACAAAAGAATACTTTGCTGAGCTTATATGACCTAGTTTTGACATCTCAAACGTATCGTGAAGCTTTGGTGCGCATGTTAACATCCATCCCAGTAAGCAAGGACTTGCCTCCAAACGAACCATCCATTCATGCGGTGATGTACTCACCTCAAGGATCAACTTCCAAGCCACTAAGTTTCCACAATAACAACATCAAGTTGGATGAGAAAACGGGAGGGGTAACAACAACCCCTATGTTTATAACAATAAGAGTAAACCAATTCAAGATACATAGGGTCCATGTAGATGACAGAGCTGCCACAAACGTAGTCCCATATCCCATCATCAAATAACTCGGGCTCATAGAGCTAATCAGGCCAACTACCACCACATGTTTGAAATCATTTAGCGGGTCGCGTGTGATAGTTAAAGGCATCGTGACTTTAGACTTCATAGTAGGGGATCAATTCCCTACATCCACCGACTTCGTAGTAATCGATGAAATGTCAAGATTCAACCTAATATTAGGAAGGCCCTGGTTAGCCCAACTAAAAGCAGTCTCATCCCCTATACACCAAGAGATTCATTTGCCTTATGAAGGAGGTGAAATCATCATACACAGGGAGGCTGCTACACCCATTATCTCATCGTACATAGACACAGATCAAGGCTCAGAGGTTAAGCTTAAAGAGCCTAGACAACATGACATAAATGAACAACAACTGGTAGGCGGTAATCCGTTAAACACAGAAGAAAACCCGCCCAAAACAGAAATACCCTGGCCAGACATTGTACATACGCAACCTCACCTAGAAACCACAACTGACATAGAAATCATGATACATTCAAAAGCGCAAGAAAATACTAACGCGGAAACAATTCCATCAGACGTCCCTTGGGTTGAATTACCATTCAACGTGATCAGTGAAGGGGACACTGAATATAGAATCATACTCGTTAACTCTACTCCCAACGTTAAAATGCAAAAAATCAAAAAATTACTAAATCAATAAAACAAGAAATTATCCGAAATGATGTTATACTACACTTGGTCCGAAATGACGTTAAACTACAACTAGTCCGGAATGACGTTAAACTATCATGTCTGCAACGACATAAAACTAGCCATGATCAGAAATGGTTGGTCAACCAAGAAATCCACCTGTGTCATTCAAAACGTCCCTTGCTTACGCTGGGGCCTGAAATGGCCTTAAACTACACATATGTCCCAAAATGGCCTTAAAATAGTGTGAATCTAGCCCGAAATGGCCTTAAACTAGTGCGAATCTGGCCCGAAATGGCCTTAAACCAGTGCGTACGTGGCCCGAAATGGCCTTAAACTAGATCATCCACTTATACTTTGTTTTTCTCTTTCACTTATCATTATAATCTGACTTATAATTACATCCACGCATTACACTTAAACCACAAAAAAACAAACCAAAACATTTTACATTGTTGTGTCGTGTTTGCAATTAAACTCAAAATCAACAAAAAATTTTATACATGAAATGATGTACAAGTACAAGAGTTAACTGGTTTCATTCATCTCAATTTATAATTCCCGTATAAATTTGAGTCAGAATGATTTCACAATGAAAGCTAAACATCAGAGACAGGAGGATCATCCCCTTTGGACCCGCTAGCATCATGAGCCCCCACTCCACTGGGGCCAGCTTCCTAAACATCATCATCGCCTTGATCCTATAAAATGTAAAGGGAACAATCAATATAAAGATAAAAGACAAAACTTTCAAACATTATGCAGTGAACGAATTTCATACTAATAAACTACCTACCGTAGGGGATCCCCCTAAGACGAATTCTAGTTGGCGAAGGATTTCCTCTTCTGAGACACTGGTCCAATCGGTCCCATCGAGGCCTAGGTCGACATCTGCCAAGGCCTTCCCCTTGTTAACGGCTGACCAGGTAGGATGCTTTAAAGGGAACTCACCCACAGACACCTCCCCAGAAGTAGTTGTAATCACCCTTGTAGGTGATTCCATCTCAACAGTTCTATTTTGAGCAAAAGTATCGAATGCAGAGTGCAGACCCAAACCCTCCACAAACATCTCAAGTTGACACTTTTCAATAGACACCTCTTTCAATGATTTCTTATAATGATGCTTGTGGTTCTTTTCATCCTGACCACATTTGCATACCTTGGAAGTGAAAGCTTTCCAATCTTGGCACTTGAGGTTTAGCAGATCCACCTGGGCCTTACGCTCTGCTAGTCTCCATGTCAGTGATGCATGGCGATTAAGTAGATTCCAATATCTGGTATACGTAACCTTGGAAGTCCACCAAGAGCGATCACCACTTAGTTTAGCAGAGGCGAACTCATACCAAGCCTTGAGATCATCACGCTCAACTGACAACTCAGAAACCTCCTTCTCCTTTGTCTAAATTTGTAACCACAACTGTTCAACGGAATGCCTACAGGTCCACAGTGATTTGGCGTTGTGAACGAGACCTTCCACCACTTCATCATAAACTAGCCTTGGCACCTGCTCGACTTCTAGGGATAATGTGGGTAATCTCTCTATGCTAACTGTCTCAGAAGGATCCCACCTCAATTTAGCACCTATGCACACGAAAAGGACAAATGCTAAAACAAAGGAAACAAGGTGTGAAACTTTAAAGTTGCAAACAACTCAAAACATATATACCTATCTCAGGGTGGACTTCTTGAATTTTTTCAACAACTTCCTCAGTGATACTAGCCACAAAATCCATTTTACTTGGCATCTCTATCCAAGTAAATGGCTCATGAGTGCGAGACGGACTAGCCTCTGTGGTCCTTTTAGGGGGAACCATTTTCATGGCCACGTCCAGCCGCATCGTTCTAGTTTCACTACCTACGTCTGAAAGCGATGAAAACATAAAAATAAAAGTACCGTGGAAACATCAACTCACGAAGTAACATAATAAAATAAAAGAAAACATACCATGTTCCCTGTCCCCTTCTGGGTTTGGAGGGTCGCCAAGATCCAACCTTTCCTTGAGGAAGCTACTGAACATTTCATCGACACCACTCTGGTCATCCACTAGTTCAGTCTCCGTGGTGTCTTCCTATAGCTCCTCCATTTTTTCCATCTGATCCTTTCCGGCCTCTTCCTCATCGATCAATAACTCCGTTGTGGTTTCCTCCTCTTCAATAATAGTCTCTAATTCCTACCTCCTCACTTCTCGAGTCAGGTCTGAAGGCATTAGTGGCACATAAGTGGTCAAAGTAAATATTATGAATAAGAAGAAAACCATAAAGCAACAAGTGTACTAAGTTTACTTACCTTGGGAAAGCATCTTGAACCATATACGCTTAACCCATGGCTCGTCCACATTTGAGGCCTCCTCGGTTGAACGTTCACACTTTGTCAGCTTCGACTTGGCCTTGCCAATGGTTTCTTTGATGACCCGTTTTGCTCTTTTCACAGTATAAGGCACATCGTCTGGTTCCAACCCCACACTGTCATGTGTGTGGATTGAGGTACCAGATGATCCCCCTATCGTGATAGATACAAATTCATCAATTCCCTCAGGTGCATCCTAGGACTTGACTGTTTCAAACAAGTGGTTGATCCACAGACGAGATAGTTGACCACGATCTGGCAGAACATACTTGTTGTCCACACGAACCACTAGAAACTCAGCTAAGCAGCGAAGATAACTAGCAAATAATGCAAAAGTAAAGTGAGACTGTGCCTCGACATTTGAGCGCAATCGCACTATCTCTTTGTGAAGGACCGATAACAAAAATTGGGCCCAGTTATAACACATACTGGTTTCTAGGACGATTCGCATAATACGTACAGCTTCGAACCCAAGAATCCACACTTGGGAAAGGGATTTAGGGAATAACTGTGCCCTAAACAAGGGATATAGTTCATTGACTTCTTCAACCTTTGACTTTCCTTGCATAAGGAATCCCTTGGCACCCTTAGTAATGCCCAACCAGTCCTCTAATTCACGAACCGTATGGAGCTCTTTATGAGCCCTATCTAAAACTACATTTATACCATTCGTCGGTACACCAAACAGGTTCCAAAAGAATTCAAGCAAAAAATGAAAAACTCTCTTAACACCCTTAATCCGAGTGCTGTAGTAAGAGACAAACTCTTTGAAGGAATCTACAATCCTGATCATTTATGCTATTGACACATCAGGGCTCAGGGTTATGAAGAGCTCCATAAGGTCGACATCGTCTAAACAACGAACGATGGATGGTAGGGCATGGGTCCGCAACCATTTCTGAGCCTTACTGATCTCCCCGAACTTCATGGAGAGAGTACTCTCAATTCATCCGGTTGCGATAGGGTCTCCGCCAGGAGGGACATCAACTGTAAATATAATTCGAAATCATCATATCAGTATAACAACCGGCAATTGAACAAACACATTAACACATCTAGAAAATATCATCATTTACCTTCAGCTGTGGACTTAGATGTGCTACCTAAGTCAGGGTCACGAGGAAAGATTGGTCCCTTATGCGACCAATCTCCATGCAATCATCCACGAGCTTTGAACAGTGTGAATGCTCTAGAGAACCGTTTGTGAAAGTGGACGATATCACCCTTGGTTTAAGCTAATATAACTCCACGAAGGGTGGGATCCACCATAAAGGTCTCTAGAGCAATATGAGCTAGAGAAAGCCCATCATCCTCAACGCATGTTCCATCTAGGTTGACTCGGGGCCTACAAAAGAACATTTGTCAAAACAGAAGCAAATGCCAAACGACATAAAAAATAGAAACAATGAGCTTAAACAATTCTACCTATCCAACTGGTACACAATGCCAAGAGGGTTTTGGAATAGTGTGTGCATACGTGTGGCTAAAAACAGGGTGTTGTTGAGATAGTCCTGCCCTCTTGGCAATTGGGCCCATACACGCGTTAACGGGCATGTAGACCTGGGCCTGCTGGAAGAACCATCCTCAGTTACAAGTGGCCCCTCGTTAATGTCTTCCATGAAGACCACGACACCCTCCGAGGCTCCTGACAACATGGCCTCAAGCACACTCCGTGCCACCACTTCACTTAGGTGTGACCAGACAACCACCTTAAACCTGTCCAGGATGAAGGCTAGGAATTCACACGCCCCTTCTCTGAACCAGACCCCATTGTTGTCAATAGTTAGATCCGGGGTAGGTTCATCGGCCTCAATGGGGCCAAACCACGTTAACACCCCAACGAGCTCAACAACCAGGAGAAAAGGTTCAATGTCCCTGCAAGCGACCAAAATGTCATGGTAAATTAGCCATACATGAAAATGGTGCAAAAAATAAAATCAAATATTATGGGCTGACACTTAGAAAAATTACTAACTATTTACACTCGGTGTATACGCTGGGCGTATACGCTGTCAAAATTATTTATGCTGGGCGTATACGCTAGGCATATACGTTGTAAAACTAGTTTACGCTGTGAAAATAGTTCTCACCCTGAAAATAGGTCTACGCTATACACCGCCTGAAAAAGAACAAACTGTTCACGCGTAGCATATACACTATAAAAATTCTCAGTGTATACACTGTGTAAACAGTCTACATTGAACACTGTGTAAAAAATTTACGCTGAACATTGTGCAAATAGTCAGCGTATACACCGTGACAAATAGTCAGCGTATACGCTGTGGCAAACAGTTAGTGTATACGCCATGTAGACTGCCAGCGTATACGCCGTGCAAACAGTTTATGCTGAACACTATGCAAATAAGTTTACACCGAAAATAGTTCACACCATACGCCATGAAAATAGGTCTACACTGTACCCCACTTGAAAAGAATTAACTATTTACGCTCAGCGTATACACTTTGAAAATCATCAGCGTATACGCCGTGGAAACCACCAGCGTATACGCTACAAAAACAGTCAGCGTACACGTTGTGAAAGTCGTCTACACCTCATAAAATCATCTACACTTCATGCCGGTAAAATCATTTACACTGTGCACTGACAAAACAGATTATGCTACAAACAATTTAGGCTATGTACAGTATACGCTCCACGCTCTAGAAACCCTCTATGCTAACTCTCTACGCCAGGCATATACACCGAAACCCTCTATGCTGCCGAGACTTTCTACGCTACGAAACATGTACAGATGAAAATAACTAATAGAGGCAGGATCAAAGCCTACCTGTGTGATGATCCAGGCCATGATGGAACCCTCGGCCTGGGCAGAAACTACAGAATGGCCTTGCTCTCCTCCGCGAACATCAAATCAGCTCCCTTCCTCCCCTGGCCTTCCACTTCCTTGCCTTTGCCCATCTCAACGTCCTCTACACTGGGCTTGATAGGTTTACGTTGAAGGTCTAAATTGCTCACGCCTACGCTGAGCCTCTACGCTAAGTTGGAGTCTCTACGCTCACGCTGAGTTGAGACGTCTACGCTAACACTTTGACCTCTACGCTCTACGCTTACGCTCAGGGTTTTGGGTTTACACTTACACCGGGTCATCTACACTTATGCTTACGCTCATTGTCTATGCTTATGCTCACTATCTACGCTTGCTTCCAGTTACGATGTTTACAAAGGATGCCCCTGCCCTTTATATAGCGCTTCGCCACCGCCGCCTTCCGGTTTGCCTCTTTTTACCTTTTTTACTCATTTTCATCAAAATTTGTTCAAAAATAAAAAATATATATATATTTAAAATAAAATAAATNATAAGGCCTTAAACTACCACATACAAATCCCCTGCAGCCCGGTAAGGCCTTAAACTGCCACCTACGAATCACATTCGGCCCGGTAAGGCATTAAACTACCACCCACAGCCCGGTAAGGCCTTAAATTGCCATGCGTCCCGGTGTGACGATAAACCACCATTATGCACGTGCACATAATTTAAGTTGCCTGAAAACATTGAACAATACTCATCACCTCATTCTACTCTCTGTTTATTGGCAGGAGCAAGCTCGATGGATTGTCAGCGTCTATTCACACCGTTAATCATCGATGGGCCGTACAGAAAGATCGCAATGGACATCGACATAAATCTCATCCACTTAAGTTTATCAACGGACGATGCAGTCATAGCCTCAACACAGCAAACACTAGACAACTACAAAGGTATGATAAAGCCCCTCAACATAGAAGCTGAAAACATTACCGAAGAACCGTTGACCGAAACCCCCATCACCATGCTCGATGGAGAAATTAAAATATTAAAACTAAGTACATTACTGCCACCCCAACTGGCCAAAGACCTAGAGAATGTGCTTAGGGAAAACATAAAGGCATTCGCTTGGTCATACACGGACATGCTCGGATTAGACCCTCGAATCATCCAGCATAATATTATCCTTGATCCAAAATTTAGGCCAGTGAAGCAAAAAGCACGAAAGGTTAAACCTAAGGTGGCATTGGTAGTTCTTAATGAGATCACCAAACTTTATCAGGCTGGTTTCATTCGGGCTGTCGATTACACCGATTGGGTATCCAACATGGTCATTGTCCCGAAGAAGAACAGAAGCATTCGCTTATGCATTGACTTCCAGGATCTAAACGTAGCAACCATAAAAGATGATTTTCCCCTACCCAGCATTGATCAACTTGTCGACTCGACCGCCGAGCACGCCCTATTTTCTTTTATGGATTGTTTCTCAGGATACAACTAGATACGTATTAACCTGGACCATCAGCTCCAGACTACCTTCATGACACCATGGGGAACCTTTTGTTATATAATGATGCCCTTCAGCCTTAAGAATGCTAGGGCCACATATCAATGGGTGATGACATTCATTTTTAGCGATTACATGTTACACTCACTCAACGACTACGTGGACGACATTGTGGTTAAATCGAAGACATCGGAACAACATGTACAAGATCTTAACTTAGTACTAAAACGTTGTTTAAAATATGAGCTGAGACTCAACCCAAAGAAATGTGTCTTCGGCATCAAGACAGGAAAAATGCTTGGATTTATAGCCTCAGAAGCAGGGATATGAGTAGACCCCGATAAAGTTAAGGCCATAACAAACCTGAAACCACCTGGCAACCTTACCGAACTTCGAGCTCTACAAGGTAGATTACAGTTTATTAGAAGGTTCACAGAAAAACTAACATACAAATTAAAACCTATGAATCACTTGTTACTCAAGAACGTCCATTTTGAATGGACTCCCCAGTGTCAAGAAGCATTTGATAATATTAAAACGGCACTTGCCGAACTACCCATGGATTACTCACCTCAAAATGATAAACTATTTTACATCTACCTCACCACTTCAGATTCGTCAATTGCGTCTATGCTTATCGTTTCAACTTTCACTGTACTAACAACATAGCAGAGTACGAAGGTCTCCTTAGAGGTCTCATGGCAGTACAAGCTTCGGACATCACACAGCTAGTGGTCAGAGGAGATTCACAACTGGTCTTAAACCAAGTCATAGATATTTATACATGCAAAGCGCAACATTTACAACCATACTGTGACATAGCCAAACATCTAATGAAACGATTCGAAAACATCGATGTGCAACACGTCTCTAGAAATGATAATACCATCACAGACGCACTGGCCACCTTAGCATTAAACACATCGCTTGACATGTTCCATACATTACCAAGCTCCATAATCAGTTGTGCCAAACCAATAACTGATACTCCTGATACGTTGCCAATTGCATCCATTAGTACAACACACGCGATAGAATGGTACGATGACATAAAAGAGTACCTTCTACGTGGTGAAACACCAACACTTAACGAATGCACAAAAAGAAGTGGTACGAAAGCGTTCTCGGCAATATGCACTGGTAGGAGATACATTGTGTCATCGATCCTATGAAGGCATATTGCTAACATGCGTGAGTAGCACTGACACCCAAACCATCATTGAGCAAGTACACGACAGACTATGCGGAGGACATATAGCACCAAAAGCAATGGCAAAGAAAATAAGGCGCTTAGGCTATTATTGGCCACACATGGAGTATAACTATCTCTCCAAGGCTAAAACATGCAGTACCTATCAAATACATAGTAATCGAATCCATGTTCCATCAAATGAGTTACATACAGCACAAATCACATGGCCCTTCCAAAAGTGGGGGTTGGGCCTTATCGGACCAATAACGCCCTCATCTTCTACAGGGCATAGTTTCATCATAACCGCAAAAGAATATTTCACGAAGTGGGTAGAAGTTGTGCCACTTTGAAAGACTACGTCTAAACACGTATGCAACTTCATTCTCGAAAATATTGTAACCTGTTTTGGCATTCCCATGACTATCATCACTGACAACGGGCCACAATTTAGCAGTGCCGAAACCAAAACTTTTTGCAAAAGTATAGGGATCAAAAACTCATTTTCATCCCCTTACTACCCTTAGAGCAATGGGCAAGCAGAGGCAACAAACAAAACCATCATCACAATACTTAAAAAGATGCTTATCCAAAGCAAGCGAAGGTGGCACGAACAGTTGGTATACACATTATGGGCATATAGTACTACACATCAGACTTCAATAGGTAAAACACCATATAGTCTTGTTTATGGTTCAGAAGCTATTTTACCCTTAGAATTACAGGTACCATCTTTAAGGATCATACTCTCTGGACTCCTTGACGAAGGGTAAAACAATGACCTACACATCATTGATCTAGACTCAGTGGAGGAGGAATGCATATGTGCACTAGATCAGATCGAGTGGTACCAAAAACAGCAATGACAACGCCATTGGCACGACATTCATAAGCGCCTCATCAAAGAAGGTGACCTTGTACTTAAGGCCATTCGAGAACACCCACACAAATTCTCCTCCAACTGGGAAGGGCCTTACTTGGTCACCAAAGAATACTACAACGGAGCATTCAAGTTAGCTGATATGGAAGGGCATAAGCTTGAAAATCCTACTAATCACTTGTTCCTAACGTCATTCTATATTTGAGTACAAGCTCGGGTACGTGCGATCCTGGCATCATGACTATAAACTGATACCACAGAGAGTCCTAGCATCACGACTATAAACTGATACCA